>CM062355.1:4241926-4672935 GCA_031216115.1 Senna siamea | reverse complement strand
GATAGTGAGCAATTGGGAACAGTGAACAAAGGAGCGGCACATGGATAGAAACCAGCGAAAATGTGAGCTGGGTCACGAAATGAAAAATAGTTTAATCTCGGGTCGCATCACTTTTGTCACGAATCTAGCAGTTTGGGTGGCGATTCGGCACAGGCAGTGGTTGGACAGGCTCGTGGTGTAGCGGAATAGTGGCAGACAGTGCAGAAATGGCCTGATCGGGCTCCTTGCACGCGGGTTGCGGCTCGGGTCCTCACTCAGGTTTCTCTCTCTCTCTCACATTATGGACATCGGGAATAGGCACCGTGGATTGCCAAGACGGTAGAGGATCGTCCGCAGAGCCTCTCCAGGTCGCTGCTCAGCCTCTCTAGGCGGTGGTGCAGCATGGGTGTCGTGCGATTTTGCTCGGGTCCACTTCTCCTGCTCTTGGGCCTGTATCGCGATGGGTAATGCTCCACGGGTACTGTTCCTATCCAATCCACCTCCCCACGTGGGTCTGCACGTGGGTCCCCCTTAAAATGGGCTACTCCTTTTTCCCCTAAATCATCTTGGTCTAAGGCCCAATAAGGTCGGTCAAAGGCCCAATAAGCAAAATTGGCCTAAATGGCCTATTTTGAGTGCTCTGAAGGCTGTTTGGGCTTAAATATTGCTTTTTTTGCTGATGATGACTTGATAAAATGCTTGAAAATGAAAAATAATGTAAATTAGGTGATTTTTAGAATAAAATTACATAAAATACTCATAAAATGGACAATTAACATTAGGAAAATATGTATAAAATAAAGCTCATCAAAATTTTTTAAGAAAAGGAGATTTCTCCAGTTTTGCTAAATCCTAAGCATTTTAGTGGATTTGATGCTTGTAAGAAGGATATACTACTTTTAAATGAAAGCTAGGATGTTTTCCTAAGTGTAGGTAAAGATTTTCTTACCTGAAATTTAGCTATGGAGAGTTTCCACTTGATTTCTCCTCTTTTTCTCCCTTGCCTGTGCCATTCTTCTCCTTCTCAATTATAGGAGTGTGCTGATAGGGAGGGAAGGAATGCATACGAGAGAGTTTAAAGGAGTGACACTTTTAGAGCTTCAGGGATAATCTTGCAATATATGAAAATTGTTTTTAAGTCTTTAGGTTTCAATAGACTTATGTGAAGCACTTTATAGCCATTTTCCATTCACATTTGGCCCCGTAGAAATTTTTCATTTTAGTCCTTGCATGAGGAAAACTCTAAGATTATCCTTTCTAAGATTTGCTTTAAGACTTAATCACTTATTTCATTTACATCCTATTAGTTTAGCCTTAATAATAAATTTTAAGGTATCAGATTACAATCCTTGTAACCCCCCAGTCTTATAGTTCCTTTTAAAGTGATTTAAATAATATAAACAATATACTATAAGATTGGTGAATTACTACTTCCTTTACCCAAGTCAAATTTTAAATATTTATTAAATGAAATAATTAGTATTATTGGTTTGGGCTACTACACTCGGGATCTCACACGTTACGCAGCAAAAAATACATTAAATTAATTGACATAAAACATACATACATATATATATATATACATCCACATTCATTTAGAGTGTATACATATCATTCATTAGACATATATCTATGGATAAGTGAGAGTGTTAGCTAGGGTAAGGAGACAACAAGCCTGTCACTCATACTCATTTAACAAAATAGCTAGTGGATTCTTAGCTCACATATCCTAATACATATATGCCCTTATCCTATACATCAAAACTATTCTCTTGATCTTTTCTCCAAAATATCATAAAGATTTAGGGTGTTGGGCATACCAAAAACTTTCCTAGAACTTCACATCCTCAAGGTGTGGGAGGAACTTCTCATATATACACGACCCACATTTCATGGATAATAGGAAAATACCCTAAGAAGGGTATCTCCACCACTTCCACCTCTACTCTAACACTATCCTGAACCTAGACATCTGGTAAAAACAAGCATTTTTATGAGAATAAATCTTAGTAGCATTAATAACCAGTTTTCAAAACAGCTAGTTTGTACCACCGTAAACTCATATGAAAATTCTACATTCTTTTTCATAAAAATAATACATCTATTGGGTTATCTTGTATAACATTTCATTTAACATTCATACTTGCATGCATAAGCTCAGCTCATAGAATATATCTCATAAATTCATCAAAACATATAGGAAACATAACATCATTCATATAACTTTCATTATAAAATAAAGAGCAATAAGGAAATAATAGCACTTCTCTTTGGCCTCTGCCAAATTTCATCATAATCATCATCATATAATTGCATAATATAAGAGAAATTTGGAGGGTCATCATGTGCACCACTCCATACTTTCGAATATGTATTTTGGCAACTATGCCCATTGGCAGTCCTCGACTGCATATCATATTTGTGTACATTCTGGAGTGTCCTTCAGTGGATCCAAGTATAATAGAGTCTCCACATTTCGGTTCCACACATTGTGTACATACTGGGGTCCCCAAAACGCTATTCATAAACATATATATATAGGTGAACCGGTGTATACTATAGTTCTGTAAATTTTAAGTATGTGACTTTTCATTTAAAGTAGCTATTAAGTCACTAACTTACAATTCATAACTATCACGATACTCGTGGAATGTCCAATCACCATCCCATAGCAGCAATTAGTCATTCAGATATGAACCTATGTTAGATTTAAATATTTTATAATATTTTACTTCTTTTTTTGTTTATTTTAATGCTTTTAATTAAATATTAAGTAATTTTTAAATAAAAATTTAAAATTAGATTTAATTTCAATGAGCATAAATAAAATAAAATAAAATAAAATAATATATAATATATAAATATAAAATAATAATAATAAATAATAAATTGAAAAGAGAATCACGCATATCCCTTATTGGAATTCAATTGAATTTCTATTCTTTCCTTCAGGTGTGCACGATAGAGACGGAGAGAGAGTCGCTCAAAGAACGCCTGTAGCCAGAAAACTTGAACTACATGGACACGAGAGGGAGATCCGGGTGATTTGGACACATCTAAGCGTGGAAGCACGAATTGCGTTCATGAAAAAGTGGCAAACACTATGTATTTAAGCGGATCGAACATTTGAAGGATGACTTCTCGGAGGCTCGCGAACGCATGCATTGGGAGCGTAAAAGACGTGAGAGGTGTGATTTTTCATCACGAAGGCACCGCCATCACAAACCACATACCACCATATTGGCCGCAAGGCATTCATCAACTTCTTCTTCTTGCTCGGATGGCCAAGAAAGTGGAGATTTTGTTGGAATTATTTGCATTGAATTATTTGATGAATTTCCTTTATTTAATTTATTTAATTTATAAGTTTTAATAATTATGAAGTGAGCTTAAATATTTAATCTGACTGGGGGAATTTAATTCCAAATTTTTTTCTAACTGTGGAGATTAAATATCGTGTTTGCATTTCTATTTTCTTAATCCCTGACAGCATGCTAGCTTCGATTTTATATTTTAAGAGAATATTGATGCATAAAATTATTTGGCCATTAATTTATAATATGCGTTAATATTTTTATTTTACTATTTGAATTTCTTAAATTTGTAATTGTTTAAGGAATTTAATGCAAGTAGTAAAACTATATAGGATAAGCTATACACGTTATACTTATTTTGCATAAGGAAGCTAGAAAATCAATATATATTAAAATTAGATGTCTCCCATTTTAATATATTATGTATTTGGTTTGTCTCTTTTAAATCTTAGTGTTGTTAATTAGGCAAATTCATATACAAGTTATTTGAATTACTTAATTAGTTAGTGTGGAGTTAACGAACGCTCCTTTATCTCACTAAATTAGAAAGAGATTTAACATTTAGCAAGAGTTATGTGTTAAGTCAAATTTGTCATGGAATTACTTATAACATCGTAGTCAAATGATTAGTCGATAATAGTTTGGGAATTAAATGTCTCTCAGTTGGAACTTTCTTTTTCATTGGGATTTATATTCTTTTTATTGCTATTTTTCTTCTCAAGGTGTGGGTTTGTACTTTCTAATCTTATATTTCATTTCAATTAGTTTATTTTTCTATTTTATATTCTAGTTTTAGTTTTATTCTCTATTCATAAAAACCCTTATTTACTTTGTAATTGATTTTCACTGAATTTCTAGTTAATTAAAAGAATTTTAAAATTCCTAGTCCCTGTGGAATCGATCCTGCTCACACTACACACAAATCAATGAGAAGAGTAGGATACTGTATTTTTGTCAATTTTGACACCCGACAAATTTTAGCGCCGTATCTAGGGACTAGTTTAACTGATTTTCTTTCTTCTTTTATGCCCAGGACTCGCATCGTAAAGGATAAACTTTTTGACCCAGAAATAGAAAAGACAGCTAGAAGATTGAAGAAAGCAAGAGAGTTAGAAAAACAATCTTCAAGGGCCTTTTCTTCTATTGAACAGACAGAGGATATACCATCGATAGTTGAGCTATTTGTTGAGAATGAGATAGTGATTCCAGATATGGCAAGAGAGAGGACGTTGAGAGAACTTGCTACTCCTCTAGTAGATCAATCACCTTTGTGCATTGCCACTCCAACCTTAAAAGCACCATTGGAGCTTAAATCTGGACTAATTCATCTGTTACCTAAGTTTAAGGGACTTGCAAATAACGATCCTTATAAAAACTTAAAGGAGTTCATGTGGTTTACTCAAGTATGAAACCTCAAGGAGTGAAGAAGAACAGATCAAACTGAGAGCATTCCCATTTTCTCTGGATGACGCAGCTAAGGAATGACTTTATTATTTACCAACAAGCACCATCACCACTTGGGAAAATATGATGAAATTATTTTTATAGAGGTACTTTTTTGCTTCCCGGGTTATAAATGTTAGAAGGGAGATATGTGGGATCAAACAGAAGGATTTTGAGACTCTATGACTTTTGGGAGAGATTTCAAAGACTATGCGGGTCAAATTGGCCCATAGCATGGCATTTCAGATCAAGCACTGATTCATTATTTTTACGAAGGCTTGCTACCTACTGAAAGGAGCATGATTGATGCTGCTAGTGGAGGATCAATAGTGAATAAGACTCCAAATGAAGCTAAGGAGTTTATTTCTATCATGGCAGCGACCTCTCAATAGTTTGGAAGTAGGAAAGAATATCCAAGGAGGGTGAATGAGGTGAATACATCATCTCTTGAATCGAAACTTTATCAACTCACTGACTTGGTACAACACCTAGTTGTGAATTAGATGCCGCTAACCCGAGTCTGTGGAGTTTGTGCTAGTGCAGGACACCCTACTGATATGTGTCCTACTTCTCCCGAAGATACACAGGCCAAGTGAATACCAAGTTAATGGATTTTAGCCATAGAGGAGGTATGATCCCTTTTCAAATACTTACAATCCAGGATGGAGGGATCACCCTAATTTTAGCTATAGAACGAGGCCACAAAACTTCTAGAATTATCAGCTTAGGCCTCCAGCTATAACACCATCCTATCAGCAGCCTTCTTCCTCGAAACCTAATTCATCTCTATAAGACATTGTGAAATCCTTAAGCATTGAGCAAGCACACAATAGTTTCAGAGTGAGACTCGGCTTCAATTATCCAGAACTTGGAGAATAAAATGAGCCAATTAGCCACATCAGTAAGCAAGTTGGAATCTCAAGGAAAACTTCCATCTCAGCCTGAGGTAAATCCAAAATAGAATGCTAGCACCATTACTTTAAGGAGTGGGAAAGAATTGGAAGAACTTCCAAAAAAATCTAGTCAAAAAGCACAACTCGATGCATAGGTTAACCCGTAAGTTGAAGTTTCAGACAAAGACCCAAAGAAAGGCACCCAAAAAAATGAAAAAGCTATTCTACACAATGATGTGGTGATTAGACCTCCGGTCCCACAAAGGTTTGCTAAGTCTAAGAAGGAAAGAGAAAAAAAAGAGATTATGGAGACTTTCAGAAAAGTGAAAGTAAATATCCCACTTCTGGATGCTATAAAGCAAGTACCTCGGTATGCTAAATTTCTCAAAGATCTGTGTACCAACAAGAAGAAGCTAAAAGGCAATGAAAAGATTAGCATGGGAGAAAAAATCTCTGCGGTGATTCAGAAAAAGTTACCTCCCAAATGTAAAGATCAAGGTATGTTTACCATTTCTTGTAAGATTGGAAATGTAGGTATACAGAAAGCTATGTGTGACCTTGGGGCTTCCATCAATGTCATGCGCTTGTCTATTTTTTCTGCTCTTAAAATCAAAGAACTAAAGGAAATAGGGGTCATCATCCAACTAGCTGATAGATCTGTGATTTATCCTAAAGGTGTACTGGAAGATGTCTTGGTGTAGGTTGACAATTTAGTGTTCCCTGCTGATTTTTATATCATAGACATGAAGGATGACAAGTTAGAGATACAGTCTAACATCTTGCTAGGGAGACCGTTTTTAAGCATAGCAAAGACAAAAATTGATGTTCATGAGGGTATCCTAACTATGGAATTTGATAGAGAGCTTATTAGGTTTAACATGTATGATGTTATGAAATACCCTAATGAAACATCTTCTCTCTGCCGGGTGGACATCGTTAATTCTTTAGTGCAAGAAGTCTGAAATGCATTGTTAAGACAACTTAGATATAGTCCTTACCAAGAGTATGCACCGAGACTCCTTACAGAAATTGCAAGAAATTTTCAACGTAGATGAAGGGTTGAAAGAAATGGCTTTTAAATTAGATGCTTCGAATCCAGGTTCAGGTAAGGTTCACACTTATACTTTATCTTCATCTTCTACTAAGTTGCTACCTTCTGTGATGCAGTGCACCGAGTCGAGTTGAAGCAGTTGCCTGAACACTTAAAATATGCCTGTTTAGGAGCTTAGAACACCTTACCTATTATCATTTCTAGTAAACTGAGCCCAGTGGAGGAGGAAAAGTTAATTGGAGTGTTAAAGAAGTACAAGGGAGCTATTGGGTGGACTATAGCTAATATCAAAGGCCTGAGTCCATCCACCTGTATGTACAAGATCCTCTTGGAAGAAAATAGTAAGCCTAGAAGGGAAGTACAAAGGTGACTTAACCCTCCAATGATGGAGGTAGTAAAGAAAGAAATTTTAAAACTTCTAGATGCAGGTATGATTTACCCCATTTCATATAATAAGTGGGTGAGCCCAGTACAAGTGGTACCCAAGAAAACTGGTATCATAGTGGTAGAAAATGTAGAAGGAAAAAAGGTTCCCACCTGAGTACAAAATGGGTGGAGGGTTTGTATTGATTATGCAAACTGAATGCATCCACAAGAAAAGATCACTTTCCTCTTCCTTTCATTGATCAAATGCTTGAACGCTTAGCAGAAAGACTCACTATTGTTGTCTTAACTGGTCATTCAGGTTTGAATCAAATCCTAGTTTCACTAAAAGATCAAGAGAATATAACCTTCACATGCCCATTTGGAGCCTGTGCCTACGTAAGAATGCCTTTCGGTTTGTGTAATGCACCTGCTACTTTCCAAAGGTGTATGGTAAGTATATTCTATGAATATGTGGAAGATATCATTGAGGTTTTTATGGATGATTTTATAGTCTATGGTAAATCTTTTAATGAATGTCTTGTTAGTCTTACTAAGATTTTAGAACGGTGCTTAGAATCAAACCTTGCTTTAAACTATGAAAAATGTCACTTTATGGTAAACTAAGGCTTGATTTTAGGACACATTGTATCTAAAAGAGGTATTGAGGTAGATAAGGTGATTTGATTAAATCTCTGCCTTACCTTGTCTTTGTGCTGGAAGTTCGCTCTTTTTTGGGACATGCAGGTTTCTATAGGAGGTTCATCAAAGATTTTTCCAAGATCACTCAACCACTCTGCAAGCTTTTGCAAAAAGATATAGAGTTCAATTTTAGTGTCGCTTGCAAGGAAGCATTCAACCTCTTGAAAGATAGACTTACCTCAGCATCGATAGTCCAAGCACCTAATTGGAACCATCCATTCGAGGTTATGTGTGATGCTAGTAATTATGTCGTGGGTGCTGTGCTCGAGCAATGGATTGACAAGAATCCCATCGTCATCTATTATGCTTCTAAGATGCTAGATAATGCCCAATGAAATTATTCTACAACAGAGAAAGAACTTTTAGCTATTGTTTTTGCATTAGATAAATTTCGTTCTTACTTGTTGGGTACTAAAGTTATAGTGTATTCTGACTATGCTGCTTTAACATATCTATTGCAGAAAAAGGAAGCAAAGCCACGATTGATACGATGGATTCTTCTCCTCCAAGAATTTGTTTTAGAGATAAAAGATAAGAAAGGGTCGCAGAACTTGGTGGCTGGTCATCTTAGTAGACTACCCCTAAACATGGATGCAACACCTTTGGCTGATGAATTCCCAGATGAACACCTTTTTTCAATAAAAGAAAGTGTTCCTTGGTATGCTGACTTGGTGAATTATATCACCACTGGGCTCTTTTCAGATGAACTATTAAGGTATGAGAAGTACAAGATCCAGAGATATGCTCGTTACTACATTTGTGATGAACCATATTTGTGGAAGTACTACTCTGATCAAATCATTAGAAGGTGTGTACTTGAGCATGAAACTAATTCCATCCTTAAATTTTGTCATTCTTATGTATGTGGAGGTCACTTTGGGCCAAAAAGGACAGCTAGGAAAGTTTTGGAATCTGGATTTTATTGGCCAACCCTTTTTAGAGACACTTACCTATTTTGCAAGACATATGAGAATTACCAAAAAGTGGGAAATTTAAGCTATCGAAATCAAATGCCCTTCAATCCCATTCTTATTTGCGAAATCTTTGATGTGTGGGGAATTGATTTTATGGGCCCCTTTCCATTATGCTTTGGGTATACTTACATATTGTTAGCAGTGGATTATGTTTCTAAGTGGGTTGAAGCCAAAGCTACAAGAGCAGATGATGCTAAAATGGTGGTGAGTTTTATCAAGTCTAACATCTTTACTAGGTTTGGTATACCAAGAGCTATAATCAGTGATAGGGGCACACATTTCTACAATAGAACCCTTGATTCACTTTTGAAGAAGTATGGGGTCACACACAAGATGTTCACTGCCTACCATCCACAACTAATGGGCAAGTTGAAATTTCTAATAGAGAGATTAAGTCTATTTTGGAAAAGACAGTGAATCCCAATAGAAAAGATTGGAGTTCAAGACTAGATGACGCTCTTTGGGCATGTCTGAGCTAGCGTCTGAAAACTCCAATTGGCATGTCACCTTATCGTCTAGTATATGGGAAACCATGTTGCCTTCCTGTGGAGTTAGAGCATAGAGCTTACTGGGCTATAAAGCAATGTAATATGACAATGGATGAAGCTGGCAACCATAGAAAGCTGCAATTACAAGAGCTTGAGGAACTACACAACGAAGCTTATGAAAGTGCAAGAAATTATAAAGAGAAAACAAAAGCATTCCATGATGGCCATATATCCAGGAAACAATTCACTGTAGGACAAAAAGTTCTACTTTATCATTCAAAACTAAAATTGTTCCCTGGTAAGTTACGATTAAAATGGGTTGGGCCATTTATAGTTACTAATGTCTTTTCTTATGGTGCAGTTGAAATTCAGAGTTTAGATACTAGCAAGACTTTTAAAGTCAACGGGCATCGTTTGAAGACCTTTTATGAAGATTTCATAGAATATAAAATTACTACACTAAATTTTGACAGTAAAGGCAGTGAGGTTCCTAAGCCACAAAATTAAAAAATTAAATAAAAAATACCAATAATGCAATTTATTGAAAATAAATAAATTATCACAATAAAATTTTTACTCCATATTTTTCCTATATTTCTCTTTTGATTTTATAATTCTCTACTATTTTATTTCTATTTTTCATGTCTTTTTATCTTTTTTAACATAGTTGCAAAAAAGAATCCACTTCATATCATAACCCTCTGCCCAGTGCATCTAGTTCAGGGAAGTTTTTCCTTTCCATTGTTGTTATCTATTTATTCTTACTGCTTGTATTGACTGCTTGCATTGAGGACAATGTTGTGTTCAGGTGTGGGGGAGGGAATATTCAAAATCTTGAAAAATTAAGAAAATTTTTAAATTTTTGATTGCTAATAATGTTTTTAGTTAGTCTAATTTTGATCTTTTTTTTCAATTGCAAAATAAAGTTAACAAAATAATAATAATAAAAAAAATTTTGAATTTTTTTTAATTTATGGTAGAATATAGTTTTAGTTTAGTTTATTTTCTGACCTTAGGATCAAATTTTCCTCTACTTACTCATGTTTGGACTGTTGAAGCATAGTTCTTGAATTTTTAATTTATTTTTTTAAAGAAAAATTCATGCTTTCGAGTTACAAGATTGAACTTGAACATTTGAATTATGTTTCCTCCTTACAGCATGACCATGTTTCTGCCAAGTATACTTGTGTAAGCTGAGAATTAAGAAGAAAAAAAATCTTTGCATGCTAACCTTAATTGAATTTCCTGGCATTTTAGGATTTTGTTTAATTTACTAAGATGTCGAAGACAAGGTGGATTATATTGCTTTTGTAGGTCCAAGATCTTGTAATTGATTACAAAGCTTGTTATTTCACCTTCCTTTTTCCTTTTACAAAAAATAAAATAAATAATAATAATTTTTCTACTCCTCTAATTTAGAAAAGAATTATGAGCAGTGCTAGTAGCCGCTTAGAGTTGTGAATTATTGAGTAACCGGGTGTAGGTATCACTAATATTTACATTCGCGTCAAAAGATTTTGACACTCTAAGTAAGAGTTAAAAGTGCTTTGAAATAAGAAATGCTGTATCGGAGTTGAGTAACTAGGATTGTGTACCAAAAAGTATACTCTTTCATGTCAAAAGGCTTTGTTACTAGTTTTCTTTGATAAAGAAAAGAAAGAAAAAGTTAAAGGGAGTTGGAAATGTAGAATAATAGGTTTTCTTTAAAATTTCTAGATTCTTTTGGACTTTATGTATTTGGAATTTGCTTTGTGTCGACATTTTGGTAAACTCTGCAAACATCCTTAGTGTCAGGCTTAACTATTTGGCATGCTAATATGCTTGTAAGACATTTTCTCTTCTCTCATGAGTATTGCTTCTTTGGTTTCAAGGCTTGCTGCACTGTGAAAAACAAAATTAAGTGTTCTTTGTTCTGTTTTTTAACTTGAAAGTATGCTTAGTAAAAATTAGCTACTTAAATTTTGCTTGAAAAAAAACTTTATGATTGATACATGTTTGGGGACAAGCATGAGCTAAGTGTGGGGAAATTTGTTAGATTCAAATATTTTATAATTTTTTTGTTTATTTTAATGCTTTTAATTAAATATTAAGTAATTTTTAAATAAAAATTTAAAATTAGATTTAATTTCAGTGAGCATAAATAAAATAAAACAAAACAAAATAAAATTAATAATAATAAAATAAAATAAAATAATATATAATATATAAATATAAAAAAATCATAAAAAAATCATAAATTGAAAAGAGAATCATGCATATCCCTTATTGGAATTCAATTGAATTTCCATTCTTTCCTTCAAGTGTGCACGACAGAGATAGAGAGAGAGAGCCGTTCAAAGCACGCTCGTGCTGCAAAACTTGAACTACATCGACACGAGAGGGAGATCCAAGATTCAGACGTGTCTTGGCAGGGAAGCACGACCGTGCTCCATGAAAAGCGGCAAAGGCTATGTATTTAAAGGGGATCGAGTGACATTTGAAGGACGACTTCTTGGAGTCTCGTGGGCCAGCGTCTGCGTTGGAGTAGAGAGACATGAGAGGTTTGGTTTTCCATCACCAACGCACTGCCATCGTCAAACCACAGCCACCGCGTCGCTGACACCATCACCTTCTTCTTCTTGCTCGGACGACCAAGAAAGGGAGATTTGCTAAATTATTTGCATTGAATTATTGATGAATTTACTTTATTTAATTTATTTTGTTTATGTTTTAATAATTACAAGCAATTAAATATTTAATCTGACTGGGGGAATTTAATTCCAAATTGTTTCGAATGTGAGATTAAATATCGTGCTTGCATTTCTATTTGTAATCCTGACAGTTGGTAACTTCTGATTTTATATTTTAAGATAATATTGATGCATAAATTATTTGGCCATTAATTTATATGTTAATTTTTTTTTTTACTATTTGAATTTCTTAAATCTGTAATTGTTTAAGGAATTTAATGCAAGTAGAAAACTATGTAGGATAAGCTATACATTATACTTATTTTTCATAGTGAAGCTAGAAATCAGTATATATTAAAATTGGACGTTCCGTTTTAATATATTATGTATTTGGTTTGTCTCTTTTAAATCTTAGTGCTGTTAATTAGGCGAATTTATATATGTTATTTGAATTACTTTATTAGTTAGTGTGAGTTAACGGACGTTCCTTATCTCACTAAATTAGAAAGAGATTTAACATTTAGCAAGAGTTATTTGTTAAGTCAAATTTGTCATGAATTACTTATAACATTGAGTCAATGATTAGTCGATAATAATTAGGAAATGTCCCTCAGTTGGAACTTTCTTCATTGATTTATATTCTTTTTATTGCTATTTTCTTCTCGCATGGTTGTACTTAATCTTATTAATTCATTTCAATTAATTTATTTTTCTATTTTATATTGTAATTTTAGTTTTATTCTCTATTCATAAAAACCCCCTATTTACTTTTGTAATTGCTTTTCACTAAATTTCTGGTTAATTAAAAGAATTTTAAAATTCCTAGTCCCTATGGAATCAACCCTGCTCACACTACACACAAATCACGTAGTAGCAGTAGGATACTTTATTTTTTTTGATTTTGACACCCGACAACCTATCTACCACAGATACATATATTAAGAATACAATTCTCATTTCTCTTATGCATTCTTGCTCTTTCATTTTAACTTTCATCACTTTCATGCTCTTTCTCATTTACATTTAAAGTATATGTTACCTTGCTTATAATTTAAGTTTAATCTCTATTTTGGATTTAGTTTTTGGGCTAGATATCATTTAAATATGTAATTAAGTTCATCATTCCATACCAAAAAGTGGTAGTCGATTGGTATCACGCTACAAGTCAACTAATTGCATTCAATCCAAATCTTCGAAATTCCAAATAGAGAGCTATCAATCGACTGCTAGGTGCCTGGCAGTCAGCTTCTAGCTTATTGTTGGGTTCGACAGTCAATTGCTGGGTCGAGGCAGTTGGCTACTCTGTTCTTGGGTGTTTCTACAAAAGGAAGAACACGAAAGTCGACTTCCAAGTGTCTAGCAGTCGTCAGCTAGCATTCTGTTTATGTTTCTGGGCATCTCAAGAGCATGAAAGTCGATTGCTGCATCGTGGTAGTCAGCTATTACGTCTTGCTCAGTTTTATAAATCATCGTTAACCTAGATTTTTAATCCAAAAACTTGTTTTTTAACTCATTTTGAAATTGATGAACTCAAGATAAACTTCTCAGCAACATTTAACACAAGAAAATAGCACAAAACATCATATAATCTTGTTCAAATCTAAGATTACAACTCACTTTCGTTCAAGCTAAGAAACCCATTTTTTAGAAGAGATTTTAAGCATGCACAAGTATCTTCAATCGGTTAAAAATACCCAATAGTAATTAAAAACAATAAGAATGTAGTTTTTAATTCCTTTTTCTTTCAAACAAGTTCAATTTCACAAATTTCAATAGTATGAATAGTAAATTTCGAAAGGGATTGGGTTATTATGCTAACTTTTTGCTGATTTCTATTTGGTGTTTGTTGATTGGGAATTTTTTTGGAGTGATGTCCTAGCTCTTTCAATGCTTAAATCCAAGTAACAGTGTTGTTTGCTCACAATTCCTTCTCCTTCTTTCTTTAGCTCGTCCTCTCTCTCTCTCTCTCTCCAGAGTTTTAGAATTCAGGATGCAATTGAAGGGTTCTGAGGTATTCACCTATTTATAGGTGATCCAGCCCTTTACAATGCTGCTCCTAATTCTTAACCATTCGGCCCAAAATGACAATTCTTTCAACTATATGTTAGATTACCATTTTTTCCCTAGCTCACTGGCGGGAAGTTTTCAAAATTCTATTGCTACAATAAATCTTTTGGCTAAAATTACAGCCTATTGCCCTAAAATTTTGGAAATTCTCACATCTATCCTCACTTCATCTTTTTTTTTCTTTCAATTTGGTCCCTATTCTTTCTCTTCACCTAAAACTCTCATTCTAATGCATCTATATGTAATTTAATACAACAAACACAAGTATTCAATTCATTAAAACAAACAAACATCTCTTGAATATGAAAAGAGCGGATGTTACATTTCTCCCCTCCTTTTTAAAAATTTTGTCCTCGAAATTTATACATATCTATACAAATAACTTTGGAAAATTTCTTCTTATCTCTTTTTCTTTCTCCCAGGTTGCCTCTTGTGGTGACTTTTGATCCCACAAAATTTTTACTAAAGGAATAATTCTAGTTCTCAATTGTTTAGTCTCAGTACCAATAATCTTTAAAGGTCTTGGTGTATAAGTCAAATTATCCTTTAATTGTACTATTCTGGCATCAAGAATATGTGAAGGATTAGGAAGACATTCTGGAAGTTGAGAAATATGAAACACTTCATGGAGATTGGATAGAAATGGGGGTAAAGAAATTTGATAAGTAGATTAACCAACCTTTTTCAAGATCTGGAAAGGTCCAATGTATCTTGGGCTCAACTTTCTAGACTTAATAGCCCTGCCAATACCAGTAATAGGAGAAATTCTAAGAAAAACGTGATCTCCTTCATCAAATTTTAGTGGTCTTCTCCTTTTATCAGCATAACTTTTCTACCTATCTTGGGCCTTGGCCATCTTTTCTTTAATCATCTTAATTTGATCTATAGTTTGTTGAACTAAGTCTGGTCCCAATAATTGTTTCTCCCCTACCTCAAACCAACACAAGGGTGATCTACATCTCCTTCCATATAAGGCTTCATAAGGAGCCATTCCTATGATGGAGTGGAAACTATTATTGTAGGCAAATTCCACCAAAGGTAAATTTCTATCCTAATTCCCTTTTTGTTTTAATGTACATGCTCTTAGCATATCTTCTTAAGTCTGAATAGTTCTTTCGATCACGCCTCATTGATTTGTGGATGATAAGCAGTATTGAAACTAAGTTTAGTACCAAACCTAGGATCTCTATCAGATACTATATTAGTAGGAACTCCGTTGAGTCTTACTATTTCTCGTATATACAATTGGGCCAACTTATCTAATGAGAAATTTATTTTGATGGGTAGGAAATGTGCAGATTTAGTTAATCTATCTATAATCACCCATATTTCATCATTCTTTAATTGAGTTTTTGGTAAACCTATGATGAAATCCATAGAAATCTTATCCCATTTCCATTCAGGGATTTCAAGAGGTTGTAGTAGTCCTGCAGGTTTCTGATGTTCAATTTTCACCTGTTGACACACTAGGCATCTAGCAACATACTCAGCTATTTGCTTCTTCATGACTAGCCACCAAAATTTCTTTTTCAAATCATGATACATTTTGGTAGTACTAGGATGAATAGTATAGTTGCTCTTATGGGCTTCTTTTAGAATTATATCCCTCAGTCCTCCTAAATCTAGAATATAAATCCTACCTTGGGAAGTTACTAACCCATCAACACCTTTTTTGAATTCTTTTGGGTCCTTTAAAGACTTTAAGAATTCATCCACTCTTTAAGCTTCTAAAATCTAAGTTCTAAGGTTATTCTCGATTTTTAACTCACTCAGATATATCCTATCTGGTAACACCATTGTGGATAAGCTTATATTACTAAATTTCTCTATCGTGCTCATTTCCTTCATCATTAGTTGAGCCATGCAGAGAGATTTTCAACTTAGTGCATCTGCCACTACATTAGCTTTTCCTAGATGGTACTTTAATTCAAAATCATAATCCTTTATGAATTCCATCCATCTTCTCTACCTTATTTTAATTCTTTTTGGTCAAAGAGATATTTGAGACTTTTGTGGTCACTAAATATCTCAAACCTCGACCCATACAAATAGTGTCGCCAGATTTTTAAAGCAAACACTATGGCTGCTAATTCTAAATTATGGGTAGGGTAATTTTCTTCATAAGGCCTTAATTGTCTAGAGGCATATGCAAAAACTCTCCCATTTTGCATCAAGACATATCCTAGGCCCTTCTTAGATGCATCATAATACAATTCAAAATTTCCTAAGGGATCAGGGATTATTAATACAGGTGTTGTGGTCAACTTTTCTTTTAAAATTTGAAAGCTATCTTCACATTTGTGATCCCACACAAAAGGAATATCTTTCTTAGCCAGTCTGGTTAAAGGCAATGAAATTTATGAAAACCCTTGAATGAATCTCCTATAATACCCTATTAATCTAAGAAAACTCTGAATTTCAGTCACTATTGTGGGTCTCTCCCAATTAATTACAGCTTCTATCTTATTGGGATATACTATTACTCCATTGCTAGTGATTACATGACCTAAGAATTTCACCTCTTCTAACCAGAATTCGCATTTTTCTAATTTTGCATACAATTGCTTCTCCCTAAGCAATTGCAATACAATTCTAAGATGGTGTTCATGCTTCTTACTACTCTTAGAATATACAAGAATGTCATCAATAAACATTACCACTAACTGATTAAGGTAGGGTCTAAAGATACGTTTAATGTAATCTTAAAAATAGCTAGAGCATTCGTCAATCCAAATGACATTACCAGAAATTATAATGCCCATATCTGGTTCTAAAGGCTATCTTAGGTATGTCTTCTATTCTGACTCTGATTTAATGGTACCCCGACCTCAAATCAATTTTGGAAAACACAGTAGTCGCTCTCAATTAATCTAACAAATCCTAGGAAGTGGGTATTTATTCTTCACAGTCACCCTGTTCAGTTGTCTATAGTCTATACATAATCTCATACTTCCATCCTTTTTCTTTACAAACAGAACTTGTGCTCCCCAAGGTGAAGTACTGCACCTAATAAACTGCTTCCCCAAAAGATCCTCTATCTGCACTTTCAATTCTGTTAACTCTAAGGGAGACATTCTATAAGGCGTTATAGAAATTGGTCCTGTGCCAGGAATCAATTCTATAGAAAACTCTATCTCTCTTTCAGGTGGAAGACTTGAAATTTCATTGGGAAAGATATCTAAAAATTCACAAACTACAAGAATAACATTAAGTTTATGTTGAAACTTAACTTTAGAAGAACATAAAAAACTAGTTCTTTGGATCTCTTCCTTAATTTTCCTAACTACTGGAATGACATCTATAAAAGTCACAGATTTCTTAAAACAATTAAAGACTACATTGTGTGCAGACAAACAATCCATCCCAAAAATGATATCCAATCCCACGAAAGGTAAAAAAAATGAGATCAACAATGAAGGGCTTATTTTCAACAATAAGGGAACAATTTAAACAAGCCAAAGAAGTTAATACTTGCTCTCCTACAGTAGTAGAACTTGATAACTCATGGGAAAATTTAAATAAAGATAAATTCAATCTTTCCACACATTCACAAGAAATGAAAGAATGAGTGGCGCTAGAATCATACAGCACAGTTAAAGATATATCATTTATCAAACATTTACCTTTTATTAGATCATTGGACTGGACCATAATATAAACTCTTCCCATAGTAGGAGGTCTTGTGGGCTCAATTGACTTCTTCCACTAAGGGCAGTCTTTAATGAAGTGACCCTATTTTTCAAACTTATAACACACACCTGATTGGAACCTACAAGGTCTGCCATGACTTTTCCCACACTTTGAACAAGCATTGGGTTGCCTATCTCACTATAGGTTTCTTCCCATTCTAGTTTCCCTAATTTCTACTATCCCTTTCTCTAAAGGATCTAGGTTATTTCCCTTAAAAGAAATGGGTCCTCTATCTTTCTTTCTTTATGCCAGCTAGGTTCTGAGAAACAATGCGACACTTGTTCACTAACATAACAAAGTTCCTAATTTCAAAAGGAGCAACAACATTCTTTAGCTCTAATCTTAACCCAGCTTCCAGATGCAACGCTTTCCATGTCTCATTTGGATGATGCTCCAAATAAGAAAAGAATTTAGACAGTGCCTCAAATTTTGCTAAATACTCCTCAAAATTCATATTGCCCTGCTTTAACTGTATGAATTCAATTTCTTTCTAGTTTCTCATGTTCTCGGGGAAATATTTTTCCAAATACATTCTTTTAAAAACTTCCCAGGTAATCTGAGTCCCTTGAGCTACCAGTAATTGTTTCAGTCCTTTCCACCAATATTCTACTTCCCCAACAAGCATGTAAGTGGCAAACAATACCTTTTATTCGTCCGTGTTCCCTAGGACCTCAAACAACTTTTCCATTTCTCACAACCTTTCTTCAAATGCTTGTGGATTAAACTCACCCCTAAAGGAAGGAGGTTTATTTCTCTGAAATTCAGACTAGCCATTACAAGCTTGGTTTCCCACTTATCCAACTTCAGGATTTGGGTTGTGATTCACCGGCTTATTCTCTTGAAATTGTCTAAGTGCTTCAGCCATAGCTGCAACTTGTTGAGTAATGGCAGTAGCATGTTAGGTGGCAACAACAGCCTATTAAGCAGTAGTAGCAGCCTGTTCTCTCATAGCCTCTGCCACTCCCATCATCACTTGCATAACTCTTTCCATATTAGTTTCACCTTCCTTTTCCTTTCTAGTATTTCTCCTAAGTGGGGCCATAATTCACTCTACAAAATAAACATTACCGAGGTGATCAGTCTCAATAACATACTATTTATAAGAGATTATATGGCACTAATAAGAAATATCATCTACCTAAACATAATACAAACCAGTTAATTGCCATGGCTCACCTAACTGCCTGCATTAGTCTCTATCCTGAGGAATCTACCCTTTCATTATCGAGCCAGTTCTAACTAGCCGTGGTAATATTGCTCTGATACCAACTCAGTGTAACCTCCCAAGCCTATAGTTCCTTTTAAAGTGATTTAAATAATATAAACTATTATAAGATTGGTGAATTACTACTTCCTTTACCCAAGTCAAATTTTAAATATTTATCAAATGAAATAATTAGTATTATTGGTCTGGGCTACTATGCTCGGGATCTCACACATTACGCAGCGAAAAATACATTAAATTAATTGACATAAAACATACATATATATATACATCCATATTCATTTACAGTGTATACATATCATTCATTAGATATATATCTATGGATAAGTGAGAGTGTTAGCTAGGGTAAGGAGACAACAAGCTTGTCAATCATACATATTTAACAAAAATGGCTAGTGGATTCCTAGCTCACATATCCTAATACATATATGCCCTTATCCTATACATCAAAACTATTCTCCTGATCCTTTTTCCAAAATATCATAAAGATTCAAGGTATTGGGCATACCAAAAACTTTCCTAGAACTTTACATCCTCAAGGTGTAGGAGGAACTTCCCATATATACACGATCCACACTTTATGGATAACAGGAAAATACCCTAGGAAGGATATCTCCACCACTACCACCTCCACTTCCAACACTATCTGGAACTTAGGCATCTAGTACAAACCAGTATTTTTATGAGAATAAATCTCAGTAGCATTAGTAACCAGTTTTAAAATTATCTAGTTTGTACTACCGTAAACTCATACGAAAATTCTACATTCTTTTTCATGAAAAAAATACATCTATTGGGTTATCTTGTATAACATTTCATTTAACATTCATACTTGCATGCATAAGCTCATCTCATAGCATATATCTCATAAATTCATTAAAACATATAGGTAACATAACATCATTTATATAACTTTCATTATAAAATAAAGAGCAATAAGGAAATAATAGCACTTCTCGTTGGCCTCTGCCAAATATCATCATAATCATCATCATATAATTGCATAATATAAGAGAAATCTGGAGGGTCATCATGTGCATCATTCCATTCTTTCGAATATGTACTATGGCAACTATGCCTATTGGCAGTCCTCAACTGCATATCATATTTGTGTACATTCTGAAGCATCCTCCAGTGGATCCAAGTACAATAAAGTCCCCACATTTTGATTCCACACATTGAGTACATATTGGGGTCCCCAAAATGCTATTCATAGACATATATATAGGTGAACTGGTGCATACTATCGTTCTGTAAATTCTAAGTATGTGACTTTTCATTTAAAGTGGCCATTAAGTCACTAACTTACAATTCACAATTATCACGATACTAGTGGAATGTCCAATCACCGTCCCATACTAGCAATTAGTTATTCAGATATGAACCTATCTACTATAGATACATAATTAAGAATACAATTTTCATTTCTCTTATGCATTCTTACTCTGTCTTTTGAACTTTCATCATTTTCATGCTCTTTCTCATTTACATTTAAAGTATATGTTACCTTGCTTATAATTTAAGTTTAATCTCTAGTTTAGATTTAGTTTTTGGGCTAGATATCATTCAAATATGTAATTAAGTTCATTATTCCATTACAAAAAGTGATAGTCGACTGGTACCACGCTACAAGTAGAATAATTGCATTCTATCTAAATCTTCAAAATTCCAAATAGAGAGCTATCAGTTGACTGCTTGGTGCCTGGTAGTCAGCTGCTAGCTTACTTTTGGAGCCGACAGTTGATTACTAGGTCGGGGCAATCGGTTGCTCTGTTCTTGGGCATTTTTGGAAAAAAGTAGAACACAACAGTTGTAACATCTGCTCCCTCTACGCATTAAGAGATGTTTGTTAATTTTAAATGAATTAAATGCTTGTGTTTGTTACATTAAATCACATATAGATGCATTAGAATGAGAGTTTTAAGTTAGGAGAAAGAATAAGGACCAAATTGAAAGGAAAAAGATGAAGTGAGGATAGAGGTGTGAATTTCCAAAACTTCAGGGCAATAGACTGTAATTTTAACCAAAGGATTTACTGCAGTAACATAATTTTGAAACTTCCTGCCAGAGAGCTAAGGACGAAATGGTAATTTAACATATAGTTGGAGAAATTATCATTTTGGGTCGAATGGTCCAGAATTAGGAGCAGAATTGCAAAAGGGCCGGACTGCCTATAAATAAGCTAATCCTTTAGACCCTTCATTTGGCATCCTGAGTCTTGAAATTCTAAAGAGAGTGGAAAACTGAGTTAAAGAGAGAGAGAGCTGGAATTGGGAAGAAAGGAAGCTGTTGGGCAGATCTAAGCATTCTAAGAGCTAGGAAATCACTCTTGAACACTTCCTAAACAACAACTATCAAGTTTAAATCAGCAGAAAAGTAGCAAATCACCAATCTCCCTTATTTTTCAAAAATACTATTCATGGTTAGAAATATGAGTTTTCATAATTTTAAACTGTAGGGAGATTAAAACCTACATTCTTAGTGTTTTTGATTGCTATTAGATGTTTTAAACTGATTGAATATACTTGTGAATGCATGAATGAAAATCTGCAAAATAGGTTTTTCATGGTTTTCAAGAAAGAGTTTAAATCCAAGATTTGAGCACAAATAATTAGTGGTTTGGGCTAATTTTGAGTAGTAAATGAAGCTTTTATGTTGTTATTGAGTTTTTAATCATCAAAATTATTTTAAAAACATGTTTTTGGGCTAAAATAATTAGTCAATGGTGAGTTCTAAAATAGAGCATAACGTAGAAGTCGACTTGTAGACGCTACCAATTGACTGTCGTGTTCTTGAGTTGCCCAGAAACGTATCCAGAATGCTAGCAGTTGAATACTAGGGGTTGGTAGTCAACTACCATGTTCTTATTTTCCAGAAATTAGCCAAGAACAGAGTAGTCGACTGTCGTGGCTTGGAAGTCGATTGATTACTTTCTATTTGAGATATTTATGGGGCAGTAAGTTGGAAGTCAACTGCCAAGAGGCTGGGAGTCGACTTGTAGCTCTTTGTTTTGAAAAATTTAACTCAATAACCTATTTTTAATCCACAATTAGCCTAATATTTCACTCAAATGTAGGATTTAATCTTGAATTGTAATGGATAACATGAGAAAGAAGAATATTTGAGAAATTATGAGAAAGAGAAGAGAAATAAGAGATTTTCATTGAGCATAGACCATAAATGAGAATAATTGCAAATGGTTGATCTGTGAGAATAGTTGCATTTGGTTATACCACAAGAAGGGATGCAATTGGTTATACCGTGAGAATGGCTACAAATGGCTTTAATCTAGGAAAAGTTTTGTAGATGGTAAACCACGAGAATATTACTAACGGTTAACCACGAGAATAAATGTTGACGGTTAACCATGAGAATGAATGCAGACAGTGAAAACCATGAGAATAGTTATAGGTGGCTCATGACCACAAGAAAAATCATTTATGAATGGAAATATTTAAAGATTTATTTTGTGATGCTTTTGATGTTGGCCATGTCAAATTGCATGATTTGTTTGTTTATGATCTATATACTGATATGAGAATATGAGTTGTTACCCTTACAATCTGAGAATGCATCCTGTGTGATGAATATCTGTGAAGTACATGTGTAATAATAAGTATATGCATGAGATATTTGTGTAATCCATGTACATTACTCCAATAGCATAATATTTTAAATTATTATAAAAAAGAATGTAGTGAATTTTTGTATCCATACGATGATACAAACAACTAATTTAAATACAGGTGATTATTGCTACTGAGAAATATTTCTCATTAAAGCTTATTTTTACTAGATGCCTAGGTACCAGGTGCTGTTGGAGGTAGAGATAGAAGTAGTGGAGATAAATTTTCTGGGGTATTTTCCTGTGATTACTGGATTATGGGTCCTATTTGTAATTAAGTTACCACCCTTCCCTTAACTGTATGCATAACTAGGCATATATAGTATTTTGACATGCCCATTTTCCTAAATCCTTATTAGTATTTTGAAAGGATCAGAAGAATGATTTTGGTATAAGTAAGGAGGGCATATATGTATTAAGATATGTGAGATTGAGAATTTTGCTTAAAACAGGGTATGAGTGGTAGGCTTGTTGTCTCCTTACCCTGCTCAGGCTCACATATCTATAGGTATATGTCTATCACACACTACTGTTTATATATGTATAAATCTTATGTACAATTGAATGTGAATGTGAATGTGAATATCTCTATATCTATCTATTTTATTTAAATTATTTTATTTATTTTCGCTGCATAACGTGTGAGAACCTAAGTGTAGTAACCCAAACTAGTGGCACTCAACTATTTAACTTAGAAAAAGTTAAAAATATAAGGTTGGGGGTGTTATAGCAATCAACTTCCAGGTGTTCGACAGTCGACTGCTAGCATTCTGTATACGTTTCTAGGCATCTCAAGAGCATGACAATTGATCACAGATCAGTAGCAAATACCGCCGTGATCTTGCTCTATTTTATGAATCACCGTTGACCTAGATTTTCAATCCAAAAACTTGTTTGTTAACTCATTTTGAAATTGATGAACTCAAGATAAACTTCTCAGCAACATTTAACACAAGAAAATAGCCCAAAACATCATATAATCTTGTCTAAATTTGAGATTACAACTCATTTTCATTCAAGTTGAAAAACCAATTTTTCAAAAGAAATTTTAAGCATGCACAAGTATCTTTAATCAGTTAAAAATACCCAATGGTAATTAAAAACAATAAGAATGTAGTTTTTAATCCCTTTTTCTTTCAAACAAGTTCAATTTCACAAATTTCAATAGTATAAATAGTAAATTTCAAAATAATGGGATTGGGTTATTATGCTACCTTTTTGCTGATTTCTATTTGGTGTTTGTTGATTGGGAAGTGTTTTGGAGTGATTTCCTAGCTCCTTTAATGCTTAAATCCAAGTAACAGTGTTGTTTGCTCACAATTCCTTCTCCTTGTCTCTCTAGAGTTTCAGAATTCAGGATGCAATTGAAGGGTTCTAAGGTATTCACCTATTTATAGGTGATCTGGCCCTTTGCAATTCTGCTCCAATTTTCAACCATTCGGCCTAAAATTGATAATTCTTTCAACTATATGTTAAATTACCATTTTGTCCCTAGCTCAGGGAAGTTTTCAAAATTCTGTTGCTACAGTAAATCTTTTGGCTAAAATTATAGCCTATTGCCCTGAAGTTCTGAGGTATTCATCTTTTTTTCCTTTCAATTTGGTCCCTATTCTTTCTCTTCACCTAAAACTCTCATTCTAATGCATTATATGTAATTTAATACAACAAACACAAGCATTCAATTCATTAAAATAAACAAACATCACTTGAATATGAAAAGAGCGGATGTTACAAGCCTCCCCTCTTAAAAGAATTTTGTCCTCAAAATTCATACCTATAAACAGTTCTGGACAATGTTGTCTCATTTCATCCTCCTTCTCCCACGTCATTTCCTAGGTTGCTACATCCTGCCAAAGTACCTTAAGCAAAAGGATTACTTTATTCTGGAGTTGCTTAGTATTGAAATCTAGGATTTGAATTGTAATAGATTCATAAGTTAAATTTTTCTTTAATATTGTAGGCTGATTCCGTAAAACATGAGTGGGATTTGAGACATATTTTCTGAGTTACGAGACATGGAAGACATCATGTAAGTTTGAAAGATAGGGAGGTAAGGCAATTTGGTGGCAACTAGACCGACACTTTTTAGGATCTGGAATGGTCCTAAGAATTGTGGACTTAGTTTTCTTATCCTTAGTTGTCTACCAATACCCGTGGTGGGTGACACTCTAAAAAAAATATGGTCTCCCTCATTGAATTCCAAAGGTCTTCTTTTTCTATTTGCATGGTTTTCCTGTCTCTTCTGGGAAACTCTTATCTTTTCCCTAATCATTTTTATCTTATCAGTAGTTTCCTAGACAATCTTAGGTCCCAACACTATTCTCTCCCCTATTTCTACCCAACTCAAGGGTGATTTACAACTCTTCCCATACAAAGAAGCATATGGTGCCATACCTATAGTAGAGTGATAATTGTTATTGTATGCAAACTCTATCAAAGGTAGGTACCTATCTTAAATTTCTTCCTATTCTAGCACACATGCTCTCAACATGTCTTCTAGGTTTTATATTATTCTTTCAGACTATCCATTGGTCTGAGGATGATAAGTAGTACTAAATTTAAGTTGGGTTCCTAATGCTCTTTGTAGGGGCTGCCAAAATCAAGACATGAATGTAAGGTCTCGGTCGGACACTATACTAGAGGGTACCCCATGCAATCTCACAATCTCCTTAAGATATAATTGGGCTAACTTTTTCATGGAATATCTAATCTTGATAAGTAAGAAATGAGCACATTTGGTCAACCTATCCACTATCACCCATATGGAATCATAACTGGCTGAGGTTCTAGGTAACCCTACCATAAAATCCATGGTTATTTGATCCTATTTCCTATCCAGTATCTCCAGTGGTATCAATAACCTATCGATTCTTCTATGCTCTATCTTTACCTACTGACAAGTAAGACAAGCATTCACATACTTTGTGATGTCCTTTCGCATTCTTGACCACCAAAAGTTTCTTTTCAACTCTTGATACTTCTTAGAAATACTTCGGTGAATGGTGTAATGGCTGCAATGTGCCTCTACTAACAATTTCTCCCTTAGCTCTTGATGGTTTGGGTTCATTAATCAATTTTTAAACATCAATATCCCACAAGAGGTTAACCCAAAATCTAGCTGATCTACAAAGATTCCTAGGGATTCATCCTCTTGTTGGGCTTGTTTAACTAGTTCCCTTAGTTCACAATTAATCTGAAGTCACTCATTACTAACCTATTCAGAAGTGAAATCACATTGAGACTAAGATCCTTAAAGTCTTCAAGCAATTTCATCTCATTTATCATAAGGCTAGCTACTTGCAAGGACTTCCTACTTAGTGCATCGGCTACCATATTAGATTTTCCTACATTATAGTTTATTTCAAAGTTAAAATCCTTTAGATACTCTACCCACCTCCTCTGCCTCAAATTCAACTCTTTTTTATCAAATAAGTACCTAAGGCTCTTATGATCACTAAAAACCTCAAACCATGGTAGCTAACTCCAAATCATGGGTGGGATTATTTTCCTCCGTAAGTTTGAGTTATATAAATGCATAGGCAACTACTCTC
Source organism: Senna siamea (assembly GCA_031216115.1). Lineage (NCBI taxonomy): Eukaryota > Viridiplantae > Streptophyta > Magnoliopsida > Fabales > Fabaceae > Senna > Senna siamea. The sequence continues at coordinate 4,646,901 of CM062355.1, read as the reverse complement.
CTTGCATAGGCAACTACTCTTCTTGCTTGCATTAAGATGCATCCTAAACCTTTCTTTGATGCATCCGTGTATAACTCAAAAGGTTCTATTGAGTTTGGGATTACTAATACTAGAGTGGTAGTGAGTTTGGGTCAATGTTTGTTTCCACACTTAGGGTAGTTGGAAACCTCAACGCGTCGGCTTCCACTATGTGATCCTTGAGGTGCCTTAAAGTTTCCCCCGTTTACATTCAAATTCCTTGAAGGCAGTTTCTGGCGTGCAACGAATCTCTGGTTCATTTGTTGCTTCTCTTTTAAAATCTTATTTAGGATTCGACACTTATTCACTAATATTGTGAAATCCCTGATCTCTATTGGGGTTATTTGAGTTCTCATATGAAAATCTAAGCTTTCCTGCAGTTGGCTCGACTTCTAGGCTGCATTAGGATCACTACAAGAAAAGTTAGTTTCAGTGGCGACAAAAAATTTTGCCACTGAAAGACTACCTTCAGTGGCGACAAGTATAAGTCTCCACTAAACATTTTTTGTGGTGACAAAAACTGTTGCCACTGTAGGTCTCTAATGGTGACATATAATATGTCGCCACTGAAGCCTTTTAGTGGCGACAAATTTGGCACCATTGATTTTAGCCAGTGGCAATAATTTAACTATCGCCACTAGAGGCTTTTAGTGGTGACTATAATTGTCACCACTTAAAATTTTCAGTGGTGATATTTTTATTGTCGCCACTTAAAGTTTTACGTGGTGACGTGACAATAAATATGTCGCCACTAATGCCCCAAAAATGCAAAAAATAAAAGTTAAGTTTCATTTGTTGGCTCAAACACGGGGCTTGGTAATGTGATGTTATAGCGCTTACCACAATGCCATTGGAGCCTTTTGTATATATATTGCAGCACTTGGTATATATTACAATAGATTAAAACATCACCAAGCTTCTTAAGCTGGCATTGTGTGTGAGGGACTTCTCTAATTGGCTTCAAAATTTTGCATCTTCCTTATCCGTGTGCGTTCTCGCTCTGACCGAGCCGTTTCTGTTCACCATGCTTTCGCAGCTTCCACCATTGTAAGGTATTTTCTAATTGGAGAATGCGACGGCTGTTCAGTGTGCTTCCATGGCATTCTTCATTGTGCTTCTATGGCGTTCTTCACCGTGCCTCCACGATATTCGCCATCCTCATCTGTGTACTTTCTCTCTTCGCAAGGTTTTGCTTCGACGTGCTCTGTGGTGGTTCACCATCCTTCTTCCCTTGCGCTTATCTTTGCCATGAGATTCATCGACTGTTTCTCTATGCTTTACCGTCAGCAAACCTCCATAGTCACTGGTAAGTCATTTTCATCAACTGATTCAAGCTTTAATGGTGATGATTGGTTTGATTTCCTACCATTTATGATTTTTGTAGTTAACAAAATGTGAAATGTTGAATCCAAAAGTTGTAAAGTATTGATGTTGCTGGTTTTGTGATTTTTTGTTGCAATTCTTGTAGTTAACACAATGTAAAAAATTCGTCTGTAAATCTATATTACCTATGTGTTTGAATATTAGAGTGAACAAAATTGTTAAAAAATTAATTCTTTAAGAGAAATGAGAAATATGTTACCTTTTCCTTATAATATCTAATTTTCATTTTATCTATATTAAATATATATTATAAGTTAGAAGAGTATATATGTTGTATTTTTAATTAAATTTTTGTAGAAGATTTGAGTTTTAATTTTCTTAGATATATTGCTTAAGGATGTAGTTGATTTTCTCCTATTTTTCTCTCATCTAAATTATCCAAGACTCTAGAAAAAATGGGATAAAAAATAGTTGTCAGCCATAATCCATAATGGGGTCTTATCATAAGAAAGATAGGGAGACAATGTTCATATATACATGTCATAGAATTATCACTTAGTAATTCTTATCTGAAACTAGTCATATGATTTTGTTTGGAATAACTAAGTTGTTAGAGTGGTTTTAAAGAGTTGCTTCAATGGGTCCTTTCTAGTTTACCATTTTTGGTTTTAAAGCTTTGCTTTAATGGGTCTTCTAGGTAAAATTATAGTATGATGTCTATGTTTTGTTGTTATTTTAAGATTTTAAAAAGTATTGAAATGTTCTTAACAAAATGTAGGAAAATAGAATGGACAAAAGTTGGCTAGATATAAAAAATAGAACGAATCCAACATACATAAGAGGAGTAGATGGATTTCTTGAATGGGCATACAATCAACCAGGGGCGAATACTTTGATTCGATGTCCATGCAAGGGGTTTAGGAACACAGAGTTTAAGCTAAGAAATATGGTGAGATTTGATTTATTGAGAAAGGGATTTTGGGATAGTTACAAAGTGTGGGACTTGCATGGAGAAGCCTTTGTAAGAACTAGGTATGGGCATTATGAATTTCTAATAATGTCATTTGGACTAACAAATGCTCCAGCTATTTTTATAGATTACATGAATAATATCTTTAAACCCTACCTTGATCAATTCATGATAGTGTTTATTGATGAAATTTTTGTATATTCTAAGAGTAAGGAAGAGTATGAATAACATCTTAGGATTGTATTGCAGTTGCTTAGGGAAAAGAAATTATATGCTAAACTTGAGAAGTGTGAATTCTGGTTTGAAGAGGTAAAATTATCAGGACATGTGATTGCTAAAGATGGGGTGTTAGTAGACCCTAGTAAGATAGAGGCAGTGATTGCTTGGGAAAGACCTACCATAGTAACTGAAATCCATAATTTTCTTGGATTACCAGGCTACTGTAGGATATTCATTCAAGGGTTTTTACAGATCGTGTTGCCTTTGACCAGGTTAACCAAGAAAGATATTCCATTTATATGGGATGCCAAATGTGAACATAGTTTCAAAACTTTGAAAGAGAAATTAATAACCGCACCTATTCTTACTACTCACTCCTAATCTCTTAGGACATGTTGAATTGTATTGTGATGTATCCAAGAAAGGTCTGGGGTGTGTCTTGCTGAAGGATAAGAAAGTGGTAGCCTATGCTTCTAGACATTTAAGACCTCATGAATGAAATTATCCTACTTATGATTTTGAATTAGTAGCCATAGTGTTTGCCTTAAAAATTTGGAGACACTACCTCTATGGGTCTAAATTCGAGGTATTTAGTGACCACAAAAGTCTCAAATATCTCTTTAATTAGAAAGAACTGAATATGAGATATAAGAAATGGATGGAATTCATCAAGGATTATGATTTTGATTTGAAATACCATTCAGGAAAGGAAAATGTAATGGCAGATGCCTTAAGTAGGAAATCCCTCCATGTAGCTCACATGATGGTGAATGAGATGAACTTGATTGAAAAATTTAGGAATTTTAGTGTGTCCACTCTGGTATTGCAAGATAGGATATGCTTGAGTAAAATGAGAATTGAGAATAATCTTAGAACTCAGATCCTAGAATTCCAAAAGAGAAGATGAATTCTTAAAGTCCCTAAAGAACTCAAAGGAATTCAAGAAAGAAGCTGATGGGGTAGTTACCTTCTAGAATAGAGTATATGTCCTAAAATTAGGAGGATTAAGGGACCAAATCTTAGAGGAAGCCCATAATAGCAACTATACTATTCATCCTTGTGCCACTAAGATGTACCAAGACTTGAAAGAAAATTTCTAGTGGCCAAGTATGAAGAAGTACATAGTTAAGTACGTTGCTAAATGTTTAGTATCCCATCAGGTGAATATTGAACATCAGAAACCTGCAAGATTGTTGCAACCTTTAGAAATCCCTGAATGGAAATGGGATAAAATTTCTATAAATTTTGTGGTTGGCTTGCTTATAACTCAGTCAGGGAATGATAAAATTTGGGTGCTAGTAGACCAATTAACTAAGTCAACACATTTCCTACCCATTAGAATAAATTTCTCTTTAGATAAGTTAGCCCACTAGCATTATGTTAGATAGAGACCCTAGATTTACTTCTAGATTTTGGAGAGAATTGCAAGAGGCTCTTAGTACCAAGCTTAACTTTAGTAGTGCTTATCATCCACAAACTGATAGACAGACTGAAAGAATCATACAAACTCTAGAAGATATGCTTAGAGCTTTTTCTTTAGAACAAAAAGGGAGCTGGGATAAGAATTTACCATTAGTGGAGTTTGTAACGCCCCCAATCCTATCCTATGGTTCCTTTTAGTTAATTAAATAATATAATACAATATACTATAAAATTGGTGAGTTACTATTACCTCTATTCGAGTAAATTTTTTTAACTTTTACTAAGTTAACTAATTAAGTGCTATCAATTTGGGGTTTCTACACTCAGGATTCTCACATGTAGTGCAGTGAAAAAAATTAAAATAAAATATATAGATATATATACATTCACATTTAACTAGGATAAGGATGTAACAATCTTGCTACTCATACCCATTTAACAAAAATCCTACTAGTGGATACCTATCACACATATCTCGATACATATATGCCCTCATTTTGTACACCAAAAATAATAACCCATGGAATCAAGGTATTGGGCATGTCAAAAATTTACTGTATATACCCTAAAACTTCATGCTATCAGGGTGTGGGAGGAACTTCTAATACAAAAATAACCCATAATTTTTTTATCATTGGGAAATACCCCAGGAAGAGTATCTCCACTATCTCTACCTCTACTTCTAGTAATACTTGATATCTAGGCATCTGATACAAACTAACATTTATATGAGAATAATTTCTCAGTAGCAATAACAACCTGTTTTACAAATTGCTTATCTATATCATTATACTCTTACGAAAATACAATACATTCTTTTTATCATAAGATAATATATCATGTCTATTAGGAAACTATGCATGAATTGTACAAATTTCATACTTATGACTACAAATACAACTCATCACATATCCATCACACAGGATATTTCATCATATAACAATGGTAACAAGGTTATATTCACATATAGAGAAGAGCATAAACCAGGAATTTAGAACATACCATTATGGCCATTGCCAGATCATTATCATAAAAAGAGAAATCAGGAGAGTTGCTGAGCAAACTACTTTTTATATTAATCATCACCCGTAAGTGAATTTCTCATTGTCCATGACTACCCACAGTTCTTAAATTCTATATGTATATTATTTGAAAATACTTTACTGTAATATGTGTACTATCTGGAGTGTCCTCCAACGGATCCAAATACAACCATTCGCAATACCCCCACCAGGGTCCTTGCCCACCTCTCCAACAGTTCATCCCCCATCCTTGAGTCTAACAAAGTCTCGGCCCACCTCTTTGGCAACTCTTTCTTTGTATATACAAGATTACTATTTTCAATAGATCATCTACCAAAATCCTATTCACAAGATATAGACTAGGGTGATTCGGCTCCTACTATGGTTATGTCTAATTTTAAGTATGTGATTCCTTTAACTGGCCATAGAGGAGTTCACTAACTTAAAATTAGTAACCATTATAGTGGTTTTAAAATTATTTATGATTGAGCGAATGTTTTACCATCTCAAATTTATGGTTCAATTGTGGAACACCCAACGAACATCCCATACTGATAATCAGTCACTTAACATAAGCCTATCTACCACTATCCACAAGTTAAGAATACTTTCTCATTTCTCTTTTATCTTTTATCTTTCATGCTCATTCCTTTTAAATTCTTATATCATTCTTGTTCTTTATCTTCCAATTTCAACCTACATGTTACCTATTACAAATTTTGGTTCAGATCCTTTGTTTGAGTTGAGTTTTGGGCTAATTATACTTTAACCTAGGTCATTGAATTCATTTTCCAAAATAGAGGCTGGCCAGTTGACTTCCACCCACTTGGCAATCAACTTTTCGCTTGCTGTCTTGCAAAATTTTTCAAACCCAAGGGCTACAAGTTAGCTGCCATAAACCTGATAGTTAAGTGTTATGTTATTGGTGATTTTCTAGAAAAGTTAAGCACGATAGTCAACCTCCAAAGGCTAGTAGTCGACTATTGGTGCTCAATATGCATTTTTAGGTAACTAAAGAACATGAAAGTCGACTTCCAAAAGCTAGTAGTCAGCTGCTATGTTATGCTCTATTTTTCAAATTGGTTGTTAACCTAGATTTTTGCCCAAAAACTTATTTGTAAACCATTTCTAATAATCATCAACTCAATACCAACATGTAAGCATCATTTAACACATATAAACAGCCCAAATTACCATTTAATCTCACTCAAATCTTGAATTCAACCTCATTTTCATGCCTAGGTAAAAACCCATTTTTCATAATATGATTTAAGAAAACATAAGTACATCCATGTAGTTTAAAACACCTGATAGCAGTTAAAAAATTAAGAATGTAGTTTTTTTAATCTCCTCTCTTGTTTAAATATAACAAAAATCACAATTTTCAGTATATGAATAGTAGCTTCAAAATTGAGAGGATTAGGTTGTTTTCTACCTTGCTATTGCCTTAAAGCACGTAAAGGTTTGTTTAAAGGCTTACTGGTGTGTTATTGTTGCCTCAAGTATGTCAAACTTCTCCCTATGCTTTTCTTCCTTCTTAGTTCCTCACTTTTTCTCTCTAGCTTTTCTCCCTCTCTCTCTAAGTCTGAAGTTTAGGGTAAAAATGAGGCTTCTAAAGTTTATCCCTATTTAAAAGTAAATGGGATAAAATTTTTATAGATTTTGTGGTTAGCTTACCTAGAACTTAGTCAAAAAATGATGCAATTTGGTTTATAGTAGACTAGTTATCTAAGTATGCATATTTCCTACCTATTAAGATAAATTTCTCATTGGATAAACTAGCTTGATTGTACATTCAAGAAATAGTGAGACTCTACGGAGTGCTCACTAGCATTGTGTCTAATAGAGACCTTAGATTTACTTCTAGATTATGAAAAGCCTTGTAAGAGGCCTTCGCTATCAAGTTTAACTTCAGCACTGCTTATCATCCATAAACTGATAGGCAGACTGAAAGAACCATACAAACTTTAGAAGATATGCTTAGAGCTTATGCTTTAGAACAAAAAGGGAGCTGGGATAAAAATTTGCCATTAGTGAAGTTTGTGCACAATAATAGTTTCTGCTCTAATATAGGAATGGTACCTTATGCAGCCCTGTATGGAAGGAAGTGTATATCATCTTTATGTTGGTTTGAAGTAGGATAAAGACAGTTGCTAGGGCCTAAATTAGTGCAACAAACTATGGACTAAAGAGTTATGATGATAGGAGAAGAAGACCACTTGAATTTGATGAAAGACATTCTTAAGGTTTCCCCAATTACTAGTATTGGTAGAGCTATGAAGTCCAAGAAACTGAATCTTAGATACATTGGACCATTCCAAATTTTAAAAAGAGTTGGTTCATCTACATACTAGATAGGTTTACCCCCATTTTTGTCTAACCTTCATAATGTTTTCCATGTTTCACAACTTTGAAAATATATTCCAGACCCTTCACATATTCTTGATTCCAGTATAGTATAGTTAAAATATAATCTGACTTATCATCATAAACCTTTGAAGATTATTGGTGCTAAGGTCAAGTAGTTAAGGAATAAGACAATTCTACTAGTAAAGGTGTTGTGGGATCAATTGTCGCCACAAGAAGCCGTATGGGAGAAGGAACAAGATATGAAAAGAACCTACCTAGAAATTTTTGAATAGGTACGTGCTAATTTCGAGGATGAAATTATTTTAAAAGAAGGGAGAAATGTAACATCCACTCTTTCTATTTATGAGAGATGTTTGCTCGTTATTAAATAAGTTAAATGCTTGTGTATGTTGCATTAGATTGCATGTAGTTGCATTAGAGTGAGGGACTAAATTAAAAAGAAAAGGATAAGGACTAGAATGAAAAGGAAAAAAATGAGTTAAAGGAATTATGTAAGCTCATTAACCCAGGGTTAAAGATGCAATTTTAGCCAAAGGGGGAGTTATTATAGCTAACTAACTTTTGAAATTTTCAAGACTTCAAGGGTAAAATTGTAATTATCCATGTGACCAGAAAAATTGCCATTTGAGGTCAGGTAACCAAAATAGACAAGGGTTGCAAACCACACAGACCACCTATATATGTCTGGAATTAAGGCACCCTCTATCACAAAACTCAATTTTACAACTTTTTAGAGAGAGAAAGGATGACTTAGAGAGAGAAAGAAAAAGATTTTGAAGGAGCAAGAGTCTGACTTAAATTTTAGTGAGATATAGAGTGAGAATTTGCATCGGGGAAGCTTACAAGAGCATATGAAATTACCTACTCACTTCTGTAACAAGAAACAAGGTAGCAAACAATCTAATCCCTCTTATTTTTGAAAAACACTATTTATTTTCTGAAAATGGTAATTTTAATGTTATTTAAGATAAGAGAGGGGTTTAAACCTATATTCTTTGCATGTTTAACTTCTACTGAGTGTTTTATGCTGTATGGATGTACTTATATATGCTTAAATCATATTGTATCAGATTTTGAAAATATAGGTTTACTATTCACCATGGTTGCGTGTGTTTAATGGATGATATTGAGCATAAGAGTGAGTAGTTTTTGGAGTAAATGATAAATTAATGTATATGAAACTAAACTCATGCTTTTTTTGGACTAAAATAAGGTGAAATCTAGAATTAGTAACCTTCTATAGTAGTAAAAATGAAGCCCTAAGATCCTATAAGTCAACTTTCATGTTCTTCAGCTTGAAATTTTCCAGAAAATGCATGAAGCAGTCGACTACCAGCTCCTGGCAACTGACTATTGGGCTTCCAGTAACTGACTACCAGCTTACAGTGACTCATCAGTTGATTGCCATGTGTCTGTAAGTTGATCGGTAGCTCTCTATTAGCTGATAGTCAACTGTTACTATTCTTCTAGCAACCGACTTGTAGCATTCTATTGCATTTTTCAAGACTTCATTTTTATAAGCCAATTGACATAAGGTGTAAGTCGACTATTAGTTGAAAAAGTATTATTTTTCATGAAGAAATTGTTTTGAAAGAGTCACCTAGTCTTTAAATGGAACCTCAAAAGTTTAGAATAAGTTTATAAGTCTAAGTTTCTATTTTCTTAAGGGTATGCTCAATAGAGTCAACAATTATGTCATCATATAAGAAATTACAATTTTGGCTAACATGTCACATGAGATTGAGTAAAGAAAGAGAGGAAAACATAAAAGAGAAAAAAGGAGAAAAGTATTCTAAGTGTATGTATTAGTGGTAGATAGGCTCATGATTGAGTGACCGACTATCGGTATGGGATGGTCGTTGGGCATTCCACATTCTAACCATAATTTGGGATGGTAAAACATCCACTCAATTATAAGTGATTTTGAAAACACTGTGGTGTTTGCAAATTCTAAGTTAGTGAACTCTTTTATGTCCAATGAAAAGAGTCACGTATTTAGAATTAAGCATAACCATAGTATAAGCTGAATCACTCTAGAATATATGCTTGTGAATAGCGTGCTAGGAATGTGATCCATCAGTGAGGATGGTGATTCTATAGCCTCATGACTTGTAAGGGCGAAATAGGCATGATCTATCAGTGGTGGCAGTGATCTCATGAGTTATACCAACCCCTTTATAGCATGAAAGGGAAATGAAGTATCCAAATGGGATATCAATCTAACTAGTTAGGGATGATCTATCAGAGTTGGAAGGGACCATTAAGTGAGTCAAGGATGATCCGTCATAGATGACAAGGACCTATGTGTACTTGGGATCCACTAAGGGATGCTCCAGATACTACAGGTTAGGTAAAGGACTGCTAGCTGGTTAGGGACCAAGAGACTCAACTCGAAACTTATCCATGAGTGCTGTAAATGCACTCGGAGTTATTCGCTGAGCAACTCTCCCAATGGCTCTTATAATGAATTTGCCATTGGCCAATATGATATGTTTTATTTTCCTTGCTTATGTTATGAATATGAATATGATTACGTTACCAAGGAAAATATATATGATGAATTGACATACTTTATATTGTTGACATTTGGTGAACTATAAGTATGCATGCATCCATAAGTACATGCGATAACTACATAAGTTATGCATTGCATCTCAATAGATACTATTTTTCTACTTGATGGGAAAAAAATAATGTAGTGGATTTTCATATGATTGTGGTGGTACAGGTCTGTGGTTTTTAACAGGTTTTTCTGTTACTGAGATTTATTCTCACATAAATGCTAGTGTGTATCAAATGCCTAGATTTCAAATCCTTTTAGAGGTGGAGGTAGCGCTAGTTGAAATACCCATCTTGGGGTATTTCATGATCGTTAAGGAAGTGTTGGTGGTTACTATTATAGAAGTCCCTCATCACCCCCACCTACTATAACACCTCTCGTAACACACCCTTACCTATGGTTCCATTATAATTAATTAAAAGGTATAAAGTATAGTTATATAATAATGGTGTGTCACCATTACCCTTACTCAAGTAATTTTAAACTTTTTACAATTTGATTTAGTTGAGTGCATCTTAGGTTGGGTCTATACCTCGGGTTTCACTCACTCTCACAGCAGAATAGAATATATAAAACATACCTGTATTAACTATACACAAACATGCATTCTTAGCTAAACACAGTTAACTAACTATTGGGTATGGAGGCAATAATCCTGCCACTCATGACCCCATCAGCTAGTCCAAACATTAGTTCATATACATCAAAATTTAGATAAGCTATATAAGAGATATTCTAGACTAGTCTTTCCAAAAATCAATAGACTAGTACAATGATAGCATGTGCCTATACTATTTCAAAATAAATTAATCAATTTCCTATACCCCTTAATGGGCACTTCTTCCCATGTTACCTCTTCTTCAGCCTTAGGACCTAGACATTTGATACATGCCAACACTAATGTGAGAAATGAATCTCAGTAGCAACTCAACCTATCTTTAAAAATTACTAGCCTATACCATCGTGCTTACATGAAAAATCTCTACATTCTTTCATCATAAAACATAATACATAGCATTATGGAATCATAAAACATAATACATAGCTTAAAACATAATACATGCCAACACTAATGTGAGAAATGAATCTCAGCTAGTCCCGGTATACTATTCTTTACATATGCTCTAGGTTGAATTGGCTTATGCCCATGGTTATGCTTAACTCTAAGTATGTGTTTCTCATATAGCCTTCGAGAGATGACATTAACTTAAAGTTTGCAACCATGATGGTATTTTCAAAATCATCTAAGCTTAAGTGGATGTTTAACCATCCTAAATTATGGCACAATCGTGGAATTCCCAACAACCATCCCATACCGATAATCAGTCACTCAATCATAAGCCTACCTACCCTATGGCATGCACTTAGAATACATTCCTCTTTCCTCTTTTATGTTTTTTGCTCTCCCTCTTTGTTTCACTATCACAAGGGTTTCATTACCCAAGTGGTTCGTGACTCTATCTCTTGCATGTTACCCACTACATCCCTGGTTTAAATCCTTAGTTTGAGTGAAAATCTAGGCTATTTTTCTCTTAAAATGGTTAATTGAGCTCATTACACACATCAGAGGGCTGACAATCGACTTTCCTCTTACTAGCAGTCAGTTACTAGCTCACTGTCTATAATCCCTGTTCTTGGCTGAGAGCTACTAGTCGGTTGCTAAGGCTTGGCAGTCAGCTGCTAGCCTCGACAGTTAACTTCCAGGGGTCTGGCAGTTGGTTGATCCCTTTCTATAAACTTTTTGGAAAACAAAAAACATGACAGTCAACTTCCAAAGGTTTGGCAATCGGTTGTTAGTGTTCTATCTCATATTTTTGGGCAAAGGATGAGCATAGTAGTCAACTTCCAGGGTTGGCAGTCGACTACTAGCGCTCAGTTTACTTGAAAAATAATGGTTTTACCCAGAGTTTGGCCCCAAAAATGTGTCCTCAACTCATTTACTTAAATCATAAACTCAATGCCAACATTCAAACATCATTCTCATTCATAAAATGCCCATAACATAGCTTAACATTTTCAAAATAAGATCCAACCACATCTTCCTCACTTAGGGCAAAAAAGCCCAGCTTCACAATCATAAATGAGTAAGGTAAATCAGCACACATTACCCAATAGCAGTTAAAAACACATAGAATGTAGGTTTAAAACCCCATATTTAGCTTCAAACATTTAAAATCGCATTTATCAGAAAATTTTCTGCATATTTCAGAAATAGGGTTTAGGATGAATTGCTACCTTAATTCCTTAGTGAAATGTTCGTGTATGATGTGTAGAAATGATTCTCCCTTACTATTGGACCGATTTCTAGCCTCAAATTTGCTCCTTCCTCAGTAAAATTCGCTTCTCAAGCCCTAGCTCATCTCTATCTCTATCTAGTCACCCTCTTCAGCTTCTCTATCTAAAAATCTGGTATCTTGGAAGTGTGGGGGTTTAGAACTTCAGCTAGGGTTTAAGAGAAATTTAAGAAATTACATTCTAATCCCTGGCTACTTTGTGGTTTTAGTCTCCATACATTTTCCTTTTCACTTGGGTCCTTGGCCACACTCTTAACTTAACTTTTATTCTTTTCACTTAAGTCCCTACACTAATGCAACTATATGCCATTAATGCAATATACATAAACATTAAACTTAAATTAAAAATTTAACAAATATCTCTTAATCACATTAGGAGCGATGTTAATTTTCTCCCCTCTTTTAAAATAATTTCGTCCTCAAAATTAGAATGTACCAATTCGAATAATTCTAGGTAGGACTTTCTCATGTCCTCTTCCTTCTCCTATGTCACCTCTTGTGGAGATGACTGATCCCATAAAACCTTAACTAGAGGGTTGACCTTGTTCCTCAGTTGCTTGACCATGTTCCCAATGATTCTCAATGGTTTTGGATGATAAGTTAAATTTTCTTTTAATAGTATTGTACTGGCATCCAGAATGTGATGGGTCATAGATGTATTTTCAAAGTTTCGAGACATGGAAAACATTATGGAGGTTCAATGAGAATGGTCTAACACCCGCTCCTAACAATTACATTTTATGATAACGTTGTTATTATATTTATTGTTAGTGTTATTTATGGGATGTTAGGGATGATTCATCAAGGAGATAAAATGGACATTTTCATCAATATATAATTACTTTTGTTATAAAAAGGTGAAATTAGAAATGTGGTAAGAAAGGGTGAAATAATTTTACCATGAAAGGGAAAGTTTATTTAATTCTCCTATTTTATGAAATCACATTAAAGAATTTTCATTATTTTTATTTAAGGGAGAAGAAGAATCTAATTACATAAGTGATTATGTGCTATGGATTCCGCGAAGGGTAAAACTATAATTTTACCCTAAGGGCATATTAGTAATTTTACATAATATACAAAAATTTAATTTTTGTCTTAAATATTTCAAGAAAATAGAAAATAGAAATCCTTACCCAATTATGCTCAAAAAGAAGAAAGAAAAAGGGTGAAAATGATAACCTTGGCATAAAGGGAAAAAAGGTAATTTTACCTTAGGGATAAAATTATAATTTTTCTAAAAGAAGGGTAAATTAATAAATTCACAAAAATAAATTTTGTGAATTCTTATTTAAGTGATTTTTACACCATAAAGCTGAAAAGGGTGAAAAAATAGAGCTAAAATGGCTATTTGGACTTAAATGGCAAAATGGCAATTTTCTTAGGGGCATATGTGCAAATTATAAAAAATTGAGGGACCATTTTTTAATTTCAAAATTTTTAAAGGGCAGAAATGTCCCAGCCCATGGAAGTTGCACAAAATTACATTTCCAAGGAGAGTGAATGCCATTGATGAAAAAGAGAAGAAAAAAAGGATAAAAGGAATATTTTAACACCAATGGCATTTTTGTAAATAACCTAAACCCTAAATTTCAGCCTTCTTCTTCCTCAAGGTGCTAGAATGGTCAAACAAGAGTGGAGAAGAAAGGGGTGGCCAAATTGCTTCCTAGGCTTGGAGAAGAGGATTTTCACACCAAAATAACTTGGAGATTTCGCTTGTTTTGCATTTTCAAGGTAGCTAAACATGCCTATGCCATTCTTTTCTTGTTTTATGGTGTGTTTATGGTGTTTTTAATCTTGCAAGAACTCTACTTTTGTTATGAAACTTTTATTAACTTGAATATGATTAATTAGAATTTAATAAATTTTTAAATATGAATAATTTTGATCACAAAAATCAATTCTTTTCTTTTTCTAAAAATGTTATGTTTTCCTTAGCTACATTTGCATTTTTTTTAAAAATACCAATCATGCATACGAATCTTCCTTTTTTGAATTGTACATACATAACACACACACACACACACACACACATATATCAATTAAAAAAAATTTACACCACTTGAATATATATTTTTTGTTGAATCTGTAATTAGATTGAAAGTAATACTAAATTTGATATCAATCCCACATTATTTAGTGCCCTATCAAACTATTATAAAATGTTTTATCAAAGTTTAAAATATAAAGACTTGAAACTATTTAATTACAGAATTTAATTATTTTTCTTCATTTAAAAAAATTGCATTTAGGATCAACATATATACTAATTACTTGTAATTAATTTAATGGTTGTACTAAAGAAAATTACTTATAGTAAATTATCAAAATTTGAAAGTATTTGAATACTTATATTGATGTCAGTTGGTATTTTCTCTATGTATATACTAATATACAAATATCTTAACAAGTCTTTAGGTTTTGTTTGGGAATGAGGGGAGGAAGGGAAGAAAAGGAAGAAAAAAGTTAAATAATAATTTTTTCTTTTATTATTTAGATTCTCTAAATTCTCCTAGTGTAAAATAATTAAAATTAATAAAGAAAGAGAGTTAATATAAAATTTTTTAATTCATTTTTCATCAAAATTTTAAAAAATAAACAAGTAGAAATTTATCATATTATCTTTCCTTTTCTTCCTCTTTCCCTAAGGGTTGTTTGAACGTTGTTATGTTCTTTTGTTCTTTATAATTGTTTTATAAAATTAGTTTTAATAATTCATATTAATATTATTTTCATATATTTATATACATACTATTAATAAAAATATTTATTTTTTACACTTTCTTTGTTTTAAAAAATTAAAATTTAGAATATTTTTTAATTGTTCTGTTTTATGTTCCCAAAAAACATATTCTATTTGTTTGTTTTATGTTTAAAAACAGTTATTCAAACAAATTTTATTATTTTTAAAAACTAAAAAATGTAATCAAACAGACATGTATTAACTTTTTTTTATTTATTTCTTAAAATTTTAAATGTGAAAGAATTTGAAGATTTTTAGTTAATCTTCTTTAACTTTTTTTTGATTAGTTTTAATTACTCTTAATTAAAAGAGTTTAGATGATCTAAATAAGAAAAAGAAATATTATTACTTAACATTTTTTAGATTGCCTTCTATTCTTCTCCCAATGATTTATGAAACGTTTTATATTTTCTGCTTGAATTTATATTAAAAAATATTTACATTTAATATCAATCTCTATCTTATAAAAATACTTCTAGTAAAAAATATTAATAAAAAGTGAAAAAAGATCCCTATAAGTCCTGCATAAAGTAGGTATATGATATCCTTTATTAGACCAAAGAAGTGCATTCAATTGATTGCCATATGGAGTAGCAAGAGAAAGAATAGAAAATGAGAGATAATTTACGGAGGAATTAATTAGAAGGGAACAAAAAGGACGGGACAGGAGAAAGAAGAGAGTTAGGCAAATGGGAAGTGATTTGGTGGGGTGGGGCACACCCAACACACCATTATTTCAATTTTTCTTCTAACCTAAATCAAAGTAGCCACGTTAAGGTCATCAATATCATCATCATGATCATCCCACCGTGATTAAAGCTATAATTGATTAAATTATAAATTATAAATTAAATAAATGATTTTGAATTTAAATTTAAATAATTAAATTATATATAAATTAAATAAAATTAAACTTATATATAATTACTTATATTTTTATTATTAAAATTTTTAATTAAAATAAAAATATGTAAAAAAATTGCAAAAAATAATTATATAAATAAATTATATAAATTATAAATAAAAAGTTTAATAATAAAAATATAAAAAAATATGTAATTTTTTTCAATTGAATGTCTGTTGTTAATTGGAGGAGCATTATAGTAAATTATTCGTTGCAGGCTTTTTGGATCAATGTTGGGATTGTTTGGTCAATGGAATCCAACCAATCAACAACGTGTGGTCTTACATTTGCACACCAATATTATTATAACTTGGTTATCTAATCCTATGTAATATGTTATGTGGTCCTCTATAAGATGATGGTATATTTAAATGTTAATATGGGATAACGAGTAGGGTCTATTAAAAAAATAATGAATATTTTTATAACATTGGTTAAAGAAATATTTAATTAGTTAACATTTTTTATATATTTTTAAAATTTAAAATTATTAAATATTCTACCAATTAGTTATATATATTTTAATTAATATTTTAAAGGTAACGTTAACAAAACTCAAAAAAAAAAAAAAATTGTAACAAGTAAAATGAAACTAATGGTTTGATTTGTTTATACTGCAACAATAATAATAATTGATAAATTTGTGAGAAGTTATTTTTTAGTTTCATTAATAATTATTTGTTTTTTTTTTTTTGTGACTGGGAGAAAAGACTACAAGAAAAATAGAACAAGACAAAACAAAGACTACTCCCTTAAGAAAGCAATGGAGAGAACATAAGCAAGAATATTCAAAGTGACAACAGGCAAGGGGTCCTCTCAAATGTAGAAGGAGGAATCCTTATGACACTTAGCCATAGTATCTGTACATTGATTAGTTTCATGCAGAATATGAGAAATCTTAAATCTAAGATTATTCTTGAGGAGATATCAGAAGTCCTCAATGAGGGGGCCCAAATGATGAGTGGAACAGATAGCTTGATTAATTAAGTAAACAACTTCTAAGGAATCAGTCTCCAACTCAATGTTATCAGCTTCCAACTCTTTAGCTCTAATTAAACTGGACCGAATAACATGAAGTTCATCATGCACGTTAGAAATAATGCTAATGAAACTAGAAAATCCCTCAATTAAATTGCCATGGTTATCTCTAATGATCCCACCAAAGCCAAGCGAGCTTCTGTCGATGTTGATTTTGATGACACCTTCCTTCGGCTTTTGCCATTGAACAAGCCACGGGCACTTGGTAGAGTTGGTTGAGGGGTCCGAGACTTCCTTCATGCAGAGGGAGGCGAGGCTTCTACTTTGGGAGCAAGTACTGAAAATGTTCAACTTTCTGTCCCCAAACACTCGATTGTTCCTAAGCTTCTAGCAACTCCAAACCGTGCACAGAAGAGAATGCCATGTTTCATGTTTTTGTTGGGGCTGCTAAAGCATGTGGTACCCTCCTTAATCCACTGAGCAGGGTCATCAGTAAAGAAATCGTTCATATGGTTGAATCCCATGCGCTTCCAAACCAGGAGAGAGTACTCATGACAGTCCCTAAGACAGTGAAGGGTTGTCTCCGTCATAGCGTTGCATCTGCTGCAGCTACTAGAGGTACTCAAGTTCCTTCTGTTGCTAGCAAGTTTGTTAGCAAGGCATTGTGGAGCAGCTGCCAGATGAAGACTCGAGTATTTTCAAGGACCTTGAGCTTCCTCACCCACTGCCCATTCGATCCAACTTGCATAGGCAAAGAGAGATTCATGAGAAACTTATAACTAGAAGACATAGAGTACTTACCAAAGATGAGAGCGCTAAAACTTGTATGATGATTTAATAAATAATTTTTTATAAATATTATTATTAAAGACAATTTTTTTAAAAAAAAAGTATTATGCAACATTAAATATAAGCACTTTTTAAACACAAATTTAAATATAATTAATTTATTATATCATGAGAAAGTAAAATATATCAAATTTCCATTGATTTTCAAGATTAAAAGTTTAGAATAATTGTTAATGTGTGTAACTTAGTATCAATTTATCTATATTTACTTTACTATAAATTTTGAAGTTTTTTGGGATAAAAGACTAGGTTGTTACTAAATATAAAATTGAGTTAATATCAAGAGAATAGTAACGAAAGTGAGTGTGCAAAGAAATTGGATTTGGAATTTTAGCTTAAAATGGGCTTTTTCGTAAGTGTTGTGAAACTATTGGGCTTTGAGAGATGAGCCCCATAAATTTATGGTAATAAACTTTAGCTTCAGATAATGAAAAAGTCCAAACTCGTGCTAAAAATGGCGATGGCCCTTCTCTTCCTATTTTTCTTTGGGTTTTTTGTTTTTGTAGCTATTCTCTTCCTTATTGGAAGTTCTCCTTTTTTGAAAGCGTTTTTCTTCTTTTATGGAAGCTTTATCTCCTCTTTTATGGATGTTCTTCTCCTTCTATGAATTACTCCTAACAACTTATTTTCAGATTTACAATAATGTCAAAATTTTTACATAGAAGATAGATTCGGAAATTAAATCCCAAGGTGTGTTGCCTCTTGTTAAAGATGTTTTTTTTTTTTTTTGTAGTATTAGTTTTGTTGTAAGCATAGAAAAGTTTGTTTATCTTTTAGTAATGTTGCTTGAATTTTTATGTAAGGTATGTTACCTCTTAGTTTAGTTGTTTTTTATTGTGTTTTGCTCAACGACGAGAAATCAGCTTGTGTAATTCTATAAATAATCTGTGGACATTTTTACTGAAATAATATTTTTAAAATAATTAGTTTTAATATATTATACTCAAAAGTTATTTTCCATACTACTATAAGTTTTTTTCGTACAGCCTGCGTCATACCAAATAGTGAAGGTGCTGTGTCAGACAGCACCTGTGCCATCTGACATGGCTGAGGCCTTTTTTTAATTTTGCCAAAAACCGCAGTAGCGGCGGAAATATTAGTTGCTACAATTTGTTGTTATCTTTTGCAAAACACGTTTCTGCAGCTATAACTTTTGTTTAAATCAATTTTAAACAAATTCACATTTAAAATTTTATTTTGATTAATTAAGTTAACAAATGTATATTTTTTATATTTTTAATTATTTTAATTATAATATTTTAAAAATAAATAAAATCAAAATTCTTTAAAGATAATTGTTTGTTTCTTAAAAATATTAAAACTAACAACTTAAAAATTAATGAAATATTAATTATACAATAGTAATTTAAAATTTATTTATATAAATATTATAATAATTTTAAAAATAATTAATAGTTTTAAGTTATTATTTTTATATTTTTATTATAAATTTTATTTAAATAATTAATTTCAAATTCTAAATTGATTATATTTCATTGCATGAACTAGAATTCACATAATGTATTTTGTATAGGATTGATTCCTTTGGTTTTGTAAAATTGAATGATTTTTTAAAATTATTAAATATATAATTAATTATAATAAATAGTGACTTTTGAAAAATTGTTTTATGAGACTAAATGTAAATATTTTTTGAATATATAATTTTAAAAATAGATTATTTATGGTACTAAGACACATAAATAGGATATGGGTAGGATATTTATTATCATGGATAGGGTATAATAGCTTTTGTATTTGGAGATAGACTTGAGTGGATAACAAAATTAATCTTAATCTCTAGACTCTTTGAATTTTTGAATCCTTAAACCCAAATTCAAAACCCTTGTATTTAAAAAGAATTCAAAATAATCAAATTTTCATCTTATAAAAAAGACATATAAGTTACATCAATTATATTATGTAAACTTTAAATATATAATTAATATAAAATATTAACAAATTTATCCTTATAAAATTATAAAATATAATAATTTATAGATTAATATTAAAGTTAATTAGTAGACCCAGATCAAGTTAGGTATCACCTTTTCTAACTCGAACAAAAATTTGTTTATCTAATATCTAGACTTAAATTTGATGAATAAATTTGATGAATACTTATAAAATATATGTATTCTCATCATTCCTATTTGAATTGTAATTATTCCAGTGAAGTATAGTCAATTTAAAATCTTAAAATTAATTATTTAAATAAAATTTATAATTTAAAATATTAAAAAAATTCAAACTATCAATTATTTTTAAAATTAATGTAATATTGATCTAAATAAATTTTAAATTGTAATTGTATAGTTAATATTTCATTAAATTTTTTAAGTTATTATTTTTAATATTTTTAAGAAAAAATAATTATTTTTTATCAATTTTAATTTTAATTTTTAATATATTATAAAATAAATAATTTACAAAATTATCAAGATATAAAATATTAATTTGCTAACTTAATTATTCAAAATCAAATTTATATTATTTTTAAAATTTTTGATATGTCAACCCTAGACCAATTTTTAAATAGGCCAATTTTTTCTTACCTAAGCCCACTCATTTAATAGATTTGAACTACGACCTATTTTAACAATGCTAGTTATATGTCATAATAATATTGAGTTTTTTTTTTCAAATTTATAACATGTATAAAATAATTTTTTATGTATATTTTAATTTTAAATAAAATTTATGTTGAAGTAAATATGACAATATTGAATAAGGTGATTAAGACATCAAGAATAGTTTGTCATCTCACGGGGTTAAGATCTATTAAAAAGACAAAAAAAAAATTATAGTGTTAAAAAAATATAATCTTAACTATTGGATTTTAAAATAAATTAATGAAAAAATTATATTATGATAAAAAAAGCATTAATATTTAACTAAATATTTTAGCAATTTTTAGTATTATTTTGAAAACCAGAAAATTATTCAAAGAAATTTTAGGTTAATTAATTTTAATTTTTAAAAGATTGAAAATTTTAAATTATAAGGTACTTAAATAAAAGTTACTAGTGTGTGGCCCTGTGTGTTGCATGCGATGTTTTATTTATTAATTAATAATTAAATATAATAAATATTATTGGAAAATACTAACACTTATAAAATAAATACAAGCAAAGATACACCATATTAAAAAAAATGATAAATTATAAATTAAATTGGACAGAAACGTTTATTAGAGAGATGGATATATCAATTTAAATCCTATTACTTTATAAACAAAAATATTAGTAACTTTTTAATCATTTTGTTACTTTACAAACCAAAATGTAAGTATGTGATGATTATAACATGACATGTGTTAACAATGCTAATTATATCTTCTACTTTGTGCTAATCATAACATGACCTATCATTAATCTTAATTTGATTTGGATTCTCTTTATTTATTTATTTTCAATAATTTTTTATAATAGGAGGGAGTAAAAAAAAATAATCCACTCAGATAGAGATCCACCTTAAATTAATAAATTAAAGATTATTTTTTTATCTTTTTTATATTGTAAAAAAATATATTAATTTTTAATTACAAAAGATCCAAACCCTTAATCTTCATGTTCTACTATTCCTAATTAACTAGCAAAACCACACTCTAGCAATCTTAACATATTCCTATCTTCTTAATTCCTTCTTACAAGATTCGGGTGAGAAGCCTATTTTTGAAACTAGTTTAATTATTCTCTTTTATTTAAATATTTTTTATTCAAAATAATCCTATTCGAAGTATTATCAGATATTAAATATTGATATATTTTTCAATAAAAATTGAAACTTAAGTTTTTTACGTCATAAAAAACTAGTTCCTTTTAATAAACTCAATTTTCGTTGGTATCTAAATTTTTCCTTTATGTTAATTCTTTGTTATAAGAAATTGAAGGGCATTTTGATAATTTTATGAATTAAAAATTTTTAAATTTAAATGATTGGGCACTTATTGCATGGGAGTAATAAATAGGGGTAGATTGCAATTTTTAGATTCGAAGGACGTTAAAATTGAAGGCAAAAATTGGGGTGAGTAAATGCAATTTTTCTAGAACCTAAAACGAGATGAAAAGGAATTTTATTAACAAAAATAAAATTACAAACATATAAGTGGCTTAATTTAACTTTCAAAACTGCACACCAAGCGTATCTCATAATTTGTTTTTTCAAATAACGTTATACTAATATATAATATAGTAAAAGTTTTCTATGTACAAAAATATGTATGATACTTTTTAATTTTTAAAATATATTTTAAAAAAATAAATTAAATAATAAAAAAATATTTAACTCTTCATTCTTCTGTTGTAAATTTTCATTATATCTTTATTTTCTCTTTTATCTATCTTAAAACTCCCCAAATTTAAAGATCTCTGCAGAGATTGTTCTATTTGGAGATTTAAATATAGAGATTTTTTTTTTCATGGGGTCTTCTTCTCCAACAATTTATTTAGATTTTTTTTAAATTTATATATATTTATTCAAATGTATTTTTTTATAACTGTTCTTTTTATTATTTGTTAATTAAAAATAAAAAATAAAACAAATAACTTTAAAAAATAATAAAATTTTTAAAAGTCATATTTTATCTATATATAGAGAGATATATATATATATATATAGATATATATATATTATAAAAAATTATACTATTCTATTATAAATTATTGTTAACATTTTAGTTCCCATAAGGACAACCCTTGAATTCCTGTGAAAAGTAAGGATTGAGAAAGATTTTCTCCCCGACGTGAAAAATGGAGAAAAGTGGAGAGTCCTGTGCCCTGTCTCGCGCGTTGCCATCCCTTCACTTCACATATTTTTGTATGTTTTATATTATATATATATAATACATAATTTTGGAGACTAATTATTAGAAGATCCAAAGATATTATAATATATTAAAAGTTTGCCATGCACAAAAGCGCACTCCATTTTGTTTTTTAATTTTTGAATATAATTAATATAAAATAATAATAATTATATTTTAAAATAATAAATTAAATAATAAAAAATTATTTATCTTTATACTCATTGTAATTTTTATTATTTTTACTTTCTTTAGCTCTCCTTCCTTCTTTTCTCATATCACACATTTTATTTTATTTTTAATATTACATAATATATAATTTTAAAAATCAATAACAAAAGACTTAGAGATATTATAATATACTAAAGACTTCATGCACAAAAGTGCATGTTATTTTTTTATTTTTGAAATATAATATAAAAATAATTATTATAATTAAAAATAATAAATTAAATAATAAAAAATTATTTAATTTTTCACTTTTCTATTGTGATTTTCTACTATATATTTTTACTTTTTCTTTTCATTCTTCTTTAATCACATATTTTATATTACACAATATATAAAATTTTGGAGACCAATTAGGAGAAGACTCTAATGTTATTACAATATAGAAAATATCTCCACACGAAATAAACACATAGTAGCTTGTTTTACACAAAATTACATCAAAATGCTTCCAACTCCTCTTGCTCTTGCTGCTGAAACACATAAAACCCACCCAAATATTAGCTTATTAATTAATTAGACACTAGAACTATATATGTGATCATCATGGATACTTTGTTTTGTCAGGCCTTTTCCAGGAACACAATTTGATCACTTTGTAAATTCTGACCTTCTTCATCACCTTCTTACACATCTTCATGAGGAGGTCGGGAAGTTGGGCATAAAGTGGGAATTCAATCAAGGCAAATATGGTGACAGGAAAGAAAGCAACAACATAAATCAAACTAGAAGTCCAGTGCTTCCACTGCAATCTAATGGTGATCAAAATTGTTGCAATAAAAGCTAGCATTGTTGTGGTTAATGAACCGAACAGAAAGGCAAACCCTATTTTTAGTCTATATGGAAGACTCTTATGAAAATCCCAGAGCTCAAATGGTGATGAAAGGATAGAAAGGAACATCACCACTGAAGCTAGGGATAAGGCCAGGGCCACAATGTCCATGGTGGTGAAGAAGAGGAACACCGGAGAACGAAGTAACACTGCAGTACCTTCCTCCGTCCCGCCGGGAATTGTGTAGGCAGCCGCAAACACCACGGTGGCCACGAGGACGGCGACGGTGGAGCATGACTGAGCTGTTTCCTTTATCCATGATTGTGCATCTTTAAGCATCTGATCATGCATGATGTCCAAAATGTCTCCTGCTGTTAGGTAATCTTTATCACAATGCATGATGAGGTCACTAGGAGTAACCTTCTTCACTCGCTACATATCACGTAGACAACAAATAATGGTTAATTTTTTTAACAAGATACATAATTCATCATATATGTACTAGTCAAGGAGTCTCAAACTTCATTATGCTCAAATTTATTGATTTAAAACAACAAACCTTAAACAATTTAATCAAGTTAAAAAAATATATCAATAAAAAATTACCATTTTATTTGAACATTTAAAAATAATACTATATATAAGTATTTATATTATAATAATTTTAGACATTTCTAATAAGAGGTCTTACAAAAATAATATATTTTATAATATAAAATATAAAATAAAATATGTGATGTGAGGATTTGAGAGAGAAAATAAAGATAAAAAGTAATTACAAGAGTAAGTGAATTAAATAATTTTTTATTACAAAATTATAATAATAATTATTTTATATTATATTTTAAAAATTAAAAAAAAATATTTGTACATTTGAACTTGCGAATCCTCCAATATTAAATAGCTTTTTATGCACAAACATAAGTCAAACTAATATTGTAAAATTTTTAATTAGATGAGAAAATTTTAAGAGTGTTGTGACATTTTGATTCTTAAAATTACATAAATCTTGTTTTAATTTAGTTCTCTAAAGTTATATATATATCAGTGCTTTTCTTTGTATGCCATATCCATCACCTTTATAAGTTAATTTATTTATGGTCCTAACTGCTAATTCATCTATATTGATAATTAAAGAAGTGTAAATTACACTTATTTTGATTATGGTAATCGGTGAAGTTATAAATTTTTCTTATCTCCCAAAAATAAAAGGTTGATTTTAACATTTTACAAAAGAGAAAAGTGTAATTTCTTCTTTAAAAAATTCATATAAAGAAATAGCTAGCCTCTAAAGACGATATATAAGTTAGATTCTTACCTTATACCACTTCAACTCCGATTGTAGTTGGAATGCAGCACCAGGTAGCTCCGGTGGCCTGTAAAAATCTGTCCTTGCAACTTGATGCAATATGGTATTCTTTGTCTGCGAAGAAATTTGAGAAGCCAATTTTTTAAATTCTGAACTTTTTTGTAAGAATTTAAATATTTTCAACTGACGGTGCTTCACAGCCATGTGCAAAATATTGTGGCCATCGTCACTAACGTGATTGATAGACTCTGGATGCTTGTTAAGGAATAACTCAACGATTTCTATAATTCCATAGCTAGTTGCTATGAGCAATGGAACATATTTATAATATTTCTTCGCTTTTCCAAAATCATCTTCAATATCAAGACCTTCAGGTTGTTGTTTCTTCTCCTTACTTTCATCTTCTTGCTGATGTTGAATCTTCTTCTCACGTTCATGGTGTTCTTTTTTTTTTGAGACATTGTAAAGAATTGGTGGCAATTTGATCATTGTTTTTCCAAAAAGTTGATTGTGAGATATCTGCCAGGAGTAGTCATTCTTCACTAACAACTCAGCTAAACGCTTTGCTAACTCATACTTATTCTTTCTTCTCCAAAAATCATCAACACTGTTGGATACTGCTCATGTTAATTGGTCAACCATCCACGCACATGAGAATAATTGCTTATGTGTTAGTAACCCATGTCATGAAAATGAGACAAAGATCAAATATGCATGTGGTGGATTTTACACATATCCACAAGAAATAAAGATGTTAATTACCAAATCTTGATCACCCTTTTAGTTTGTAAAATTAAATTTATTTTTTATTAATAAAAATATTTTATTTAAAATAAGACTGCACGTAATTTTATTTTGAATATAATAATAAATATAGTTAAATTTATATTAAGTTTTGACTGTGAAATTTTTAATGTAACAATAAAAATGATCAAGTAATTTTATTATTTTTGAATAAATATATACTGTATAAAACATTAATTGCATTGACAAAAAATAGATTTTAAAAAATGTTTGTGTAACATTATATAAAATTCAGAAATACTGAGTATATACATTTTTGGAACCAAGATGAATGTTGCTAAACCTCATAGAAGGTCTAATATTTTACTCTAATTAGTTGCAACCATTTCTTGATGTGCTTTTAATTAACTTCCTTCTTGCAATGTGCTGGTAACAAGGATTTATCAATATATATAGTAACTTTTTGTTAGAGTGCTTGGAGTACTTAGGAAAGTAAATTAGCTAACAATAATTTGAGAAAACTTAAAAAATTCAGCATATATAATGTGTGGGTTCACTTCAAGAGACAATGATCCCAATTCACTTCCAAGAAAATTGACCTAGCTAGTTATCTATTTATTGCATCAGTGTACATAGATATAAATTAGCACCATAAAATTGAACTCTGATGTGTACCTTTAGCTAGACAGTTCCAAAAAGCATAGTTGATCCTTGAAAGACCTGCAATTTATTAATGTTACACTTTTTACATGATCATCGCATAAAAATGAGTGATCAATATGAATGAGACAATTTTAATTTCTCACGCACTTACTTAAAAAGAAATTCTTTTTCTAGAATTACCTGATGTGGGTGGCTTAGGCTTGGCATCATCTTGTTGGGCACTTTCTAAGTCTCTCTTGTGTGGAAGTAACTCAAAGCTATTATTATTATAACCTTGGATTTCATATCTTTCCTCCGGAAGCACTGCCACATACATGAGAATTCATGGAGTTCCAAAGTAAGCAGAAGAAAAGAAAAGAGAGAGATGTGAAATTTAAGAGTGATGATGTACAATGATACAAGAAGCTCTTGAAGCGTCCCATGGAGTGATGGCTCCGGAAGGCATTGGGCATTCTAGAAAGTAATTGAAGACATGTGAGTCCATCCTTGTTCGT
Source organism: Senna siamea (assembly GCA_031216115.1). Lineage (NCBI taxonomy): Eukaryota > Viridiplantae > Streptophyta > Magnoliopsida > Fabales > Fabaceae > Senna > Senna siamea. The sequence continues at coordinate 4,620,215 of CM062355.1, read as the reverse complement.
TTCTTGAGCTACACTATTCCCATCCACTCTCATCATTATCCAAAGAGCAACGTCTGTAAATTACGCTTGATATTCAATATTAGACATATAAATTCACTTCTCAATTGAGCACAAAAGAAAATGATAGTGACCATGCATGGAGTTCATATTTTTTAGTAAATTATATATTTTCCTCATTAGAAAATGTTAAAATTAAACAGTACTCGCTCTTCTCTTTATTTTAAAGATTAAAAAACTTACATTCACTTATTTTGACTAAATCCTTTTGACATTATTAAATTTTAAAAATATTAATTTATTGAAAAATTATATTTTTAAAAATTATTATTTCATCATTATTTATTTTGAGTTAAAAATATAAGTTTTACCTTTAAATTTCAAAAAATAATTTTTATATTCGTCAAATATATATTTAATTATATAAATAATAAATATAAGAGTATTTTCAATCAAAATGTGTGAAATTATATTTTTTTATCTTTCAAGAGAGTAAAGTATAATTTTTAAAAACAAAGAAGAATTCAGTGTAATTTCAACTTAAAGGAAGAAAGTGTAATTTACATTATAAAAAAAATTTTCCATTTAAGGGATTGTCAAATTTATCTTCAATAATTTTAAAAGTTGACAAAACAAAATCTCAAACTTTTAATTTTGTGAAAACATATCTTATTTCTTAATATATTTTTATCAAAATAAATTGTTAAAATTGTGCAATTTACTTCCTTAATTATAAAAATTTGATTAAATCAAACTTTGAATTTTGTATAAAATATTTCCTTAAATTTGTTTACGTGGATAAGTGTTTGAAACCTATTTGCATGCCAGCATATTCATGGATATGAAGAATATTGCCCATGCACACCAATATTGTAAACCATAAATAATTAAATAATAGTAAAAAACCAAGAGTGAGAGATACCGAAAAAATAGCCAAGCACACAAGCATGAAGAATGTTCTGGTTTTTGCTTCGTAGATGAACTTTCATGTCACCCTCGTCAGCTGCATATTTGACCATTTGCTTTAACATCTTCAACTTGCCGAACTTGGCAGCTCTGAACAGTGGGGTTTCACCTCTCTGGTTTTTCATCTCAAGCAGTAATATCTCTGGCTCCGGCACCACCTCCTCCGGTGGTAGCGCCGCCACATTCTTTCCAAACTCTAGTACGACATCCACCATCTCTACTTCCTCCTGCAAGGCGATCTCATGAAGAAGGGTGTTACTTTGACAATTCTTCCTCCTCAAGGCATTCCACCTATCTTGTGGCAGTAACATTTCTAGCAAATGTTTTAAAAGTATGTGATTATTAGAGTGAGTTGCCACATGAATGGCTGTGTTTCCAAACAAGTCGAAATCCGCAAGCAGATCTTTCTTGTCTTCCTCAAAGATTTGCTTGAAGGCTCTCCAATTTTTAGAATAATAATAATTTTGAGCTCTTCGTATTCTCCCGCTGAATCTAGGGGTCACTCCCTCTATGACAATTTCCTTGTTCTCCTCCATTTCCCTCTCATGGGCACACTATACATAGTGCTCAATGTATATTTATACAGGTAGATAGAGTGAGTGAGTTAGAATATAATCTCACAAGCTTCTTTAACAGGGAATAATATATTATTTATTATATTATTTTCATGGCATTATAAATTAGATTGAAGATTGCTGCTATTCTTTGATCAGAGGTGTCTATATATATATATATATAGACGAATGAAAAATAGCATTGTGGGTACTCACTACAAGTTCCTCGAGTGTCACGTTATGGTGTATTATATAATTGTTGCATTAGAAAACAAGACAAAAACAAAAGTGGCCGGTGTTTATCTTTTGCTTTTAATTTTTAATTATATATATACTAAAGTGAGATGTATATATAGATGGTTTACTATATCTGCAAGAAAATAAGATTCCTTTATTCTAAATTCTTTACATTTTCTACAAGAAAATAATGTTTGTTATGCATAGATTTAAACATAAAATCTTTTTATAAAATGTGTCTCGATCCTATAAAATTATATCAGTTGTTCAATCAAAGATTGAATATATTATTTATTATATTATCTTTATGACATTATAAATTAAATTGAAGATTACTGCTATTAATTCTTTGATCAGAGGTGTCTATATATATCCACCACGAATGAAAATTTGCATTGTGGGTACTCACTAAAAGTTCCTCTCGAGTGTCACGTCATGGTGTATCATATATATGTTGCATTAGAAAACAACAAAGAAACAAAAGTGGCCGGTGTGTATCTTTTGCTTTTAATTTTTATATATATATACTAAAGTGAGATGTATATATACTAATGATGCTTTTACTACATCTGCAAGAAAATGATGTTTCTTATGCATAGATTTAAACCTCTAAAAGTCTTCTTATAAAATGTGTTTTGATCTTATAAAAATATATCAAATTCTTTAATTAAAGACTGATTTATATACTCATTTTTCTCATAATTATTTTTTAAAAAAATATTTTGCATATTTTATTTTGATTGAAAACTTGATAATAAAAATATAAGTAATTGTATGTAATTAGTGTAAAGTCTCACATCAGTTGAAAATGAGAACGAATCATATTTTATAGGGATGTAAATACTTTTTTTTTGTGAATATATTTTTTTTCAAAATCTTGAGGTCTAGGATCAAGAGAGGGGAGGAGAGGGAGGGGGGGGGGGGAGAAATAAAATATGAGGGCCCGAGACCCAATGCAAACTATATTTACAAGTGAGTTCCAAGACTGTTACATTTAGTTCTTATGTAATACTCTTTCTTTTCCTTATGTTTAAATTTTTTTAGTTTTTTTGGTAAAGCATATGCATGCCCTCTAATATTCTAAAAGAGCATGGGGCTGATCTTTGCTTACATGAGACAAAAGGAAAAAGAAAGACAATGCCTTGTGCTTTAGAACTAATGATAAGTAAGGCATGAATAGGGGTAATATATTAAAACAAACATTTATTAAAAAAATGTTTATCAATGTAACACTCATATATTAGACATTTAATCCATACTTGAATTACAATTATAAATTGATCTCTATATCTTCCAATTGATTATAACCACAATAAAATAAAGAAACAGGAATCTACTAATCTAAGCTGCAAAACTATCGAGAAAAAGAAAGCTATGGAAAAGAGAATAAGTTGAGGGAGAAAATGAATGTATATTATTTAGTTCGTCAGTGTACATTGATATATATAGAGTACATCATTTAGACTCAATAGAAATTAAATCTAAACTGATCTGTAATTAAATTTCTGACCAACTTAGAACTAACACAAATTACTATATAAAAAAAGAGTATATGTGGTGATTTTTGGTGTGTAGTAGCGATTTCAACCGTCCTTGAAGAATTTAGCGACGACAAGAGAAACCGTTATTAAATATTATGTTACAAGGAATTTAACGACAATTTCAACTTATCGCAGGAACAAAATTTAGTGGCGGATAGGTCAAGCGAACTGCCACTAAATTCATGGTGGTTAGGCCAATAGAACCACAATTATTTATAACGTTTTTTCAAATTCATTTAATTGCAGTTTTTCAACAATTTTTGTATGAATATATATATATATATAAAATATTTTCAAATGTATCTTTTCCCCCAATGCAATTTACAGATCTATACCATTTTGTTTATAGCAATACTAATTCACTCTTAATGAATTTCATTTCAAATTTGTAATAATTCGCTCAAGGTAATAGGAAATTAGTGTTGAAAGGATGTTGACAGGTAATTCGTTATTGCCAGTAGCAAATTTGGCTTGCTGAATTTCTTTCACCAAATTCTCTAACACTTAGAACGAATTTGGCTTCTTGGCTCTTGAAATTCCCCTCGCCAAATTTGCTAACATTAAAAAGGAATTTGGACTAAATTCGCTAAGACAGAAGACGAATATGGCTGCAAATTTTTGACTTTAATTCATTTGACTGAGTTCAGCTGAAACATTGGAGTACGATAAGCTTCTAGATATGCTACAGTCTACACTATCTTGCAGTAATTTAGTGAACCCTTTCATGAGTCCACAAAACCATAATTATATAGTCTCTTGTCTGAACAATAATCAATACATGTTTACTCTTGCTTCCAAATATTCATGTTTTATACGCAGCACTAAACACCTCTTCAAACTTGGATAAAAGGATTTTGCTATCAAACTAAATCTTTTAGGAGGTGAAACTTTTGCCAAATAACATCTTTCAAACAGCTCTCACATTTCATTATAGCTTAAATAATTAACCGAATTATTAGTAACCTATTAAAATTTAACTTTTCATAAATTTTAAATTACATTCCGCCTATTTTATCAAATGAATTTCTCCAAAATTTAAATTTTATCAATTATTTTTATTAAATAATGTAATTTCTTTTCCTTCCTCAAACATAGTAAATCATTTGTGAAACTAAAATAAAATTAGTTTAATTAGGACATGACTAAATTAATAGAGAAACCCATATGACACCTCAGGAAATTTAGTTGTTTTAGCCCCATTTCAGTTTTTTTTAACCAATTTAGTCATGTTTAGCCCCATATGCGCTTGTTTCTTAGTAACATATAATATTTTGATGTGGGAAAGAAATTGTATACTCCAGTAAAAAGAAGAAATAAAGTTCAAATTTCATGCCAATATATATATTTACATTCAAGTAAAGACAAGAGATAAAATGTTTTTATATACATACATACATACATACATACATACATACATACATATATATATATATAAATAGTTTATATTTTGTGTTCCGACAAGAGCCTATATAATTATGGTTCTGCGTGGACTCATGAGAGGGTTCACTGAATTACTGCAAGATGGTGTAGCATATCTAGATGCTTATCATACTCCAATCTTTCAGCTGAACTCAGTCAAACGACGGTGAAAACTTTGCAGCCAAATTAGCTACCAGATATAGCAAGCCAAATTCATCTTACATGTTAGCGAATTTAGTGGAGTCAAATTTGTTTTCAGCATTAGAGAATTTGGTGGGGGATTCAAGATTCAGGAAGCAATATTCTTTTCCTTTATTTTAATATTTGTTTTATTCATATTTACATTTCACTATTACAACTACAAGTTAAATGTACTTAAAATCATATAAAAAAGAATAATATGACAATGTCACGTGAGTAAAAAAATAGATATAATAAAAAAGTATCATTCACCTATAGTCTTCATAGTCTATTACTTATTTAATTTTGTGTTTATCTATCTCTTTAGATAATATCATTATGTTATTTTCTCATACGAGAGTGTCCAAATTCATAAAATTATAATCAATAAAGGATCATATACAAATACTTCAATAGTTCTTAACTATAAATATATCCTAAGTTATTAATCTAAAATATTTAGTACTAAATTAACATAAAAGTTTAATATGCAATTAGAAACTACATGCACTGCAAGTTAGGTGATGACTATCCATTTATGCTTTCAGCAGTGGTTGTCCATTTCTCTTATTGCAGTAAGAAAAGGGAGGTTGTCCAATTCCTCGATAAAGTAACTTCAAATATATAACAAAATATTTTATTCATGAATTAGTAATATCACAATTACAAAAATAATTTATATTCATTTGTAATAATAAAATATATTTTAACAAAATCATACCTTGGGATTTGTGATCTAAACAAGTTAGGGAGGTAATTATACTTGTAAATTTTGAACTGAGATAGTCATGGTTGCCTCTAGTGACGATTTCGCTCATCAATTTTTTCCATTGCTCTTCTCATTCGTGTGACTTCATCTTATAGTTTTGCATATGAAGGATGTGAAATCCTACCATGAGAACGAGCATGAATTCCAAATACTTAAGAAGGAGACGACCCTAAACCCAATCAATATTGCACTCGTCCTAAATGTTCTTGGCTTCCAAGTGTCAAAGCCAATGAATCATATTGTATGATTTCTTGTGATGAACTTCCTTTAGTTTTATAGTTTGTAATCTTATCTTATATAAGTTCAAGGGCCAAAATAACAATGTAGCCTAATCACACACTTATAGAAAATAAATACAACCAATCTAGCACTCACAAAATGTTATACTTACAAAAAAAAATCAATACAACCAATCCTACACTCTTAAAAAATTAATCTAGCACTCACAATATGTTATAACTATAGAAGATCAACACAACCAATCCATCACTCACAAAAAACCAAAACTACGGATTTAATTTCAACTTATACACCCATTTACATCCAATGACATTTTTATGGATTTAATTTCAACTTATACACCCATTTACATCCAATGACATTTTTATGGATTTAATTTCAACTTATACACCCATTTACATCCAATGACATTTTTATTTTCTAGTGGTCGGACTAGTTTCTTGACATTTAGAAAGACAATATGTAGGCTGAAATTAAAAGTCATATTTCTATCTTCTTAATTCCTTTCTACAAGATTCGGTGAGAAGCCTAATCTTGAAACTAGTTAAATCATCTTCTTTCATTTAAATATATATATTTTTTCACAAATATTTTTTTTAAAGATAATTTTATTTAAGGTACTGTCAAACACTAATAAATTTTAATTATTTTAAATTAAAAAAAATTTAAACAAAAAAAATTATTACTTCACATTCTATTCTCTTTACCTTCAATTCCTCTCTTTATAATTTATGAAACTTTTTATATTTTTCCCTTGAATTTATATTTAAAAATATTTACATTTAATATCAATCTCTATCTTATAAAAATACTTCTAATAAAAAATATTAATAAAAAGTGAAAAGAATCCCTACATGTCCTGCACACTTTATTAGACCAAACAAGTGCATTCAATTGATTACCATATGGAGTAGTAAGAGAAACAATAGAAAATGAGAGATAATTTACGGAGAAATTAATTAGAAGGGAACAAAGAGTACGGGACAGGAGAAAGAAGAGAAGGCAAATGGGAAGTGATTTGGTGGGGTGGGGCACACCCTACACGCCATTATTTCTCTTTTTCTTCTAACCAAAATCAGAGTAGCCACGTTAAGGTCATCAATATCATCATCATGATCATCCCACCGTGATTAAAGCTATAATTGATTAAATTATAAATTATAAATTAAATAAATGATTTTGAATTTAAATTTAAATAATTAAATTATATATAAATTAAATAAAATTAAACTTATATATAATTACTTATATTTTTATTATTAAAATTTTTAATTAAAATAAAAATATGTAAAAAAATTTTAAAAAATAATTATATAAATAAATTATATAAATTATAAATAAAAAGTTTAATAATAAAAATATAAAAAAATATGTAATTTTTTTCAATTGAATGTCTGTTGTTAATTGGAGGAGCATTATAGTAAATTATTCGTTGCAGGCTTTTTGGATCAATGTTGGGATTGTTTGGTCAATGGAATCCAACCAATCAACAACGTGTGGTCTTACATTTGCACACCAATATTATTATAACTTGGTTATCTAATCCTATGTAGTATGTTATGTGGTCCTCTATAAGATGATGGTATATTTAAATGTTAATATGGGATAACGAGTAGGGTCTATTAAAAATAATGAATATTTTTATAACATTGGTTAAAGAAATATTTAATTAGTTAACATTTTTTTTTATTTTTAAAATTTAAAATTATTAAATATTCTACCAATTAGTTATATATATTTTAATTAATATTTTAAAGGTAACGTTAACAAAACTCAAAAAAAAAAAAAATTGTAACAAGTAAAATGAAACTAATGGTTTGATTTGTTTATACTGCAACAATAATAATAATTGATAAATTTGTGAGAAGTTATTTTTTAGTTTCATTAATAATTATTTGTTTTTTTTTTTGTGACTGGGAGAAAAGACTACAAGAAAAATAGAACAAGACAAAACAAAGACTACTCCCTTAAGAAAGCAATGGAGAGAACATAAGCAAGAATATTCAAAGTGACAACAGGCAAGGGGTCCTCTCAAATGTAGAAGGAGGAATCCTTATGACACTTAGCCATAGTATCTGTACATTGATTAGTTTCATGCAGAATATGAGAAATCTTAAATCTAAGATTATTCTTGAGGAGATATCAGAAGTCCTCAATGAGGGGGCCCAAATGATGAGTGGAACAGATAGCTTGATTAATTAAGTAAACAACTTTTAAGGAATCAGTCTCCAACTCAATGTTATCAGCTTCCAACTCTTTAGCTCTAATTAAACTGGACCGAATAACATGAAGTTCATCATGCACGTTAGAAATAATGCTAATGAAACTAGAAAATCCCTCAATTAAATTGCCATGGTTATCTCTAATGATCCCACCAAAGCCAAGCGAGCTTCTGTCGATGTTGATTTTGATGACACCTTCCTTCGGCTTTTGCCATTGAACAAGCCACGGGCACTTGGTAGAGTTGGTTGAGGGGTCCGAGACTTCCTTCATGCAGAGGGAGGCGAGGCTTCTACTTTGGGAGCAAGTACTGAAAATGTTCAACTTTCTGTCCCCAAACACTCGATTGTTCCTAAGCTTCTAGCAACTCCAAACCGTGCACAGAAGAGAATGCCATGTTTCATGTTTTTGTTGGGGCTGCTAAAGCATGTGGTACCCTCCTTAATCCATTGAGCAGGGTCATGAGTAAAGAAATCGTTCATATGGTTGAATCCCATGCGCTTCCAAACCAGGAGACAGTACTCATGACAGTCCCTAAGACAGTGAAGGGTTGTCTCCGTCATAGCGTTGCATCTGCTGCAGCTACTGGAGGTACTCAAGTTCCTTCTGTTGCTAGCAAGTTTGTTAGCAAGGCATTGTGGAGCAGCTGCCAGATGAAGACTCGAGTATTTTCAAGGACCTTGAGCTTCCTCACCCACTGCCCATTCGATCCAACTTGCATAGGCAAAGAGAGATTCATGAGAAACTTATAACTAGAAGACATAGAGTACTTACCAAAGATGAGAGCGCTAAAACTTGTATGATGATTTAATAAATAATTTTTTATAAATATTATTATTAAAGACAATTTTTTTTTAAAAAAAGTATTATGCAACATTAAATATAAGCACTTTTTAAACACAAATTTAAATATAATTAATTTATTATATCATGAGAAAGTAAAATATATCAAATTTCCATTGATTTTCAAGATTAAAAGTTTAGAATAATTGTTAATGTGTGTAACTTAGTATCAATTTATCTATATTTACTTTACTATAAATTTTGAAGTTTTTTGGGATAAAAGACTAGGTTGTTACTAAATATAAAATTGAGTTAATATCAAGAGAATAGTAACGAAAGTGAGTGTGCAAAGAAATTGGATTTAGAATTTTAGCTTAAAATGGGCTTTTTCGTAAGTGTTGTGAAACTATTGGGCTTTGAGAGATGAGCCCCATAAATTTATGGTAATAAACTTTAGCTTCAGATAATGAAAAAGGTCCAAATTCGTGCTCAAAATGGCGATGGCCCTTCTCTTCCTATTTTTCTTGTATTTGTTGTTTTTGTAGTTATTCTCTTCCTTATTGGAAGTTCTCCTTTTTTGAAAGCTTTTTTCTTCTTTTATGGAAGCTTTTATCTCCTCTTTTATGGATGTTCTTCTCCTTCTATGAATTAGTCCTAATGACTTATTTTCAGATTTACAATAATGTCAAAAATTTTACATAGAAGATAGATTCGGAAAATAAATCCCATGGATGTTTTTTTTTTTTTGTAGTATTAATTTTGTCGTAAGAATAGTAAAGTTTGTTTATCTTTTAGTAATGTTGCTTGAATTTTTATGTAAGGTATGTTACCTCTTAGTTTAGTTGTTTTTTTTTATTGTGTTTTGCTCAACAACGAGAAATCAGGCTTGTGTAATTCTATAAATACTCTCTGGACATTTTTACTGAAATAATATTTTTAAAATAATTAGTTTTTAATATATTATACTCATAAAGTTATTTTCCATACTACTATAAGTTTTTTTTTTTAATTTTCGTACAGCCTCCGTCATACCAAATAGTGAAGGTGCTGTGTCAGATGGCACAGTGTCAGACAGCACGTGTGCCATCTGACAGGGCTGAGGCCTTTTTTAAATTTTGCCAAAAACCGTTGTAGCGGCGGAAGTATTAGTTGCTACAATTTGTTGTTATCTTTTGCAAAACACGTTTCTGCAGCTATAACTTTTGTTTAAAAAATTCACATTTAAAATTTTATTTTGACTAATTAAGTTAACAAATTTATATTTTATATCTTTTTAATCATTTATTTTTATAATATTTTAAAAATAAAAAAAAATAAAATTCTTTAAAGATAATTGTTTGTTTCTTAAAAATATTAAAACTAACAACTTAAAATATTAATTATACAGTATTAATTTAAAATTTATTTATATAAATATTATAATAAGTTTAAAAATAATTAATAGTTGAAGTTATTATTTTTATATTTTTACTATAAATTTTATTTAAATAATTAATTTCAAATTCTAAATTGATTATATTTCATTGCATGAACTAGAATATTCACATAATGTATTTTGTATAGGATTGATTCCTTTGGTTTTATAAAATTGAACTATTTTTTAAAATTATTAAATATATAATTAATTACCATGAAATAGTGACTTTTGAAAAATTGTTTAATGAGACTAAATGTAAATTTTTTTGAATATATAATTTTAAAAATAGATTATTTATGATACTAAGACACATAATTAATAGGATATGGGTAGGATATTTATTATCATGGATATAATAGTTTTTGTATTTAGAGATAGACGTGAGCAGGTAACAAGATTAATCTTAATTTCTTAACTCTTTGAACTTTTGAATCCTTAGACGTGAATTCAAAACCATTGCATTTAAAAAGAATTCAAAATAATCAATTTTTTTGTCTTATAAAAAAAAATATATTACATTAATTATATTATGTAAACTTCAAATATATAATTAATATAAAATATTAAAAAAATTATCCTTATAAAATTATAAAACATAACAATTTATAGATTAATATTAAAGTTAATTTGTAGACCCGAACTGAGTTAGGTATCACCCTTCCTCAACTCAAACCAAAATTCATTTATCTAATATCTGGACTTAAATTTGATGAATACTCATAAAATATATATATTCAGATCATTCCTATTTGAATTGTAATTAATCTAGTGAAGTATAGTCAATTTAAAATCTTAAAATTAATTATTTAAATAAAATTTATAATTAAAAATATTAAAAAAAAACTTCAAACTATCAATTATTTTTAAAATTAATGTAATATTGGTCTAAATAAATTTTAAATTGTAATTGTATATTTAATATTTCATTAAATTTTTTAAGTTATTATTTTTAATATTTTTAAGAAAAAATAATTATTTTGTTATCAATTTTAATATTTATTTTTATTTTTAATATATTATAAAATAAATAATTTAAAAAATTATCAAGATATAAAATATTAATTTGCTAACTTAATTATTCAAAATCAAATTTACATTATTTTTAAAATTTTTGGTATGTCAACCCTGGATCCATTTTTAAATAGGCCAATTTTTGCTTACCTAAGCCCACTCATTTAATATATTTGAACTACGACCTGTTTTAACAATGTTAGTTATATATCATAATAATATTAAGTTTTTTATTTCAAATTTATAACATGTATAAAATAATGCTTTATGTATATTTTAATTTTAAATAAAATTTATGTTGAAGTAAATATGACAATATTGAATAAGGTGATTAAGACATCAAGAATAATTTTTCATCTCATGTGGTTAAGATCTATTAAAAAGACAAAAAAAATTTAGTGTTAAAAAAAATATAATCTTAACTATTGGATTTAAAAATAAATTAATGAAAACATTATATTATGATAAAAAAAAGCATTAATATTTACTTTATAAAAAAAATGTTAGTATCTTTTTAATCATTTTGTTACTTTACAAATCAAAATGTAAGTATGTAATGATCATAACATGACATGTGTAAACAATGTTAATTATATCTCCTACTTTGTGCTGATCATAACATGACCTATCATTAATCTTAATTTGATTTGGATTCTCTTCCTTTATTTTTTTCAATAATTTTTATAATAGGAGGGAGTAAAAAAAAATTTACACTGATAGAAAGTCACTTTAAATAAATTAAAAATTAATTTTTTTAATCTTTTTTATATTATAAGAACATATATTAATTTTTAATTACAAAAGATCCAAACCCTTAACCTTCATGTTCTACTATTCCTAATTAACTAGTAAAACCACACTCTAGCAATCTTAACATATTCTTATCTTCTTAATTCCTTCTTACAAGATTCGGGTGAGAAGTCTAATCTTAAAATTAGTTTAATCATCCTCTTTTATTTAAATATTCTTTTTTTTTATAAATATTTTTTATTAAAAATAAATCTATTCAAGTATTATCATACATTAAATATAGATATCTTTTCTAATAAAAATTAAAAACTAAACTTCATATTTCGCACATAATTAGTCCTTTTTGATAAATTTAACTTTCGTTGGTATCTAAATTTTTCCTTTATATTAATTCTTTGTTATAAGAGATTGAGGGGTATTTTGATAATTTTATAAATTAAAAATTTTTAAATTTAAATGATTGGGAACTTATTGCATGGGAGTAATAAATAGGGGTAGATTGCAATTTTTAGATTCGAAGGACGTTAAAATTGAAGGCATAAATTGGGGTGAGTAAATGCAATTTTTCTAGTACTTAAAACGAGATGTAAAGGAATTTTATTAACAAAAATGAAATTGCAAACATATAAGTGGCTTAATTTAACTTTCAAAACTGCACACCAGGCATATCTCATAATTTGTTTTTTCAAATAAGGTTATACTAATATATAATATATTAAAAGTTTTGTATGTACAAAAATATGTATAATATTTTTTAATTTTTAAAATATATTTTAAAATAATAAATTAAATAATAAGAAAATATTTAACTCTTCATTCTTCTATTATAAATTTTTATTATATCTTTATTTTCTCTCTTGTCTCTCTTAAAACTCTCCAAATTTGAAGATCTCTACAGACATTGCTCTATTTGGAGATTTAAATATAGAGATTTTTTTTTTCATGAGATCTTCTTCTCCAACAATTTATTTAGATATTTTTTAAATTTATATATATATATTTATTCAAATCTCTTCTTTTATAACTTCTTTTTATTATTTGTTAACTAAAAAATAAAAAGAAAAACAAATAACTTTAAATAGTAGTAAAATTTTTAAAAGCCATATATATATATCATAAAAAATTATACTATTATATTATAAATTATTGTTAACATTTTACGTTCCCATAAGAACTTTAACAATCTCCGAATTCTCGTGAAAAGTAGGGATGAAAAATTTTATTTTCCTGACGTGAGAAATGGAGAACAATGATAGACTCAAAGGACGGGGAGTCCTGTGCCTTGCCCCAGCATCCCTTCACTTCACATATATTTTTTTTATGTTTTATATTATATATAATACATAATTTTAGAGACTAATTATTATAAAATCCAAAGATATTATAATATATTAAAAGCTTTCTATGCACAAAAAGTGCATGCCATTTTGTTTTTTAATTTTTTAAATATAATATAAAATAATTATTATTATATTTTAAAATAATAGATTAAATAATGAGAAGTTATTTATCTTCATATTCATTGTAATTTTCATTATCTTTACTTTTTCTTTAGCTTCCCTCCCCTCTCTCCTCATATCACACATTTTATTTTATTTTTAATATTACATAATATATAATTTTAAAAATTAATAACAAAAGACTTAGAGATATTATAATATATCAAAGACTTTATGCACAAAAGTGCATGTCATTTTTTTATTTGTGAAATATAATATAAAAATTAATTATTATAATTAAAAATAATAAATTAAATAATATAATATTATTTAATTTTTTACTTTTCTATTGTAATTTTCTACTATATATTTTTACTTTTTTTTTATTCTCTTTACATCACATATTTTATTTTATATTTTATATTATATAATATATATAATTTTGGAGACCAATTAGGACAAGACTCTAATGTTATTACAATATAGATAATATCTCCACACGAAATAAACACATACTAGCTTGTTTTACACAAAATTACATCAAAATGCTTTCAACTCTTGCTCTTGCTGCTGAAACACATAAAACACACCCAAATCTTAACTTATTAATTAATTAGAAACTAGCACTATATATGTGATCATCATGGATACTTTGTTTTGTCATGCCTTTTCCTACACAATTTGATCACTCTGTAAATTCCAACCTGCTTCATCACCTTCTTACACATCTTCATGAGGAGGTCGGGAAGTTGGGCATAAAGTGGGAATTCAATCAAGGCAAATATGGTGACAGGAAAGAAAGCAACAACATAAATCAAACTAGAAGTCCAGTGCTTCCACTGCAATCTAATGGTGATCAAAATTGTTGCAATAAAAGCTAGCATTGTTGTGGTTAATGAACCGAACAGAAAAGCAAACCCTATTCTTAGTCTAACTGGAAGACTCTTATGAAAATCCCAGAGCTCAAATGGTGATGAAAGGATAGAAAGGAACATCACCACTGAAGCTAGGGATAAGGCCAGGGCCACAATGTCCATAGTGGTGAAGAAGAGGAACACCGGAGAACGAAATAACACTGCAGTACCTTCCTCGGACCCACCGGGAATTGTGTAGGCAGCCGCAAACACCACGGTGGCCACTAGGACGGCGACGGTGGAGCATGACTGAGCTGTTTCCTTTATCCATGATTGTGCATCTTTAAGCATCTGATCATGCATGATGTCCAAAATGTCTCCTGCTGTTAGGTCATCTTCATCACAATGCATGATGAGGTGACTAGGAATAACCTTTTTCACTCGCTACATATGACGTATACACCAAATAATTGGTTAATTTTTTTAACATGATACATAATTCATCTTATACGTTCTAGTCAGGGAGTCTCAAACTTTATTATGCTCAAATTTATTTATTTAAAATAACAAACCTCAAACATTTTAATCAAGTTAGAAAAATATATATCAATAAAAAATTAACTTTTTATTTGAAAATTTTACAAATAATACTATATAAAATTATCTATATTATAATAATTATGGACTCTTCTAATCAATTTTTATAAAATAAAATATAAAATAAAATATATGATATGAGAATACGAGAAAGAAAATAAAAATAATAAGTGGTTACAAGAGTAAGTGAATTAAATAATTTTTTATTATTTAATTTATTATAAAAAAATTATTATTTTATATTATATTTTAAAAATTAAAAAAATATTTTTATATTTGTATATACAAAACTTCTAGTATTCAATATTTTTGCATGCACATACATAAGTTAAGTCAAACTAATATTGTAAAATTTTTAATTAGATGAGAAAATTTTAAGAGTGTTGTGACATTTTGATTCTTAAAATTACATAAATCTTGTTTTAATTTAGTTCTCAAAAGTTTGATATATTTTTTCATATACAAATATCAGTGGTTTTCAATGAGTATTTTGTATGCCATATCCATCACCTTTATAAGTTAATTTATTTATGGTCCTAACTGCTAATTCATCCATATTGATAATTAAAGAAGTGTAAATTACACTTATTTTAATTATAATAATTGATAAAATTATAAATTTTTCTTATCTCCCAAAATATAAAAGATTGAGTTTAACATTTCACAAAAAAAGGGAAAAGTATAATTTCTTCTTTAAAAAATTCATATAAAGAAATAGCTAGATGTACAGAGGATATATAAGTTAGATTCTTACCTTATACCACTTCAACTCCGATTGTAGTTGGAATGCAGCACCAGGTACCTCCGGTGGCCTGTAGAAATCTGTCCTTGCAACTTGGTGCAATATGGTATTCTTTGTCTGCGAAGAAATTTGAGAAGCCAAATTATGAAATTCTGAATTTTCTTGTAATAATTTAAATATTTTCAACTGACGGTGCTTCACAGCCATGTGCAAAATATTGTGGCCATCGTCACTAACGTGATTGATAGACTCTGGATGCTTGTTAAGGAATAACTCAACGATTTCTATAATTCCATAGCTAGTTGCTATGAGCAATGGAACATATTTATAATATTTCTTTGCTGTTCCAATATCATCTTCAATAGCAAGACCTTCAAGTTGTTGTTTCTTCTTCTTACGTTCTTCTAGCTGATCTTGCTTCTTCTTCTTACGTTCATCTTCTAGCTGATGTTGAACCTTCTTCTCACGTTCAAGTTGTTCTTTTCTTTTTGAGACATTGTAAAGAATTGGTGGCAATTTGATCGTTGTTTTTCCAGTAAGTTGATTGTGAGATATCTGCCATGAGTAGTCATTCTTCACTAACAACTCAGCTAAACGCTTTGCTAACTCATACTTATTCTTTCTTCTCCAAAAATCATCAACACTGTTGGATACTGCTCATGTTAATTGGTCAACCATACATGCACATGAGAATAATTGCTTATGTGTTAGTAACCCATGTCATGAAAATGAGACAAAGATCAAATATGCATGTGGTGGATTTTACACTTATCCACAAGAAATTAAGATGTTAATAATTACCAAATCTTGATCACTCTTTTAGTTTGTAAAATTAAATTTATTTTTTATTAATAAAAATATTTTATTCAAAATAAGACTGCACGTAATTTTATTTTGAATATAATAATAAATACAGTTAAATTTATATTAAGTTTTCACTGTAAAATTTTTAATGTAACAATAAAAAAGATCAAGTAATTTTATTATTTTTCAATAAATATATACTGTATAAAATATCAATTGCATTGACAAAAAATAAATTTTAAAAAATGTTTGGGTAACATTATATAAAATTCAGAAATACTAAGTACATACATTTTTGAAACCAAGATGAATGTTACTAAACCTCATAGGTCTAATATTTTACTCTAATTAGTTGCAACCATTTCTTGATGTGCTTGTAACTTCCTTCTTGCAATGTGCTGGTAACAAGGATTTATCAATATATATAGTAACTTTTTGTTAGAGTGCTTGGAGTACTTAGGAAAGTAAATTAGCTAACAATAATTTGAGAAAACTTTAAAAATTCAGCATTTATAATGTGTGGGTTCACTTCAAGAGACAATGATCCCAATTCACTTCGAAGAAAATTGAACTAGCTAGTCATCTATTTATTGCATCAGTGTACGTAGATATAAATTAGCACCATAAAATTGAACTCTGATGTGTACCTTTAGCTAGACAGTTCCAAAAAGCATAGTTGATCCTTGAAAGACCTGCAATTTATTAATGTTACACTTTTTTACATGATCATCACATAAAAATGAGTGATCAATATGAATGAGAAAATTTTAATTTCTCACGCACTTACTTAAAAAGAAATTCTTTTTCTAGAATTACCTGATGTGGGTGGCTTAGGCTTAGCATCATCTTGTTGGGCACTTTCTAAGTCTCTCTTATGTGGGAATAACTCAAAGGTATTATTATTATAACCTTGGATTTCATATGTTTCCTCCGGAAGCACTGCCACATACATGAGAATTCATGGAGTTCATAAGTAAGCAAAGAAAAGAAAAGAGAGAGATGTGAAATTTAAGAGTGATAATGTACAATGTATATATGTACAATGATACAAGAAGCTCTTGAAGCGTCCCATGGAGTGATGGCTCCGGAAGGCATTGGGCATTCTAGAAAGTAATTGAAGACATGTGAGTCCATCCTTGTTCGTTTCTTGAGCTACACTATTCCCATGCACACTCATCATTATCCAAAGAGCAACGTCTGTAAATGACGCTTGATATTCAATATTAGACATATAAATTCACGTTTCAATTGAGCACAAAAGAAAATGATAGTGACCATGCATGGAGTTCATATTTTTTAGTAAATTATATATTTTCCTCATTAGAAAATGTTAAAATTAAACAGTACTCGCTCTCCTCTCTATTTTAAAGATTAAAAAACTTACATTCACTTATTTTGACTAAATCCTTGTGACATTATTAAATTTAAAAACAAATTAATTTATTAGAAAATTATATTTTTAAAAATTATTATTTCATCATTATTTATTATGAGTTAAAAATATAAGTTTTACTTTAAATTTTAAAAAATAATTTTTGTATTCGTCAAATATATATTTAATTATATAAATAATAAATATAAGAATATTTTCAATCAAAATGTGTGAAATTATAATTTTTTTTATCTTTCAAGAGAATAAAGTATAGTTTTTAAAAACAAAGAAGAATACAGTGTAATTTCAACTTAGAGGAAGAAAGTGTAATTGACATTATAAAAAAAAATTTCCATTTAAGGGATTGTCAAATTTATCTTCAATAATTTTAAAAGTTGACAAAAAAAAAACTCTCAAACTTTTAATTTTGTGAAACATATCTTATTTCTTAATATATTTTTATCAAAATAAATTGTTAAAATTGTGCAATTACTTCCTTAATTATAAAAATTTGATTAAATCAAACTTTGAATTTTGTATAAAATATTTCCTCAAATTTGTTTACGTGGATAAGTGTTTGAAACCTATTTGCTAGCATATTCAAGGATATGAAGAATATTGCCCACGCACACCAATATTGCAAACCATAAATAATTAAATAATAGGAAAAAACCAAGAGTGAGAGATACCGAAAAAATAGCCAAGCACACAAGCATGAAGAATGTTCTGGTTTTTGCTTCGAAGATGAACTCTCATGTCACCCTCATCAGCTACATATTTGACCATTTGCTTTACCATCTTCAACTTGCCAAACTTGGCAGCTCTGAACAGTGGGGTTTCACCTCTCTGGTTTTTCATCTCAAGCAGTGATATCTCTGGCTCCGGCACCGCCTCCTCCGGTGGTAGCGCCGCCACATTCTTTTCAAACTCTAGTACTGCATCCACCATCTCTACTTCCTCCTGCAAGGCGATCTCATGAAGAAGGGTGTTACTTAGACAATTCTTCCTCCTCAAGGCATTCCACCTATCTTCTGGCAGTAACATTTCTAGCAAATGTTTTAAAAGTATGTGATTATTAGAGTGAGTTGCCACATGAATGGCTGTGTTTCCAAACAAGTCGAAATCCGCAAGCAGATCTTTCTTGTCTTCCTCAAAGATTTTCTTGAAGGCTCTCCAATTTTTAGAATAATAATAATTTTGAGCGCTTTGTATTCTCTCGCTGAATCTAGAGGCCACTCCCTCTATGACAATTTCCTTGTTCTCCTCCATTTCCCTCTCATGGGCACACTATACATAGTGCTCAATGTATATTTATACAGGTAGATAGAGTGAGTGAGTTAGAATATAATCTCACAAGCTTCTTTTACAGTGAATAATATATTATTTATTATATTATTTTCATGGCATTATAAATTAAATTGAAGATTGCTGCTATTCTTTGATGAGAGGTGTCTATATATATATATATATATACGAAAGAAAAATTGCATTGTGGTTACTCACTAAAAGTTCCTCGAGTGTCGCGTTGTGGTGTATTATATATGTTGCATTAGAAAACAGAGACAAAAACAAAAGTGGCCGGTGTTTATCTTTTGCTTTTAATTTTTAATTTTTATATATATACTAAAGCGAGATGTATATATAGATGCGTTACTCTATCTGCAAGAAAATAAGATTCCTTTATTCTAAATTCTTTACATTTTCTACAAGAAAATAATGTTTGTTATGCATAGATTTAAACATAAAGTCTTCTTATAAAATGTGTCTCGCTCCTATAAGATTATATCAGTTCTTCAATCAAAGATTGAATATATTATTTATTATATTATCTTTATGACATTATAAATTAAATTGAAGATTACTGCTATTCTTTGATCAGAGGTGTCTATATATATATATATATATATATATATATATATATATACACCACGAATGAAAATTTGCATTGTGGGTACTCACTAAAAGTTCCTCGAGTGTCACGTCATGGTGTATCATATATATGTTGCATTAGAAAACAACACAGAAACAAAAGTGGCCGGTGTTTACTTTTAATTTTTATATATATATACTAAAGTGAGATGTATATATACTAATGATGCTTTTACTACATCTGCAAGAAAATGATGTTTCTTATGCATATATTTAAACCTCTAAAAGTCTTCTCATAAAATGTGTCTCGGTCCCATAAAAATATATCAAATTCTTTAGTAAAAAATAGATATAAGTATAATCTATACACTTATTTTTCTCATAATTATTTTTTTAAAACATATTTTGCATATTTTATTTTGATTAAAAAAATTAATAATAAAAATATAAGTAATTATATATAACTAGTACAAAGTTTTACATCAGTTAAAAAGAAGAACGAAACATATTTTATAAAGATGTTGATACTTTTATCTTGTGAATACGTTTTTTTTTTTAAATCTTAAGGTCTAAGACCAAGAGAAGGGAGGGGGGAGAGAGAAACAAAACAGTAAAGGTCCAAAATCTAAAGTAGACAATATTCACAAATGGCGTCAGGACTGTTACAACTAGTCTTTATATAATACTATTCTTTTCCTTCTGTTTAATTTTTAGTTTTTTGGTAAAACATATGCATGTCCTCTAATATTATTCTAAAAGAGCCTGCGGTGAGACAAAAAGGAAAAGAAAGAAAATGCCTTGTGCTTTAGAACTAATGATAAGTAAGGCATGAATAGGTGTAATATATTAAAACAAACATGTATTAAAAAAATGTTTATCAATGTAACACTCATTTATTAGAAATTTAATCCATACTTGAATTATAATTATAAATTGATCTCTATATCTTCCAATTGATTATAACCACAATAAAATAAAGAAACAGTAATCTACTAATCTAAGCTGCAAAACTATCGAGGAAAAGAAAGCTATGGAAAAGAGAATAAGTTGAGGGAGAAAATGAATGTATATTATTTAGTTCGTCAGTGTACATTGATATATATAGAGTACATCATTTAGACTCAATAGAAATTAGATCTAAACTGATCTGTAATTAAATTTTTAACCAACTCAGAACAAACATAAATTACTGTATATAAAAAAAGAGTATATGTGGTGATTTTTTGGTGCGTAGTAGCGGTTTCAACCGCCCTTGAAGAATTTAACGACGATAAACGAAACCGTCATTAAATATTATGTTACAAGAAATTTAATTAACGACAATTTCAACTTATCGCTGGAACAAAATTTAGTGGCGGATAGGTCAAGCGAACTGCCACTAAATTCATGGTGGTTAGGTCAATCGAACCACAATTATTTATAACGTATTTTCAATTCATTTAATTGCAGTTTTTCAACAATTTTTGTATGAATATATATATATATATATATATAATATTTTCAAATGTATCTTTTCCCCCAATGCAATTTACAGATCTATACCATTTTGTTTATAGCAATACTAATTCAATGTTAATGAATTTCATTTCAAATTTGTAATAATTCGCTCAAGGTAATAGGAAATTCGTGTTGAAAGAATGTTTACTGGTAATTCGTTATTGCCAGTAGCAAATTTGGCTTGCTGAATTTCTTTCACCAAATTCTCTAACACTTAGAACGAATTTGGCTTCTTGACTCTTGAATTTCCCCTCGCCAAATTTGCTAACACGAAAAGGAATTTGGACTAAATTCGCTAAGACAGAAGACGAATATGGCTGCAAATTTTTGACTTTCATTTGACTGAGTTCAGCTGAAACATTGGAGTATGACAAGCTTCTAGATATGCTACAGTCTACACTATCTTGCAGTAATTTAGTGAACCCTTTCATGAGTCCACAAAACCATAATTATATAGTCTCTTGTCTGAACAATAATCAATACATGTTTACTCTTGCTTCCAAATATTCATGTTTTATACGCAGCACTAAACACCTCTTCAAACTTGGTTAAAAGGGTTTTGCTATCAAACTAAATCTTTTAGGAGGTGAAACTTTTGCCAAATAACATCTTTCAAACAGCTCTCACATTTCATTATAGCGTAAATAATTAACCGAATTATTAGTAACCTATTAAAATTTAACTTTTCATAAATTTTAAATTAAATTCCGCCTATTTTATCAAATGAATTTCTGCAAAATTTAAATTTTATCAATTATTTGTATTAAATAATGTAATTTCTTTTCCTTCCTCAAACATAGTAAATCATTTGTGAAACTAAAATAAAATTAGTTTAATTAGAACATGACTAAATTAATAGAGAAACCCATATGGCACCTCAGGAAATTTAGTTGTTTTAGCCACCATTTCAGTTTTTTTTAACCAATTTAGTCATGTTTTAGCCCCGTATGCGCTTGTTTCTTAGTAACATAATATTTTGATGTGGGAAAGAAATTGCATACTCCAGTAAAAAGAAGAAATAAAGTTCAAATTTCATGCCAATATATACATTTATATTAAAGACAAGAGATAAAGTGTTTTTATATACATACATACATACATATATATATATGGTTTATATTTTGTGTTCAGACAAGAGCCTATATAATTATGGTTCCGTGTGGACTCATGAGAGGGTTCACTGAATTACTGCAAGATGATGTAGCATATCTAGATGCTTATCATACTCCAATCTTTCAGATGAACTCAGTCAAACGACAGTAAAAAATTTGCGTTCGGATTCTCTGCTTGGCACCTGCTTGGCGCTTTTAGCGGCGGTTTTTTCCGCTGCTAAAATTTATTGCAACAAAAACTATTGCTACTATTTAAGCAAAATTTATAGCATCAGTAATATTTGTTACAGTAATATTAAAATACACTTTAGCAGCGGAAAAAACCGCCACTAAAAGTGCCAAGCAGGTGCCAACCAGAGAAATGCCAAGCATCCAAAATCAAAAAATTTGCAGCCAAATTAGCTACCAGATATAGCAAGCCAAATTCATCTTACATGTTAGCGAATTTAGTTGAGTCAAATTTGTTTTCAGTATTAGAGAATTTGGTAGGGGATTCAAGATTCAGGAAGCAATATTCTTTTCCTTTATTTTAATTTTTGTTTTATTCATATTTACATTTCACTTTCTAATCATGCATATTAATTACAACTACAAGTTAAATGTACTTAAAATCATATAAAAGAACAAAAAGTAAAATGTGAAATTATAGATCAAGACCCTCTCACGTAAGAGAATAATATGATGATGTCATGTGAAGAGAGAAATAGACGTAAGGAAAGAATATATCATTCACTTATGGTCTTCATAGCCCACTACTTATTTAATTTTGTATTTATCTCTCTCATCACATAATACTATTATGTTATTTTCTCATATGACAATATCCAAATTCATAAAATTATAATCAATAAAAGTTCATATACAAATACTTCAATAGTTATTAACTGTAAACATATCCTGAGTTATTAATCTAAAATATTTAGTACTAAATTAACATAAAAGTTTAATATGCAATTAGAAACTACATGCACTACAAGTTAGGTGATGACTATCTATTTATGCTTTCAGTAGTGGTTGTCCATTTCTCTTATTGCAAAAGGAAAAGGGAGGTTGTCCAATTCCTCGACAAAGTGACTTCAAATATATAGCAAAATATTTTATTCATGAATTAGTAATATCACAATTACAAAAATAATTTATATTCATGTGTAATAATAAAATATATTTTAACAAGTTGGGAAGGTAATTATACTTGTAAATTTTGAACCAAGAAAGTCATGGTTGCCTCTAGTGATGATTTTGCTCATCAATTTTTTCCATTGCTCTTCTCATTCGTGTGACTTCATCTTGTAGTTATGCATATGAAGGATGTGAAATCCTACCATGAGAACGAGCATGAATTCCAAATACTTAAGAAGGAGACAATCCTAAACCCAATCAATATTGCACTCGTCCTGAATGTTCTTGGCTTCCGAGTGTCATAGCCAATGAATCATATTGTATGATTTCTTGTGATGAACTTCCTTTAGTTTCATAGTTTGTAATTTTATCCTATATAAGTTCAAGTGCCAAAATAACAATGTAGCCTAATCACACACTTATAGAAAATAAATACAACCAATATAGCGCTCACAAAATGTTATACTTACAAAAAAAATCAATAAAACCAATCCAACACTCCTAAAAAATTAATTTAGCACTCACAATATGTTATAACTATAGAAGATCAACACAACCAATCCAACACTCACAAAAAACCAAAACTATGGATTTAATTTAAACTTATACACCCATTTATATCCAACGACATTTTTATTTTCTAGTGGTCGGACTAGTTTCCTGACATTTAAAAAGACAATATATATGTTGGGTGAAATTAAAAATTATATTCCTATCTTCTTAATTTCTTCCTACAAGATTCGGGTGAAAAGCCTAATCTTGAAACTAGTTTAATCATCCTCTTTCATCTAAATATTTTTTTTTCATAGATATTCTCTTTTTAAAGATAATTCTATTCAAGATACTGTTAGATAATAAATATCAACACCTCTCTTAATGTGATTAAAATCCAAGTTTTTTACGTCGTGAGGAACAAGTATTTTCTACTAAATTCAACTTTCGTTAGTATCTAAATTTTTCCTTTATATTAATGCTTTGGTATAAGAAATGGGGGGGGGGTATTTTGATAATTTTATAAATTTAAAATTTTTAAATTTATATGATTGGGCAGTTATTATATGGGACTAATAAATAGGAGTAGATTGCAATTTTTAGATTTTAAGGACATTAAAATCCAAGGCAAAAATTAGGGTGAGTAAAAGCAATTTTTCTAAAACTTAAAACAAGAGATCAAAAGGAATTTTATTAACAATAAATGAAATTACAAACATATAAGTGGCTTAATTTAATTTTCAAAACTTCACACCAAGCATATCACATAATTTGTTTTTTCAACAAAGCTCTTCAACTTGCCGAACTTGGCAGCTCTGAACAGTGGGGTTTCACCTATCTGGTTTTTCATCTTAAGTAGTGATATCTACGGCTCGTGGCCACTTAGGACATTCTTTTCAAACCCTAGTACGACATCCACCATCTTCTTATGATGAGGAGTTTCTTCTTATTAAGATTAGAGAAATTACTTTTAAAATTTAAAAAAT
Organism: Senna siamea; assembly: GCA_031216115.1. NCBI lineage: Eukaryota > Viridiplantae > Streptophyta > Magnoliopsida > Fabales > Fabaceae > Senna > Senna siamea. The sequence goes on along the minus strand of CM062355.1, from coordinate 4,595,248 downwards.
TATTAAATTTAAATAAATAAATATTATTCACAAATAAACTAATAAAATAAAACTAATGTAAGAACAATATCATAACTAATCATGATCTCCTTGTGTTTTGAGATTGTAAAGACGTTGGATGCCATCCAAGACTCAACTCAAATGTCATTATTAGTGTCATGTCTCTTAACGTTACATTATTAATACTAACATAAGAATTAAATTGATTAAAATTTTTTAAGAACTAAATTGATATTTTTATCTTTTATCTTTTAATAATTAAATTAAGAAAAATTGTACTTTTTAAATATTAAAATAATAATTTACTCGTATAATTAATTAATTTAGTTAGTAAAGATTCTAAAGAAGATGGAACCATATTTTAGTAATTTGGGTATAATGTTTTTTTCTTTTTGGGAGCTGCTAGCGTACTTTGAGATTAAAATCATAAATACAACTAAAATTCGTTTATCTAATATCTAGACTTGAATTTAATGGATAAATTTTATGCATAGTCATAAAATATATGTATTCTAATCATTCCTATTTGAATTGTAATTAATCCAGTGAAGTATAGTCAATTTAAAATCTTAAAATTTATTATTTAAATAAAATTTATAATTAAAAATACTAAAAAAACAACTTCAAACTATCAATTATTTTTAAAATTAATGTAATATTGATCTAAATAAACTTTAAATTGTAGTTTTATATTTAATATTTCATTAATTTTTTTAAGTTATTATTTTTAAGAAAAAATAATTATTTTTTATGAATTTTAATATTTATTTTTATTTTTAATATATTATAAAAATAAATAATTTACAAAATTATCAAGATATAAAATATTAATTTTCTAACTTAATTATTCAAAATAAAAATTATATAATTTTTAAAATTTTGGGTATGACAACCCTAGACCCATTTTTAAATAGGCCAATTTTTTCTTACCTAAGCCCACTCATTTAATAGATTAAATGAGGTGGCTTGTGAACTATGACCTATTTTAACTATAATAACTACATTTTTTTTTAGTTTAGATATGTTTTAAATTTATGAATTTAATAGTTCTCTGATTGAAGATTTAAGTGAAATTGTCTTAGGAATTTCGAAAATGAGGAAAGGGACTAAATTGAAAGAAAAAGTTATGGACTAAAGTGAAAAAATAAAGGTTTCATAAAAGAAAAAATATAATCATTACGCTTCTAAAATATCTTGTGCATTTATGATACGTCATCATGATTTTGAGAAAATATTTAAAAGCATAATAATTATGCTGGTAAAATATCTGAAAGTCATCATGACAATAGAAAAATATCTAAGGGTAAAATGGATAATTCTTACCCAAGGGTAAAATGATAATTTAAACTAAGAATAAAATAATAATTTTACCACAAGAGTAAAATTGTCATTTTACTTAGGAAATGATGATAAATTTCCTTAAGAATAATCTCCCAAATTTTTGAAAATTTTGAAAGCTAATAAAGGGGTAAAATAATTATTTTGGCTAAAAGGGAAAAATGATAATTTTATGCTAAGGGCAAAATTATAATTTACACCTTGAAAATAAATTTTCCATTTTATCATAACAATATTTATGAAATTTATATTGTGATAATTGTCAAAATTGTGAAGCAATAATGAAGAAAAAGGGTGGAAAATGGAGAATAAAGTAAGGAATTATTTTTAAAATGACAAAATGCTCTTTTGGTTAATTATTTAAAAACACACGTCCTTCTTCTTCCTCGAATCAGTATCCAAGATGTGAGAACCAGGGGAGAAAAACGCTACTGCACCGTGAAGGAGGAATGAAGGGAAGAAGGTGAAAGAGGGAAGGAAACTTCAAGGCAAGATCACTTTTATTGACAAACCAATGTAGCTTTACATCCTTCCACCATTTATTTCTTGATTCATGGTAGTTTTCAAGCTTTTTGATGTCTCCCATGGCTGCCATGAATAGTGCCACCTCTCTCTCTACATTCATGAAATGCAAAAATTTCTATTTGGATTTGTCTAAAATGATGAGTGGATGCATATGTGAGTTTTAATTGAAAGTTTTAAGGTGTTTATGAAAATTTTGCAAATTTAATTCTATTTCCATGAAAATTTCCCTATGGTTGAATGATGATGATATAATGCTTGGATGAACATGATTTTGTTGGAAAGATGATGTTTCATGACTTTTTTATGTTGAAAATGGAATAAATGAAGAAATTTGATGGAAACCATGATGCCTTCTATTTTGTTTCATCTTGGCCGTGACTACGTTTCATTATGGAAGAGAAAATGTTGTAGAAAATTGCCTATTTTCCTTGCATGATTTCGGTCAAAGATGGAGGAGGAAAGAAGGAGTGAATTTGTTATGAAACAATATGGTTTTCCTTTCTCCCTATGCTTGGCCAAAAACATTAAGTTGTTTGGGAAATAAGTTTTGGTTGAAATTGCTTAATCTTGTCTATGTAACATGAAATTGTCTTGGCTAAGATAGAGTAAGATGTATATCTTGATGAAATGATGGATTTTTCTTAAAATTTCCTCCTTGGCAGAGACAACATGTTGGTAAGCAAGGGAAGAATTTGTTTAAATTTTGTATGGATATGTGTTAAAGTTGTTCTTGGCCAAAGTGGAGAAAGAGAATTTTTATTTAATAATCAACCATTAGTTTCTCTTTTCCTTCACTTGGCCCAAATTAATTAAGTGTAAAGCAAAGATTTTTATTTCAATATTATCCATTTCACATGATATTATCTTGGCTATGGATGAAAGGAGAAAGAAAATTTTATAGCTTGATTAAATGGCATATTTCCTTTAATTCTCCTTCCTTGGCTGAGACATCATGTTGTTTGGCAAAAAGAATATTGTGAAACTTTGCCTAAGATTTTCATGGCATTTTGGCTAATAGTAAAAGAAAAAGGGAAATTGATGATTGGTTAGATTATTCCATTTTCTCTAAATTGACATCCTTGACCGAAAGCATGAAGGATTTTATGAGAAATGATTTACAAAAGTATTTCATGGCTTTTGGTCAAGATAGGGAAAGAATGGAAGTCTTTGTGTTAATGGGTTTCTTAAAATGAAAAGCTTCAAAATCATGTTATCCTAGCAATTTTAATGTATATTGAGAATGGGGAAAATTGTGTGTATACATAACTATAAGTATGTTATGAGAATATAAATACTTTTAGGTATGTATAGATAGATAAAGAATGAAATGAAAATGGATGGCAAAGAAAAAGTGCAAATGTTCACCTTAGGACCCTAAATGGGAAATGAAAAAAATATGGTATGAAAATTTGTATAGAAATATAAGGAAAATTATAGAATTATGTTTATAAAAAGGGCTAGAGTAGAAATTGGGAAATTAAATTAAGAAATTATTAATGTTTTCTTTATTTTCTTCTCTTGGTGAGATAACACCCTTATTTCTATGAAATTTGGCCATGAGATTGTTATAAGGGTCATAGTTTATGAAAGTGTAGTATCATGATAAGTTAAAGAAAGAAAGAGGGAAACATAGATAAAGAAAGGAAAACATAGCAAGAAAGGAAAACATAGAGATGTAAGAAAGAAACTTAGAGGAAGTATTTCCAATATATGTTCTAAAACAGACTACCTTGTAACTGAGTGATTAATGGTTGGTATGGGACGACCGTTGGGCATTTCACGGTTGGATGGTTAAAAATCCACTCAAAATAAAGATTTTCAAAAAACACCGTGATGGTTGCAAATTCTAAGTTAGTGTAGCCTAAATGGCTAATTAAATGGAGACATTTACTTAGAATTTACCATAATCATGGATACAAGCCATGTCATCCTAAAATATATATAGGAAGTAGCGTACTAGGAAAATGATCCACTAGTAAGGGGTGGTGATTCCATAGTATCATGATCCACCTAAAAAGTGGAGAAGAAATGATCTACGCAATTAGCAGTTATTTCGTGATTTTAATTTTTAAGGTTAAAGCAGTCCCCTATAGGGTGGAAAGGGAAGAAACTCCTCTTGTATATGGGATGATTTGCAATAAGGGCAGTGACCACACAATACTCGGATCCACTAAGGGACGCCTTAGATAGTACCCATAACAGAATTGTCACATAGAAAACAAGACTATCTCATTCATGTAAGTAAGGGTACATGGAGTGGATCATTGGGTGACTCTCTCGATATTCTTAAGTTTTCTTTTACAAAGATAACTTTTAGCTAAGAATTGAATGTTATTTTCCTTATGAATAATAATTGTTTTCCCATAAATGATAAATAGTTTCCTTATATGTACTGATGTTCAAAAATATTTTTCTTATGATCATGATACTGGAAAAAGGTATAAGGTGAATTGTCATAATACCTTGTTTTATAATATATTCACATATGTATACCATACACATTAAAGAAAATTATTTATTAAATCCCATATAATGAAAAATGAGATTTTTAATAAAGAATGTAGAATTATTTTTTCGTATCACTATGGTGGTACATGTTAGATTAAATTAAAATGTAGGGTTGTAACGCTACTGAGAAATTATTTCTCACAATTGTATCTGGTATGTATCAGATGTCGAGATTCCTGGTGTGGCTCAAAGTTGAGATATCATATGGAGAAATAGCCCACTTACCCTAAATCCCTTATATTTTGGAAATGGTATTAGGATAAATCATTTTGAATGTATATAAAAAATGGGCATATACGTCAGGATATGTGAAAGGTATCCACTGGTAGGAATTTTGTAAAAGGGTCTAAGTAGCAGGATTGTTGCTTCTTTACTCTTAGAAGCTAATAAGAACTTTACATATCTTGAAATATATGTATTATATGATGTAAATATTAAATGAAATAGAAATCATGTGAATGACATTGTAGATTACTGATGTGTTATTATTTTAATTTATGTAGTCCTTTACTGTTTAATATATGGATGTAATATCGAGTAAATAGTCCCAAGCATAATAAATTTCAATCAAAAGAAAATTGAAAAATTTTACTCGGATAAAAACTAAGGACGAAAATATAGATAACATGTCAGTTTTATAGCTAAATAGTTTATTATAAAAAATATTTCTAAAAATAAGCTATAAGATTGGGATGTTATATTAACAATGCTAGTTATATGTCATAATAATATTAAGTTTTTTTTTCAAATTTATAACATATATAAAATAATTTTTTATGTATATTTTAATTTAAAATAAAATTTATGTGGAAGTAAATATGACAATATTGAATAAGGTGATTAAGACATCAAGAATAATTAATCATCTCATGTGGTTAAGATCTATTAAAAAGACAAAAAATATTATAGTGTTAAAAAAAATATAATCTTAACTATTGGATTTTAAAATAAATTAATGAAAACATTATATTATGATAAAAAAGAATTAATATTTAACTAAATATTTTAGCTATTTTTAGTATTATTTTAAAAACTAGAAAATTATTCAAAGAAATTTTAGATTAATTAATTTTAATTTTTAAAAGATTGAAAATTTTAAATTATAAGGTACTTAAATAAAAGTTACTAGTGTGTGGCCCCGTGTGTTGCATGTGATTTTTTATTTATCAATTAATAATTAAATATAATAAATATTATTGGAAAATACTAACACTTATAAAATAAATACAAGAAAAGATACACCATATTAAAAAAATGATAAATTATAAATTAAATTGGACAGAAAAGTTTATTAGACAGATGGATATATCAATTTAAATCACATTACTTTATAAACAAAAATATTAGCATCTTTTTAATCATTTTGTTACTTTATAAACCAAAATATAAGTATGTGATGATCATAACATGACATGTGTTAACAATGCTAATTATATCTCCTACTTTGTGCTGATCATAACATGACCTATCATTAATCTTAATTTGATTTTGGATTCTTTTCATTTATTTTTCCCAATAATTTTTTATAATGGGAGGGAGTAAAAAAAAAATAATTCATTCTGATAGAGACCTACCTTAAATAAATTAAAAATTAAATTTTTTTTTTCATATTGTAAAAAAAATATTAATTTTTAATTACAAAATATCCAAACCCTTAATCTTCATGTTCTACTATTCCTAATTAACTAGCAAAACCACACTCTAGCAATCTTAACATATTTTATCTTCTTAATTCCTTGCTACAAGGGGTGAGAAGCCTAATCTTGAGACTAGTCTAATCATCCTCTTTCATCTAAATATTTTATTTTTTTATAAATATTTTTTTTATTAAAGATAATCCTATTCGAGGTACTATCAGATATTATATATAGACACCTCTCTTAACAAAGATTGAAACTTAAGCTTTTTACATCGTAAAAAACTAGTCTCTTCCAACAAACTCAACTTTCGTTGGTATCTAAATTTTTCCTTTATATTAATTTTTTGTTATAAGAAATTGAAGGGTACGTGTTTTGATAATTTTATAAATTAAAAATTTTTAAATTTAAATGATTGGCCACTTATTGTATGTGAGTAATAAATAGGGGTAGATTGCAATTTTTAGATTCGAAGGACGTTAAAATTGAAGGCATAAATTGGGGTGACCATTTGCTTTACCATCTTCAACTTACCGAACTTGGCAGCTCTGAAAAGTGGGGTTTCACCTCTCTGGTTTTTCATCTTAAGCAGTGATATCTGTAATATCCTCAATTCTATGATATCAGGTATGTCTTAGAATCCTAGACTCAATATTTTATGCATGGAAAATAGTCCAAAAATTATTTTATATTACCTTAAACAAAGGAAGGACTAAACTGAAAGGAAATGATTAGGGACTAAAATGAAAGGAAATTTGTTTCGCAAAATATCCTAATAGTAAGCACGCAAATTGAGGTGCATTTATGGCACACATTTATGAGGTTTGAAAATGGTGCTAATGTCATGAATGCTGCAAGAAAAATATTTAGGGGTAAAACAGTCAAAATTTTATCTGAAAATAAGAATAAAATATTTATTTATCAGATAAAATAGCTAATTTTTATCTAGAAAATTATGATTTTTCCTCTAGAATATTTTTCCAAAATTTTTCAAAAAAAAAAAAAAGGTTCAGCACTTAAGAGGGGTAAAATGGTCATTTTACCATGAAGGGCAAAATGGTAATTTTGACACCAAGGGTAAAAATGTAATTTCATCACAAGGACATAAAGAGAATTTTACCTAAAGAAACACTGTAAAATTTCTAAAATACCCTTACATGTCAAGGTTTTAAGAAGAAAAAGCGAAGGGCATTTTGGTCATTTTGCCACCAAGGGCAAAATGGTCATATTAGCCAATTTAAATAAGTCACACTACTTCTTCTTCTCCTCCTTAGCAAAGACGACGTGAAGGCTTTTGGAAGGGAGAAATACCATAGGCTTCATAAGGGAGAAAAGGGAGAAAAAGCAAGGAAACTTCAAGGTTTATCCACCAAAAATTGCAAATCAAGGTAGCTTAGCATTCTTCCATCACTTATTTCATGTTTTAATGGATTTTTCCAAGCTTTTGAGATTTTCATGGCTGAATGAACAGTACATGAATAGTAATGTTCTTAAGTTTACATTCTTAAATTCTCAAAATTTCTATGGATTAATGCTTAGAAAGTAGTATGGAGTTGTTTGTGATGGTTAATTTCAATTATGAAAGTGTTTATGGTCATTTCCCAATTTTGTTTCATTTGCCCTAAAACCCCCAAATTCATGAATGTCATGCCAAATTGTTTGTTTTGCCTTGAATGTTATGGATAAATGGTGATTGATGGTTTATGGATGATGAAAATGGGATTAAAGGAATGATTATATGAAAAATGATCATTTTTGCACAAAATGCCTCTTTAGGCCATGGCTAGCAAAATGAGATTTTGAAAATTGTTTGAAAAATTTTAAATTAGCTTATTGGTAATTCAAGTTATGGCCAATGGAGGGTAGAATAAGTGTCAATTGGTTGAAATGCCCAATATTGCCTAAAAATCTATTCTTGACCAAGAGTATGCAAGTTTTTGATGAAGGAAATGTGCTAAAATTTTGTGTGTGTGTCTTGGTTGAAGCAAGATTAATTGGCAATTATTTTTATGCAAAATGATCCCATTAAATTCCATGTAACCTACTTGACCAATTTTAGGACATGGAAATATTTATGAAAAATTTTTGTACAAAAATGTAATGAAATTGGTCAAAGTATACAAAGGAAATAATATGACGTTGCAATTAAATTTTAATGAATATTTTGTGCAATCTTGGCAATTCTAGCAATTTGTGTGCATGTTTAAGTGTGGGGAGACAATGATTATACACACCTTGGGTATGTATAATTAGGTGATAAAGGGGGAAAATGGAATAATAAGTAGGAAATGGAAAAGGTTCAACTTTGAAACCCTTTAAATGCAATAAAATGTGAAAAAGGGAATTTAGTGTAAATGGGAAGGAAAAGTAAATTTATTTTGCTTATTATATGGAAAGAGTGAAAAATAGAAATTTTTAAGTATGAAAATCTTAAATTTCTTAAGGATTTCTCTTGACCAAGAATGAACCTTCCTTTTTATACAAATTCAAGAATGGAATTGTTATTGAGATTTAAAGGTTTTCTTTTTAGAAAGTGAGAATGATAGTATCATCATGAATGAGGAAAGAAAAGGATTGATTTATGACATAGATAAGGAAAAACATAGCATGGTATTGGAAAACATTGAATGGAAGGAAAATATTTGAATGTTCAATAAAGAGAAACATAGAGGAAGTAATTCCAATATATATTCTATGGTAGATAGGCTTATAACCGAGTGACCAATTGTCGGTATGGGACGGCCGTTGGACATTCCACGGTTGTATCAAAAATTTGGATGGTGAAACATCCGCTCGGAATGAAAGAATTTTGAAAACACTGTGATGATTGTGAATTCTAAGTTAGTGTAACCTAGATGGCCAATTGAATAGGGGACATTTACTTAGAATTTGGCAAAATTATGGGATTAAGCCTAATCATCCTAGTTGATATATATAGGAAATAACATCCGGGAAATGATCCATAATGTAGGTTGTGGTGATCTATGGCATCATGAACCGCCCATAAAGTGGGGAGAAGATGATCTGTGTGAATAACAGTGATTCCATGAGCTTAGTTTGACTTAATCTTAGGAGAAATTCTCACTTAGATCTGTCTTTATGACATGATCACTGAATGTGAATGGGTACTCGGATCCACTGAGGGACACCTCAGATGTACCAGTGGCAGAATTGTCACACACTTGATAGAGCGGCTATCTCATTCATGCCTGTTTGTAGTATGTGGAGTAATTTATACTTCCGATACTCTTGTGTCTCTCTGAATTGAAAATATGGCTTTTAGCCAAATATGAATGTTTATTTTCCTTATAAATAATGCAGTTTTCCATGAATGGTAAATGTTGTTTCTCCTAAATTATCTAAGGTTTGAATGGAAATTTAATGAATGTACTTTCCTGATTATGGTACTAAACGGTATATGGTGAACTATGATTGTGACTAAAATTGATACTATTTTTATTTTATAATTGATATATTACTGATATACCTCATAAACTTCATCCTATACATCTGACTGGTTTATTTATAGCATTTCCTAGAAATTATGAAATTTAAGAATAAGGAATGTAAATTGTTTTTCGTACCCATACGGTGGTACATACCATAGCTCAGAAATGAAATGTGGAATGCGTAGCTACTGAGAAATTATTTTCTCATTATTTTCTGGTATGTATCAGATGACTAGGACCATTATGGTACTACAAGACAGAAGGGATTAGCTATCCATCCCAAGAAATGGAATAATATATATTATGCTAGAAATACATATAAGTATATGGATATGTAAAGCATACATATCAGGTTTATGAAAAATAGTTAAAAAGGGTATGAGTGGCAGGTTTGTTGCCTCCTTACCCTATGAAAACAAAAAAAAACTACATATATCCTGCAGTATATGTAACAACATTGTAACGTTAAACTGGATGTAGATGTATGTAAAGGAAAAAGTTTAAATTTATCCTGAATTTTTATGGATTATGGTGTATGATTATTAGACTTCCGTTGTATTGATAATTGATATGATACCTGAGTAAGGATCCGAACCTAATGAGATGTATACTATAGATGGATATTTAAAGAACTCAGGTAAGAAATAAAGGATAGAAGTGTATATAACACACCAGTTTCTTAAGTGAAGGATTTTTCAATAAATAATATTTTAAATATGGCTTTGAAATTGGGGGTGTTATAATATCTCTGGCTCTGGCACTGCCTCTTGTAACACCCCTAATTTAAGTGGCTTAAATTAATAATTTTGATTCATGGTGTTGATAAATTAAATTCTTATGACTAATAAAGAATTGGCTTAAGGAAGGAAAATTTCACTTGCATAATTAAATGACTAAATTATTTAGATTCAAAAGGCAAAACCCTTGCTTCTTTTGTATTTAGCCTAAATACCAAAGGAAGGATCATTAAAATTTTATGCAGGGAAATGTTAATGCCACATGTAAGGCTTACAAAATAAATAAACATATGTGTGTAGCTTGCTTGGAGTTTACGTGAGAGGGGAATGGGTGCAAGGTGCATGTGTGTGAATCTTGCATGCATACCACGTGAAGGGAAATGGAAAGTGGGAAGAGAATTATACACATGGTGAAGAGAATAAGAAGCACATCCACACGAGGAAAGTAGCGTGCATTAGGGAGGAAAAGAGAGAATTAAAAATATATATATGTACTAAGATTGCTTGTGGAAGTGGGAAAAGGTAAACTTGCAAGAAAAGGAACACTAAGACAACAAGTAATCTAATAGGTGTAGAATTTTGTACAAAACTAGTGGCTTGTGGGATGCACCTAATGTATAGGAAGGAAGACAAAAAGAAGGAAAACCAATTTGCAAGCAACCCAAAAAGGAAAACAAGGAAATGAAAAAAAAAAGGGAATGAAGGTCTGCACAATGTGAAAGCATGGCCTATGTGCAAAAAGGAAAAGGAAAAGAAGAATTGGAATATATATATATATATATATATATATATATATGCATATCAAAAGTGTGCAGAATTTTTTTGAAGGAAAGTGGAAAATAGAGTACAAAAGGGGTGGCATGAAGTAAGGGAAAAGGAAGCAAATGGGAAACCATTTCATGAAAGATATCCACACACACACCCACACATAAGGAAAGGAACGAACAAGAGAAGGAAGCATTTTGTTCCTCTCATCTCACATATACATGCACACGTGAGGAGAGGAAGGCAAGGGAAAAAGAGGAAGTGGAGAAAAAGAAAAGAAGGGAAAAAGAGAGAACAAAGGAACCCAAGAGGTAGGCTAGCAATTAAATTGTTTTGGTTCCATGATGTGACATACTTGTATTAATTTTTCATATTCATGGAGCTAGGATATTCATCCACATTCTTGATTTAGAAGAAAAATTTAATGAGCATGCATGATAAAGGTAGAAGGTGGCTAGCAATAGTTCTAAAGAAATGTTCCCCTAAAGCCATGATAATGCTTAAATGTAGGAATTATTTTATGGGTTAATTAGTTGGTCCATTAGTCTCAATAAGGTGAGGAGCTTGTTAGATCCATGATGATGTTAATGGGATTAGTAGATAAGTATGATGTATGAGGTTATGAATCAAATGACTAGATTAGTATTGATCCTTGCTAGAAGAAAAACATACTTGGAATTCAATTTCCAAACAAAGAAAGGAACCATGGAATTTAATCTTGATTGGAATTTTGGAATGGAAGCATATATGTATTAGAATTAATTCTCAAGCTAAGGAAATTATTAGGAAACTAATAATATCTTTGAAAGTAAATTTATGGAAGAATAAATGGTAATTATTATGTCCATAAATTAATGTTATGAAGGGAAAATTTTGTAAGAACAAACCTAAGAAAATAAAATGAGAAATATCCTTTCCATAATTAATATTTTGAGAGGAAACTTAAGAATAAATTCAAAGGGGAAAAAGAAATAAAAAGATAATAAAAAAAAGGAGAATATTAAGCTCATAGACAATAATATAAATGGAAATCTCATGTAATAATAAACTCTAAAGAATTAGAAATATGATATCCATAAACAATATTATGAAAGAAAATTCATGTAATATTAAACTTTAAAGAAATAGAAATTATTAGGTCCATAAATAATATTATGAATGAAGATTTATGTAATATAAGAATTCCAAGGAAGACAGATAATTATTGTGACCATGAATAATATTATGAATGGAGCATTATGTAATATAAGATTCCAAGAAAATAGATAAAATATTGTTATGAATGGAAATTTGAGTAACATGGAATTGTAAGGGAAGTAGAAATATGATTTCCCAAAAAATAATATTATGGATGGAGATTTTTAAGTAAATTTATGGGAGAATAAATAGAAAATATTATGTCCCTTTTAATAATATTCTTGGAGGAAAAGTGATACAAGAATAAGCAGAAAATATTATGCCCACAAATTCATACTATGAAGGAAAATTTATGTAATATAAAATTTCAAGGAAAAATAGAAAATACTAGATTCATAATAATATAAGGAATGGACATTTATGTACAATTAAACCCTAAGAAAAATAGAAAATGCTATGTCCATAATTAATATTATAGATGAAAATTACGTAAGATTAAGTTTTAGGGGAAAACGCGAAATCGTAGAAAATTTTTGAATTTATTCGAAAACGTTGCGAAAGCAAAACCTTTTCAGGATAATAAGAAAGGAAAGTAGGGTGACCTGGCCTGTAGTCTCAGTGTATACCGGCGACTTAGGGAGGTGTGGCCGGAGGTACTCTATGCCCATGACCTAGCATTCCCAATCGTACCCAGACTGTGGTCAAGTGTCCATGTATTACGAGGTGTGGCCAAAAGTGCTCCACACGAGTGGCCTAAGGAGGTATGGTCGAAGGTGCTCCATACCCATGATTTAGTGTCCTGAGAATCTCATAAAAGTGGACTGAGGATTCACCATTTACGAAGTGTGGCCAAAGGTGCTCCACACAGGCGCCCTGGCGAGGCACGGCCGAAGGTGCTCTGTGCCCTGGACCTAGTGCTCGCAATCATGCTATATAAGTGGCCGAAGGTGCTCCACCCTCGTGACCTAGTGTTCACACAACATGTACGTGCGTCTTTGATGACTTGCGATAATAAATCGACATGCTTAAGAAAATACTGGTCATGTGAAAAAGAACTTTTACTGTGGCTAACTACTAAATTTATCATGCAATAATTACCTATTTATTGATATGTATTTTTCTCCTAAATCGAGGATGTCGTTTGAACATTTTGGTGCTTACACCCTGGTACATGTTAGTTTCTTTTAAAACTATGAATTTTTAGGCTACTGGGAAACTCACATTTCTCACTCATGTGCTAATATGTATCAAATTCGAACGTGTGGTGTAACAGTCTAGCCGCCCACTTGTAGATATTGTCTGCTTTGGTGGTTATCGAGCCACCTCACGATTTTGTTCCTCTCCCCCTATCTCTTCGAAGGAGAAAACGCGTTTATAAGGGAGAGGTATCCACACCCTTATAAGGCATGCTTCGTTCCCCTCTCCAATCGATGTGGGACATTACACGTGGTAGCAGTACTTTTTGATCGAGTAAGTTTTTGTAAGCCCCCATTTTTTTTTTGGATCCTAGAAGTATTCGGATTAGAATAGGACAACTAATTTGACTGTATCTACGAGTGGTACTGGGAATCTTTGGGAAAAACAAATATGTGAAGAGGCTGGTCTAGTACTATTTATTTTATGCGAGAGTGCAGTGGCGGACACTGTTGTCTCTGACTTCGCGGAGGCAGATACTTCATATATCCGGAGACCGAGACATCAATTTTGTAAGGAATATTATCATTAGACATGTATTTTTTTTATCCATATGAAAGATTGTATCTGCATTGTGTAGCGTAGACTTATATCGTTCCGCTATGCATGTGAGTTTTATTTGTATCTGAGCATAAAGATCCTGAACCTATTGCGTATGACATAATTCATTGGTTTAACTGCTTAGATGATAATTAAAAGGACAAGAATAATGTACCGAACCTATCTAGTGCTATTAAAATAAACAAGACTAGATAGAGGCGTTACACCTCCTCCCGTGGCAATGCCGCCACATTCTTTTCAAACTCTAGTACTACATCCACCATCTCTACTTCCTCCTGCAAGGCGATCTCATGAAGAAGGGTGTTACTTTGACAATTCTTCCTCCTCAAGGCATTCCACCTATCTTCTGGCAGTAACATTTCTAGCAAATGTTTTAAAAGTTTGTGATTATTAAAGTGAGTTGCCACATGAATGGCTGTGTTTCCGAACAAGTCGAAATCCGCAAGCAGATCTTTCTTGTCTTCCTCAAAGATTTTCTTGAAGGCTCTCCAATTTTTAGAATAATAATAATTTTGAGCTCTTTGTATTCTCTCGCTGAATCTAGAGGCCACTCCCTCTATGACAATTTCCTTGTTCTCCTCCGTTTCCCTCTCATGGGCACACTATACATACTGCTCAATTTATATTTATATAAATAGATAGAGTGAGTGAGTTAGAGTATAATCTCACAAGCTTCCTTGCATTGTGGGTACTCATTAAATGTTCCTCGAGTGTCACGTTATGGTGTATCATATATATATGTTGCATTAGCAAACATGACAAAAACAAAAGTGGCTGGTGTTTATCTTTTGCTTTTAATTTTTAATTTTTATATATATACTAAAGTGAGATGTATACATACTAATGATGCTGTACTATATCTGCAAGAAAATAAGATTCCTTTATTCTAAATTCTTTACATTTTCTACAAGAAAATAATGTTTCTTATGCATAGATTTAAACATCTAAAAGTCTTCCTGTCTCGGTCTTATAAAATTATATCAGGTTATTCAATGAAAGACTGATATGTGTATAATTTATACAATTATTTTTTTATATTTATTATCTTTAAAATTTTTTTACATATTTTATTTTGATTAAAAATTTTGATAATAAAAATATAAATAATTGTATGTAACTAGTCCATATATAATACTCTTTTGTTCATACATTTAATTTTTTTAGTACTTTTGGTAAAGCATATGCATGTCCTCTAATATTCTAAAAGAGCTTGCGGCTGATCTTTGCTTACATGAGACGAAAAGAAAAAGAAACAAAATGCTTTGAGCTTTAGAACTATTGATAAGTAAGGTATGAATAGGGGTAATATATTAAAAAAAAACATCTAATAAAAAAAGGTTTATCAATGTAAAACTCATATATTAGACATTTAATCCATAGTTGTATTATAATTATAAATTGTTCTCTATATCTTCCAATTGATTATAACCACAATAAAATAAAGAAACAGTAATCTACTAATCTAAGCTGCAAAACTATCGAGAAAAAGAAAGGTATGGAAAAGAGAATAAGTTGAGGGAGAAAATGAATGTATATGATTTAGTTAAATAGGTGTACATTGATATATATAGAGTACATAATTTAGACTCAATAGAAATTAGATCTAAACTGATCTGTAATTAAATTTCTAACCAACTCAGAACCAACACAATTTCCTACCAAAAAAAGAGTATATGTGGTGAGATTTTTTGGTGTGTAGTAGCGGTTTTAAGCGTCCTTGAAGAATTTAACGACGATAAGCGAAACTTTCATGAAATATTACGTCACAAAGAATTTAACGATAATTTCAACTATCAACTGGAACAAAATTTAGTAGCAGTTAGAGTCAATGACTGTCACTAAATTAAATCATGATTAGATCAATCGAACCACAATTATTTATAACGTATTATTTTCAAATTCCTTTAATTGCAATTTTCCAATAACTTTTGGATGAATATATATCTTTTTTTTTTAATATTTCAAATGTGTCTTTCCCTCATCGCAATTTACAGGTCTATACCACTTTTCTTGTAGCAATACTAATTCACTCTTACTCTTAACGAATTTCATTTCAAATTTATAATAATTCACAGAAGGTAATAGTAAATTAGCATTGAAAAAAATTTGACAAGTAATTTGTTTTCGTTATTGCCAGTCAAATTTGGCTTGCTGAATTTCTTTCACCAAATTCTGTAACACTTAGAACGAATTTGGCTTCTTGACTCTTGAATTTCCCCTCGCCAAATTTGCTAACATTAAAAAGGAATTTGGACTAAATTCGCTAAGACAGAAGACGAATGTGGCTGGAAATTTTGACTTTCATTTGGTGAGTTCAATTTGAAACATTGGAGTATGATAAGCTTCTAGATATGCTCTTGTCTACACCATCTTCTTGATAATTTAGTGAACCCTTTCATGAGTCCACAAAACCATAATTATATAGGCTCTTGTCTGAACAATAATCAATACATGTTTACTCTTGCTTCCAAATATTCATGTTATATATACGCAGCACTCAGCACCTCGTCAAACTTGGATAAAAGGGTATTGCTATCAAACTGAATCTTTTAGGAGGAGAAACTTTTGCCAAATAACATCTTTCAAACAGTTCTCACATTTCATTATAGCGTAAATAATTAACCGAATTATTAGTAACCTGTTAAAATTTAACTTTTCATAAATTTTAAATTAATTCGGTCTATTTTATCAAATGAATTTGTACAAAATTTAAATTTTATCAATTATTTTTATTAAATAATGTAATTTCTTTTCCTTCCTCAAACATAGTAAATCATTTGTGAAACTAAAATAAAACTCGTTTAATTAGAACATGACTAAATTAATAGAGAAACTCATATGACATCACAGGAAATTTAGTTGTTTTAGCCCCATTTCAGTTTTTTTAACCAATTTAGTCATGTTTTAGCCCCATAAGCGCTTGTATCTTAGTAACACATAATATTTTGATGTGGGAAGGAAATTGCATAATCCAGTAAAAACAAGAAATAAAGTTAAAATTTCATGCCAATAAATATATATATATTTATATTAAAGTAAAGACGAGATAAAATGTTTTGAAATACACACACACACATATATGTATATAAATTTTTAGTTTATATTTTGTGTTCAGACAAGAGCCTATATAATTATCACTACAAAAAATTTGGGCTTCAGTGGCGACAAATGTCGCCACAGAAAGTATAAAGGTTGCCACTGAAACTTTTCAGTGGCGACAAAAAGTTCGTCATATTTCATTTGAAAAGTCCGATCGATGACATTCCATGGCGGCAATTGTTGCCACTGAAGTTTCCAATAGTGGCGACAAAAATGCCACCGAAAGGCAAAAAATTCGCCACAGGTTTCCAACCTCACGAATAAAAAAGTCGCCACAAATGGCACTTTCTGTGGCGACAAAAATTGTCGCCACAGATGAGCTTTCTGTGGCGACATAAATTGTCGCCACAGATGAGATTTCTGTGGCGACATAAATTGTCGCCACATATTAGCTTTCTGTGGCGACATAAATTGTCGCCCCAGATGTGCTTTCGATTGGCGTGGATGTCGCCATGAGCTTTGTTTTTGTGGCAACTATTGTTGCCCCAGAAAGCTCACCACAAACGCTCCTAAATAATTGTAATTCAATTTTGTTTTTTTATTTCTATATTTCCTATCACATAGAGAAATATTACATAGAATTATGAAACAAAATAACTTCACATTACAAATAAATAGTGTTACATTTGTTGCCACATTGTAGTCTATAATTTATAATAATTACATAATTTCTGATAGTTACACGGCTAAAACATATTTCTTGCATTCTTCCATCATTAGTTCCTCTTTCACGATGTTTGTCCACTGTTTAAAATATAAACATTAAGAGGATAAGATAAAAGCGAGAAGAAACACATAAAAAGTTATGATCATTGAAACATAATAACACTAATCATGGTATATAAGCCAGATCCATAGTAAAACTTATGAGAATGACAATTAGAACAACGTCAAGACCAAATCTGAGAATAGGAGCAAGATACTATTGACATTGATATAATAACAAGATACTAATTGCAATCCCAAAACCAAGGTAATCGCTCAACACCAAAATGATGGCACAATATCATCAAACTATCAAATTGCATCAACAATGCCATTAAATTTCAGTCCATTATCATCAAAAAATTAATGTAAAAGGGGAACGGAAGAACAAAAATTCATG
The DNA here is from genome assembly GCA_031216115.1 of Senna siamea. Taxonomy (NCBI): domain Eukaryota; kingdom Viridiplantae; phylum Streptophyta; class Magnoliopsida; order Fabales; family Fabaceae; genus Senna; species Senna siamea. The sequence goes on along the minus strand of CM062355.1, from coordinate 4,577,193 downwards.
GTTACCTGTTGAAATCTTGACATTATTACATCCAACTGTGCTTGGATCCTCTGGTCAATCTCAGCTTGCACTTTACGTTCAACCGGTTTGCATCGGCGTTGAAGCTCAAGTACGTTCTTCCTGGAGCTTCCTTTCAAGTTGACTTGCATCCGAGATTGTATCTCAAAGACGCTCCTCCTGGAGCTTTCTATCAAGCTCAGCTTGCATTTGCTCACGTACACTTTCAATTGCAGATGACATGCTGGCTTCCATACTTATTTGTTGTTGAGATTTCCTAGTGGATGGCTTCTTTCCATAGCCTTTGCCACGAACAAATCCTGACCTCTCTCCAAGCACAGATGCCAAAATCTCATCTCCGGTCAGTGGGTTCTCAGTTTCTTATTGCTGAGACATAACCTCTTGAATCGTGCTGCATTATTAATGCAAACAATAATAATAGGCACAAGAAATGATATTTAAGCTTTAAAAGATAATTTATATTTTTAACATACATGAATTTCTTGTGATTTTGGATCGAACCACACAACTTCTCCTTCTTTTGTTCTACGAGTGTGTTGGAGCTGCCATACTCGATCAACTGATGCCTTTTCACCAGTCTCAGGATTCCTCTACCAGAAAAACACTTGTAAACAAGTATTTATTGTACCATGGTTAAGTAATTAAATACTTAAAGTTACTTACCGTAGATTCTTCAATCTCAGCAAATGATCGAGGGCCACATGTATGTCGTGTTATTTGTTGTGCCCTATTTTTTTGTTTCTTTCACTAGCAACCTACAATAATGAAACTCTCATAGTTTAAACAACTAAATGAAAACTCTTATAATTTAAATAGTTTAAACAACATATAATTCCACATTACCTTGAATTCGTTTGAACCATAATGTGCTACCAACCACTCCCAATCTTACGGTGTAACCTCGATTGGCGATTGGCCAATCTCTCTTCATCGTTGTTGAAGTGGTTGTAATGTTTGTCTTGACGGGTCTTCCATGCTCTAAATAACTGTTGCATAGTGGTGATGACAAATTTTTCCATTGCTAGTTGTCTTCTGTCATCGCCAATCTCAAACTTCTCCTGAAATATAAACAAGTTTTTTCCTTATAAAGAAAGACAAAAAAGTACGAAGTTATATGTCTATTTGTAACTTATTACCTTCACTTTCAACCACATTGCTTGTCCATACGTAGGGAAAATGTTCTGCCACTTACCAGCTCTGAAGGAGACTGTTTGCCTAACTATAAATCCACAATAGTTGGCTATATCTCTAGCCTCAGGGCCCACAGCTCTTTCAATATCATCAGGGATATCAATTTTAATCTTGCTGCCAAATTTTGTTTTCATATCCACTGCAATTGACTTATATTTTCCTCTGCTTGTCTTAGAGGTGCAAGAAGCTGTAAATGACAAGAAAAATGGTTAATCTTGCTTTTAAATATTATTAAATAATATGAATGAAGGTAAATTAACCTGAACTACTTATATTCCTTGATCCTTGAACTGGTGGAGATTCCTCATTTAGCTGTTGACTTGGTCCTGCTTGGCCCATTGGAGAATCTTCATTCAGCTGAGCATTGTGTTGTGGGATTCTATCAACAGAAGGCGGTGACAATCGTAGACTTGAACTCACTTCTCTTTGGTTGTCAAGTCTTCCTCGATGTGCACCAGCTTTTACAATCCTTCCACCTCGACCTCGCATAAAACCTGACATCTTCTGCAATGTTGTATTTAATAAATAAAGTTAAAAATAATAAAATACATATATTATTAGATTAGACATAAGAATGTAAAACAACAAATTATTATCTATATTACCGCAATTATTATGACAACATTTAATTAGTCTCCAGAATCCTCGGTGTCTTGTGTGTCATCAATGAAATCCAGGTCAATAGAGGTACACATATTTGTTTGTGCTTCATCGCTTACTTGATTTATGGATTGTGGTTCAACATCTACCCGTTCAAAAGTAACTACAATCTCATTTTGCACTTCATTTTCTGTTGTAACATTTAATTGCTCAATCTCAATCTGCTGATACGCTTCTTTATCGAGTAACAGAAGGTCACCATCATCGCCATCAGATTGTGGCATGTTGAATAGGTCTCGAGGATTTGTCTTCACAACAATTAACCAACTTTCATCAATCATATCATCTAAGTAGAATACTTGTTCTGCTTGAGATGCCAAGACAAATGGCTCATTTGTATTCAACGAACCTCGTGTGTTAACACTGATAAATCCATATTTATCTACTCTATATCCTCTTCCTAAATTAGCAACTTCCCACCAATGACATTTGAAGAGGTACACCTTTCTATCTCTGACATATGAAAGTTCATAAACATCTTCTAACACACCATAGTATTCCTTCTCAGGGTTTGAATCATCACCCTTTACAAGAACTCCATTATTTTGTGTTTTTCTTCTTGAAGCACGATCTTTTGTGTGAAATCTATATCCATTCACCATAAACATCGAATATCTATGCACCTGTTGAAGAGGACCTACAGCCAAACTTATAATCTCTTCACTTATAAATTGTTGTGTAGATCGATTTAAAACATGCACAAATAAAGAGCCATTAATCATTACTAAAAAACTAAATTATCCTCTCAGATATAATGCATTAGGCCTTAAGTTGATATAAAACAATACATGTGTACGAAACCAGTCTAGAAATTCCATGCTTCCCCTCTCATCTTTTGGTGATATCTGTAACTCCAGCTCCTTTTGGTACTCCCTACATATTACAAAAGAAGATATTGAACTTACTCAATACATTTTTCTTCAAAATTTTTGATATTAGAGAAGTAGTTGAACTTACTCCATAAATGGCCAAACTTCCTCACAATTTTGAAGGACATACATACACGCTTGGTTAAACTCTGAACGAGGAAGAGTAATTATTTTGTAACCCCTTATTGGTTGACCACTTTCTTCAAAGATAGATATCTCACAATCCTTATGGGGTCCATCATCATTCCTAGCTGGTTTATTAAACTTCGTTGGGATGTTCTTCAAGTATCGCGAGCAAAAGGATAGACATTCTTACGCCAAGTATCATACGCAATTGATCCTTCAGGACGAGCCTTATTTCGAACATACGATTTCAGCGTTCGTAAATACCTACATTCATAAAATAAAATTAATAAAATTACTGTTATTAAAGGAATACATTATTAATTATCTAGTGCCTTGAATCTATTACCTCTCAATAGGATACATCCCGATATTGCGGGTCCACCAAGCTTTGCCTCTCTAGCTAAGTGAATAGGTAAGTGGACCATGATATCAAAAAATGCTGGTGGAAATATAGTTTCCATTTTGCATAAAGTTATCACAATTTGAGTCTCCAATTTATCAAGATCTTCAATTGTCAAGCACTTGCAACAAAGATTTCTAAAAAAATTGCCTAATTCTACAATTGGTTCATAAACTTCCTTAGGTAAAATGCCACGAACCGCAATTAGAAATATATCTTTGCAACAAGACATGGTGGTCATGACACTTCAATCCAAATATTTTCCTTTCACGAACATTAGCATAGCGTGAAATGTTTTAGGAAAATGCATCAGGAACCCTCAAATTAGACAGAAAGTTGCAAACTTTTAACTTCTCATCTGAAGACAAAGCATAGCATCTTTGCGAGGTAACAAGGCAGTTCTTCCATCTTCAATTGGATGCAACCCTTGCCTTATACCTAAATCCACTAAATCATACCGACTCTTTAATGTATCCTTTGTCTTTCCATAAATATTCATCACTGTTGACACAATATTGTCGGATAAATTTCTCTCAATGTGCATGACATCAAGATTATGTCTTATCATCAAATTTTTCCAATAAGGCAGTTGGAAGAATATACTCTTCTTTGTCGATTACAAGAATTAACTGGTTGGTCACGCTTTTTTTTCTGACCTTTCCCAAACATCACGTTTCTTAATTGTTCTAATTGGTAAAGTGCTTCATCACCAGTTAATGGAGTAGGCGCCACGGCATTTTCTACTTTTCCATCAAATGCCCTTCAATTTCGACGCCATGGATGAGTTGCATGTAAGAAACGACGATGACCCATGTAGCATAGCTTGTTCCGTAAAGAAACACAGTGGGTGTCCTTATGGCAACAAGGACATGCAAGCTTACCTTTAGTTGACCATCCAAAAAGGTTTCCGTATGCTGGGAAGTCATTAATTATCCACATCACAGCTGCACGTAACACAAAATTAGATTGTATGTAGGCATCATAAGTCTCTATCCCTACTTCCCATAACTCTTTCAACTCTTTAATCATCGGTTGCAAATAAACATCTATGTCATTACCTGGACACTTAGGGCCTGGAATTAAGAGTGTCATCATAAAGTATGGGTCTTTCATGCAATCCCAAGGTGGAAGATTATATGGAACAAGAACAATAGGCCAAATACTATGATTAGCACTCATATTTCCAAAAGGTTGAAACCCATCACTTGCTAAGCCCAATCGAACATTTCTAGGATCATTAGAGAAGTCAGGGTATTGTTGGTGAAACATTTCCAAGCCAAAGAGTCGAAGGATGTCTTAAAATGCCATCATCAACTTCGTTTCTCCTTATGCCACCGCATTTGTTTATTGTGTGTTTTGCCATGAATAACCTTTGCAATCTAGGTTTGATTGGGAAATGACGTAAGACTTTGTTTGCTACTTTCTTCCCTTGGTGTTCACTTGACTTCCATCTAGGCTTTTTACATACAGGACACGAATTTGCATTGGCATGCTCTCGCCAATATAAGATACAATCATTTTCACATGCATCTATTTTCTGTAATCCAACCTAAATCTCCAATAATCTTTTTGATTTCATAGTATGAATCAGGTATAGCCGCCCCATCGGGAAGAACTTCTTTGAAGAAGCTAAGAATCGCATCTACAGATTTATTGGTTCAATGGTTAAGACACTTCAAGTGAAGTAACTTAACTACAAAAGATAACTTTGACACTTTACTACATCCGGGATAAAGTTCAGTCTTCGCATCTTTTAGTAAATCGAAGAACTTTTTTGCCTGCACATTTGGTTCTTCATTGTTCTCATAAACAAGATTTACTTCCTCTATATTTGCAAATCGAAGCATCATGTATCATCTCATTAATATCATCCATCACACCATGTCATCTTCCCCTTGACAATCATTTCTAGGATTATGGGTTGTTACAATGGATTCTCCATGTAAGTCCCACACTTTGTAACTATCCCAAAATCCTTTTTTCAATAAGTCAAATCTCACCATATGTCTAAACTTAAACTCTGTATTTCTACACCCTTTGCATGGACATCGAATTAAAGTTTTGACTCCTGGCTGATTATATGCCCATTCAAGGAATTCATCTATTCCTCTTGCATATGTTGGATCCGCTCTATTTTTTATATGTATCCAACTTTTATCCATTCCTTTGTCCTACATATATACATGTAAGTAAGTTTTCCTAAATGCTCACAAAAGATTCGAGGATCACACTTTAAAAGAGTCAGAAAAGGAATAAGCCAAACTAACATACCCTTGATGCAAATTAATTTAAAAAAAAAATCACTTAGCAAAAGATCAATGATGTATCCAAATATATCATAATCCATTAGAAATTACACACATTCTCGGTCTAGAAATTTCCAATAGACCAACGAGAATTTTCCAATAAAATTAAAAAAAGAGATTATAAATAAATGCTATTCTCATTTTCAATTGGCAGTGATATTTAGTAATTGTAAGTCACAGCAGTATTTAATATTGTAACGATGAGCATTAGTTATATTCATCAAAACACAATAAACAATATCAGTTAGGATTAAATAATATTTGAATTTTATACCATGTAAGTGAAACTTATATATAATAACACATAATTAATTTTCACTCGCTTATCACATTCATTATCCAAAATCTATTAGAATCATTTTTTTTTTTGAAAATAACCTTTTTCATGAAACAAGAGATAGTTCATTTTCTTCATTGCCAACCAAACTTCTGAGTATAGCAAGAATTTATAGTTAGAGATTTTAATGAATGACTCTTCTCCTAAAAATTTAAATTTTTGGGATAAAATGGTTTTCAAATATATATGACATGTGTAGAAAGAATAAACACCAGAAAGAAAAATGGAAATCTTAGTCTCACTTGCATTATGTATCATATATATACGAGTAAGTCTTTGATAAGATGGATAAATCATTTTACAACTAAAATTAAGTATGTGGATAATTTTCTTTCAAGGAAGGCTTCCAGGAAGTCAAGATATTGCAATAAAGAGGCTTGCAAATGTTTCTATGCAGGGCATATAGGAATTCAAAAATGAGGTGGTTTTAATAGCCAAACTTCAACACAAAAACCTTGTCAGACTTCAAAGCTATTGCATCAAAGATGATGAAAAAATTTTACTTTATGAATACATGCCAAACAAGAGCGTGGACCTTTTTCTATTTGGTTTGTTTCACCTATTACACAAAAACATTGAATCAAAAAATAAGTGTTATAGGTTGATCTTGTTTCATGGCAGCAGAGGTCCTTTCTCTATCATTAAGTAAAGCTGTTGAGCATTGTTAAAAAATAGAGAAAAATAAAATAAAGTTAAAGATGTGTGGAACAAAAGCACTCATGGGTATAGAAAGATGGTACTGATTTTATATTTTATTACGTTTACTTTTTTAGCTCATGATGCATTACTTTTCCTAGGAACTACCCCAGACAACTGCAAAACCATACATTACAATTTCTTTCAATAAATTAACTTACTGTGACTTGCCATGTATTTCTAGCCTAAAACAAACTTACATATATTTATGATACAATAAGTTTGGCCAAATTTGAAGTAAAAATTATGGTTGTGAGGATCTTATCATCTTAACCACATAATAATAGTGGGTCACAAACCACCATCACCTTGGTTGGCAATAGGCATCGATTACAGCACCTATATTCACCATTATTCACAAGGAGGGAAGAGAAATCTTACCTTGAGCTGCGATGGATGCAAACCCACGAGAGAGAGGACGATGGCGGTGAGCAGTAGCGATTATTCAAACCCACAATGGAGCACGCCGCGGATGGGCGGCGTTGAAGAAAAAACTCACAATGGAGGCTAGAGGAAGAAGACCCAAGCAAGAATGGTAGTGAACGGCACCTACGATGGCAACACACGCTTTGGATCGAGCGGCGAGCTTTGGGATGAAGTAAGCGGCTTGTGATGTCTGGCGCAACAATCTGCCAGTGAAATTTAATTGGCGCTTTTTAATTTCTAATCTTATATTATATATAAAATATTGAAAGACATATATCGAAATTTCTTTGTGGCGTCATGGTCACTTGGCTTGCAACACTTGCCAAGGTCAGTGCTCGAGAACTCTGTTGGTGCACTTTCTGTGGATTTTAATTGGCATTTTTTTAATTGTTAATTTTATATTATATATAAAATATTGAAGTATAGATATGAAGAGTTGTTGTGGCGTTATTGTCACTTGGCACAACACATGCAAGGTCAGTGTTCGAGCTACACTAGTGCACATTCTGCGGATTTTAATTGGCATTTTTTTAATTGTTAATTTTATATTATATATAAAATATTGAAGTATAGATATGAAGAGTTGTTGTGGCGTCATGGTCACTTGGCTTGTAGCACATGCCAAGGACCCGTGTTCGAGCTGCGCGGGTGCATTTTCTATTAAGTTTTTATTCTTACGTTTCTAGTGCATCTTTGGCGACAGGAAAAAGTCGCCACTGAAGGTATTTCGCGGTGCCAAGAATTTTCGCCATTGACTAGATTCAATGGCGACAAAAAAATCGCCAGCTGAAAACTTGATTGGCGATTGTCTGTCGCCATTGATGACTTGTGGTGGCGATTTTTTAATTGTCGCCACTGAATATCTTCAATGGCGACGGTTTTTGGCGCCGCTAAAAATTATTAGTGGCGACACAGATTGTTGCCACTGAAAATGGGCTTTCAGTGGCAACAAATTTGGTCGCCACTAAAAAGTCACCACCGAATGTCTTTTTTTTTGTAGTGTATGGTTTTGTGGACTCATGAGAGGGTTCACTAAATTACTGCAAGATGGTGTGAAGCGTAGCATATCTAGATGCTTATCATACTCCAATCTTTCAGGTGAACTCAGTCAAATGACAGTAAAAAATTTGCAGCCAAATTAACTACCCGATATAGGAAGCCAAATTCATCTTACATGTTAGAGAATTTAGTGGAGTCAAATTTGATTTCAGTATTAGAGAATTTGGTGGGGGCTTTGAAGATTCAGGAAGCCAAATTCGTTCTCATTGTTAGAAAATTTGGTGGGAGGAATTTACCAAGCCAAATTCGCTATTGACAATAGTGAATTGCCAAAATATTTTCACCGCTAATTTGCTATCACTTTGAGTGAATTATTGAAAATTTGAAATGAAATTCGCTAGGAGTAAGAGTGAATTAGTATGCTACAGGAAAAGTGGTATAGGTATATAAATTGCGTTAAGAAAAAAATACATCTAAAAATATTAAAAAAAGATATATTAGTACAAGAAGAGAATATATCATTCACCCATAGTCTTTATTATAAGAGTGGAGCTCACAACTTATTTAATTTTATGTCTATCTCTCTTCTCACATGATATCATCATGTTATTTTTTCATACGAGAGGATCCAAATTCATAAAATTATAATCAATAAAGGTTCATATACAAATACTTGAATAGTTATTAACTATAAACATATCCTAAGTTAATAATCTAAAATATTTAGTACTAAATTAACATAAAAGTTTAATATGAAAATTACAAACTACATGCACTATAAGTTAGGTGATGACTATCTATTTATGCTTTTAGTAGTGGCTGTCCATTTCTTTTAATTAAGTGACTTCAAATATATAAAAAAATATTTTATTCATGAATTAGTAATATCACAATTATGAAAATAATTTATACTCATTTATAATATTAAAATATATTTTAACAAAATTGTACCTTGAGATTTGTGGTCTAACAAGTTTGGAAGGCAATTATACTTGTGAATTTTGAACCAAGAAAGTCATATATGGTTGCCTCTAGTGACAATTTTGTTCATCAATTTTTTCCATTGCTCTTCTCATTCGTGTGACTTCATCTTGCAGTTCTGCGTATGAAGGATGTGAAGTCCTACCATGAGAACAAGCATGAATTCCAAACACTTAAGAAGGAGACGACTCTAAACCCAATCATTGCACTCGTCCTGAATGTTCTTGGCTTTCGAGTATCATAGCCATTGAATCATATTGTGTGATTTCTTGTGATGAACTTCCTTTAGTTTTATAGTTTGTAATCTTATCCTATATAAGTTCAAGTGCCAACATAATAATGTAGCCTAATCACACACTTACAGAAAATAAATACAACTAATCTGGCACTCATAAAATGTTATACTTATAAAAAAAATCAATACAACCAATCCAACACTTTTAAAAAATCAACCTAACACTCACAATATGTTGTAATTATAGAGGATCAACACAACCAATCCAACACTCACAAAAAACCAAAACTGTGGATTTAATTTCAACTTATGCATCCATTTACATCCAACAACATTCTTATTTTTTGGTGGTCGGACTAGTTTCCTAACATTTAAAAAGACAATATATAGGGTGAAATTAGAAAAACACTATCTTCTTAATTCCTTCCTAAAGATTCGGGTGGGAAGCCTAATCATGAAACTAGTCTAATCATCCTCTTTCATCTAAATATTTTTTTTTTTCACAGATGTTCTCTTTTTAGAGATAATCATATTTGGGGTATTGTCAGACACTAAATGTAAGAATTTCTCCTAATAGGTATTGAAACCCATGATTTTTATGTCTTGAGAAACTAGTCTCTTTTACTAAACTCAACTTCCGTTGGTATCTAAATTTTTACTTTATATTAATGCTTTGTTATAAGAATTTGGGGGGGGGGCTATTTTGATCATTTTATAAATTTTAAATTTTTAAATTTATATGATTGGGCACTTATTGTGTGGGACTAATAAATAGGGGTAGATTGCAATTTTTAGATTTGAAGGACATTAAAATTGAAGGCAAAAATTAGGGTGAGTAAAAGCAATTTTTCTAAAACTTAAAACAAGAAATAAATGAAATTACAAACATATAAGTGGCTTAATTTAACTTTCAAAATTGCACACCAAGCATATCTCATAATTTGATTTTTCAAAAAAGGTTATACTAATAAATAATATATTAGAAGTTTCCTATGCACAAAAATATGTATGATATTTTTTAATTTTTAAAATATATTTTAAAATAATAAATTAAATAATAAAAAAAATATTTAACTCTTCATTCTTCAGGTGTAAATTTTTATTATATCTTTATTTTCTCTCTCCCCTCTCTTAAAACTCCCCAAATTTTCAGATCCCCTCGAAGATTACTCCATTTGGGGATCTGAATATAGAGATCTTTTCTTTGCTAGGTCTTCTTTCCAAAAATTTATTTAGATATTTTTTAAATTTATATATTTTCATTCAAATGTCTTCTTTTGTAACTTTTCTTTTTATTATTTTTAATTAAAAAGTAAAAAAGGAAAACAAGTAACTTTTAAAAGTAGTAGAATTCTTGAAATTCATATTATGCATACATATATATATAGATATATATTATAAAAAACTTATGCTATTATTTTATAAATTATTGTTGGTATTTTATGTTTTCGAAAAAACTTGGACAATTTTAGAATCCCGTGAAAAGTGGGAATGAAGAAAATTTTCTCCCTAATGTGAGAAATATAGGACAATGATAGACTTGAGGACGGAGAGTCCCGTGCCCTGCCCCGTTGTCATCCCTTCACGTTACATATTTTTTTATGTTTTATATTATATATATAATATGTAATTTTGGAAACTAATTACTAGAAGATCCAAAGATATTATAATATATTAAAAGCTTCCCATGCACAAAAAGTACATGCCATTTTGTTTTTAAATTTTTCAAATATAATATAAAATAATTATTATTATATTTTGAAATACTATATTAAATAATGAGAAGTTATTTATCTTGACACTCATTGTAATTAACTTTTGTAATATTTGCATTTTTCTAAGATAAGGTGTGTTTTAAATTTATGAATTTAATAATTTTTTGACTGAAGATTTGAGTAAAATTGCCTTAGAAATTTTAAAAATGAGGAAAGGGATTAAAATGAAAGGAAAAGTTAGGGATTAAAGTGAAGAAAATAAATGTTTCATAAAAGGACAAAATATAATCATTACACCTTTAAAATATCTCACGTATTTATGATACGTCATTATGATGCTAGAAAAATATCTGAAAGCGTAATGATTATGCTGATAAAATATCCGAAAGTTATCATGAATATAGAAAATATCTCAAGGGCATAACGATCAATTTCCTGACCAAGGGTAAAATAGTAATTTTTACTCTGAAATAAAATAATAAATTTATTTCAAGAAAAAATAGTAATTTTATTTATTAAATTATGAAATAATTTTTCAAGGCAAATATTCCCTACAATTTCCAAAATTGGAGGATAATTAAGGACAAAACGATAATTTTACTCGAGGGTAAAATAGTAATTTTTACCATAAGGGTAAAATTATCATTTTTATAGAAAAGTAATGACAAATTCTCTCAAGGTCATTCTCATGAAATTTTAAAATTTTTAGAAGCCAATAAAGGAATAAAATAGTCATTTTGGCCAAAAGGGTAAAATGATAATTTTACACTAAGGGTAAAATTATAATATTACACCTTAAGGATAAAATTGTCATTTTATCATAAAAATAATTATAAATTTTATTTTGTATTATTTATCAAATTTGTGAAGTAAAAATAAAGAAAAAAAGATAAAAAAAGTGAAGAATATGATGAAATTTTAAGGAAAAGACAAAATGGTCCTTTGCCTTTCTTTTTAAAATGCATCTCCTTCTTCTTCAAAGCAGCACCGACGTGAAGCAGGGGAGGAGGAAAACGCTGCTGCACCATGAAGGAAGAAGGGAGGGAAGAATGGGAAAGAAGCAAGGAAAGATCAAAGCAAAATCATTTCTATTGGCAAACCAAAGTAGCTTTACATCCTCCCACCATTTATTTCATGTTTCATGGTAGTTTCAAGCTTTCAATCCTCTCCCATGTCTGCCATGAACAGTGTCCAAAATCTCTCTACATTCATGAAATGCTTAGAATTCTATTGGGCTTTGTTTGGAATGTTGTATGGAAGCATATTGAAGTGTTGATTGAATTTGTGGAAGTGTTTATGACTAGTTTTAAATTTTTCTTCATTTCCATGAAAAATTCCCTTTTCTTGATTGATGGTTGTATAATGCTTTGGTTATCATGATTTGGATGGATAATTGATGTTTTATGCCTAAATGATAATGAAAATGGGATAGGATGTGAAGTTGTATGAAAATGATAATTTTCCTTCATTTTTCCTTGCTTGGCCGTGAACATGAAGTGGAAGAATTTTGCACCTATGTGTTTATCCAATAAGCTATATTTTGGCTATGAATAAAAAGGAGGAAAGAAAGGATTTAGTATTTAAGAAAATAGTATTTTCTCCAATTCCCCTCACTTGGCCGAAATTGTGTAATGGTAAATTGAGAATTTTGGGTCAATGTTGCACAATTTTTGGTTAAGAACAAAGAAGGGAAAGAATTAATTTAGTAATTAATAAAATTATTTATTTTCTTAATTCTCCTTTTTGCTTGGTCAAGAATAGCTTGTGGATGGACAAAGAAAATAGTGTGAATAATAAATTTAAAGTATGGATTAATATTTAGGCCAATGGTGAGGGATAAGGGAAAATAAATTTTAGTGATAATTATCTCATTCTCACACTTTTAGGTATCTTGGCCAACAACATGTAGAGAAAAAAAACTTATAGAAATTTTATAAGAATTTAGCTTGATTTTGGTCAAGATGTGGAAGAAAAGAAAAGAGATGAACAAAAATTAATTCATGTACAAATTTCCAAATCATGACAATCTTAGCATTTGAAATAGACAACCAAAAAGAGGTAGATATAATTATGCATTTATACAAGTTGTTATGAAAGGAAAGACATTTATATAAATGCATAATTAAGAAAAAAATTTATGAAATGGAAATGGACGGCAGAAAAAAAGTGTAAATGTTTACCTTAGGACCCTTAATATAAGATGAAATATAACATGGAAAAAATGTATGGAAATGAAAAGGGATAGTATGTAATTCTAATATAAAATGGCAAGAGGGGAAATTAGAAATTTTAAAGTAAGAAATTATTATTTTTCCTTGATTTCTCCTCTTGGCCGAGAACAATAACCCCTATTTCTATGCAATTTGGTCATGGAATTGTTATAAGGGTCATAGTATGTGAAAGTATAGTATCATAATAAGATACAGAAAAAGAGAGGGAAACATAGATAAAGAAAGGAAAACATAACAAGAAAGGAAAGCATAGAAATACAAGAAAGAAAACTTAGAGGAAGTATTTCTAATATATGTTCTAGGATAGATAAGCTTGGAACCGAGTAACCAATTGTCGGTATGGGACGGCCGTTGGGTATTCCACAGTTGTATCATAATTATGAATGGTCAAACATTCACTCAGAATAAAGATTTTAGAAAACGCTGTGATAGTTGCAAATTTTAAGTTAGTGTAGCCTAGATGACCAATAAAAGGAAACATTTATTTAGAATTTAGCATAATCATAGGTACAAACTAAATCATCCTAGAATATATGTAAGAGATAGCATACTGGGAATATGATCCACTAGTAAGGGGTGGTGATTCCATAGCATCATGATTCACCCCAAAAGCGGAGAGGGAATGATTTGCGCAGTTAGCAGTGATCCCCGTGAGCTTAATTTTCATAGTATCTGTCAAAAGACAGTAACCAGCATAGGTACTCAGATCCAATGGGGGACGTCTTAGATAGTACCCGTGGCAGAATTGTCACATAGTTTAGAAAATTATCTCACTCATGTAGGTAGTGGTACGTGGAGTAGTTCACCGAGTGACTATCCCGATACTCTTAAGTCTTTCTTTCTTAGAGATTTAGCTTTTAGCCACAGATTAATTATAGTTTTCCTTATGACTAATATATGTTTTCCTATGAATGATGAATCGTTTCCCTATATTTATTAATATTTAGCAATTATTTCTTGAGATCATGATACTTGTAAATTGTATAAGGTGAATGGTTAGAATTGTCATAATATACTGTCACATTATATATTCATATATGTATACCATACACGTTAAAGAGAATTATTTATCAAAGCCCATAGAATGAAAAATGAGATTTTTAATAAAGAATATAAAACTATTTTTTTCATATCACTACGGTGGTACATTTCAGATTAATTTAAAAGATAAGGTTGTATAGCTACTGAAAAATTATTTCTCACATTAGTATTTGGCATGTATCAGATGTCGAGGTTCAGGGCGTGGCTCAGAGTTAAGATAGCGTACGTATATATTCCCTTTTTGGTTTTTTTTTATGGGGATTTAAGCTGTTTATGTAGTAATCGTTAAGAAACTCCCTCCTTAGTATAGGGTCATGAACAAAAGCTATTTGGATGTATCTAAGAAATGAGCATATATTTCGGGATATGTAAAAGATATCCACTAGGAGGAAACTTTGTTAAAGAGTCTGAGTGGCAGGTTTGTTGTCTCCTTACCCTAGTAGTAATAATAGTAGAAACATGCATATCCTGAAATATATGTATTAAATGATGTTGTATTTATTGTAAATATGTAGCAAATGTAAATATATGCAAGTTTTATTTAGGACATTGTAACTAAATTTGATTATTTATTTAGTTTTGCTGCTGCGTATTGTATGAGTGTAATACTAAGTAAATAATCTCAGACCTAATTCAATTAATACATCTGATAAAATTGAAAAAATAAAAAATTTACTTGGGTTAAAATTAAGGACGAAAGTAAGCATAACATGTCAGTCTTATAGCTAAATGGATTACTATACAAAATTATGTATAAAGAAAGGCTATAAGATTGGGGTGTTATAACTTTCATTATTTTTACTTTCTCTTTACCTCTCCTCCTCTCTCTCTTTATATCACATATTTTATTTTATTTTTAATATGAATTAATATATATTTTAAAAATCAATAACCAAAAAACCTAGAGATATTATAATATACCAAAAACTTTATGCACAAAAGTGCATGTCATTTTTTTTGTGAAATATAAAATAAAAAGTAATTATTATATTTAAAAATAATAAATTAAATAATAAAAAATTATTTAATGTCTCACTTTTCTGTTTGTGATTTTCTACTGTTAGAGTAAAGGGTTGTATTGTAAATATAATTAAATTAGTTAGAATTACTTGGAAGCCTTCGTAAGTTAGTTGAAGTCAGTTGCTTCCATTTCCTTGGCTGTATTAGTCAAACAGTGAGACTTTGTAAGCTATACATGTACATGTGCTTCAGTAATAGAAGTGAAAAGTATTTAGTTCAATCTTATTATCTTTCTTAATTTCATTGTGCTAGCTTTCTTAACATGGTATCAAAGTTACCATCAATAGAGGATAACTCGTCAAATGAAACGTTTTCAGCTCCATCTCTTTCAATCAATGCGATGTCGAGAATGGCTCCAGTGGTCTTTAATCACGCCATCTTTGTTAAGCTTGATGGTAAAAACTTTCTCCTCTGGCAACAATAGGTCTTAACAGCTATTGAAGGCCATGACTTGCTTAACTTCATCCAAAACGATGAGCCACATCCACATCAGTTCCTGCATCAAGAAGATCAGGCACTAGGAAAGCTGAACCCATAATACATTTTATGGAGAAAGCAAGACAAACTCCTTCTCTCTTGGCTTTTATCATCTATGACTAAAAGTGTCCTCACCAAAGTAGTGGACTTTCAACACTCATTTCAGGTATGGAACAGAATCACTGAGTCTTTTGCTTCTTAGTCTCATGCAAAAATCCATCAATTTAAAATGGAGCTGTAAAATACTAAGAAAGGATCCGAACTATGAATGAGTATTTGCTAAGGATCAAAGCCATAATTGATTCACTCAATGCCATAGGAAATCCAGTGACTGAAATTGAACATGTTCAAGTCATTTTAGACGAACTACGAATTGAATATGATATATTTGTTACCTCTGTACACACTATAAGAGAGCACTATACAATTTGTAAAATTGAAATTCTGTTGCTGACTCAAAAAGCCAGAATTAAGAAGTTTGTTAAAGAAGTCACAAATGAATCAATATCTGTAAATGTGGCAAGCACTGATGTGAAAGACAAGTCAAATATCAATAACAACAAGCCTCAAAACAACACCAATTCTACCTGTAACACCCCTATCTAGTCTTATTGTTAACTCCAATATCAAGAGATAGGTTCGGTACATTATCCTTATCCTTGATTTTGTTAGTGTTTGAGTAGTTATAACATTCAATTATATTAAGCAGATTATGTTTGGGATCCTTGGCTCAGAATAAAAACTTACATGCATAGCGAAATAAAAATACTACACTACACAGCGAAAATTAAAAACCTTCATGAAATTCAAATAAATACAGGTCCAGTAATTTCCATTACATGCTGATAAGTCACATCCCCGGATGTACAAAGTACCCGACCATCAGAGTCAGGAGACAACGAATTACATCACTCAGACTCCTGTATAAATGAAGAATAGTCCGGCCCTTCAGATATCTATTTTTCCTGTACACCCCAAATACAACTCATATATACAGTCAAAATATAGTCCTATTCTAAATCAGTTCTAGCTAGGACCCAAAATAGGGGATTACAAAAATCATACTCAATCAAAAGAGACTGTTACCCCGCGGCCCTGCTATGCATCCATATCTGATACATGTTAGCATATAGATGAGAAAAAAAAGTTTCCTAGTAGCTCAGCAATTCATAGTTTAAGAGAAACTAATATGTACCAGGGTGCAAGCACCAAAACATTCAATCTACATCCTTGATTTTAGACGTAACATTACACATAACTGTAAACTGGCAATCATTGCATGATAAATTTAGAAGTTAACGAAGATTACATATCTTCTCGAATAACACGTATTCTTATAAGCTTAATGGTTTATTACAGAATTATCAGAGATTTTATGCGTGTTACGTGAACACTAGGTCACTGGTGCGGAGCACCTTCGGCCACACCTCCCTAGGTCACCCGTGTGGAGCACCTTCGGCCACACCTCCCTAGGTCACCCGTGTGGAGCACCTTCGGCCACACCTCCCTAAGTCACCCGTGTTGAGCACCTTCGGCCACACCTTGTAATTCGTGGATACTCGGCCACATGTATAGTGTAATCGTGAGCATTAGGTCATGGGCATGGAGCACCTTCGTCCATGCCTTGCTAGGCCAACCGTGTGGAGCACCTTTGGCTACACCTCATAAATCGTGAGCACTTTCGACCCACGTATAGGCGTGTCGTGAGTACTAGGTCCCGTGTGGAGCACCTTTGGCCACACCTTGTAAATCATGGACCCTTGGCCATGCATAAATCAAAATCATGAGCACTAGGTCGTGGGCATGGAGCACCTTCGGCCACACCTCGCTAGGCCGCCTATATAGAGCATCTTTAACATTTCTTATAAAAAATTCAATATTTAAGGAATAGTTTCTATTTTCCTTAGAAACAATTTCTAAGGTACATTTTCCTATAAAACTCTAATAATCTCAATATTAATTTCCTTTCTAAGGTACAATTTCTAATGTACAATTTTCTTCTAAGATTTCAATAATTTCAATAATAATTTTCAGTTTCTTGAAAATTTATACAAATATGCATTTTTCCTTCTAAAATTCCAACAACTACAATAATAATTGTCTTTTCTTGGAATTTAATTCTAATGGGCATTTTTTCCTTATAAAATTTCAATAACTTCAATAATAATTTTCTTATCTTGGAAATTAATTCTAATGTGCATTTTTTCCTTCTAAAACTTCAATAGTAATTCATAATAAATTTTCGTTTCTTGGAAATTAATTCCCATGTATATTCTCTTTCTAAAAATTCTAATTTTTTCAATACTAATTTTCTCTTTCTTGGTATTAGTTCTATTGTACATTTTCTTTCTAGGAATTCTAATAATTTTCCTAATAATTTCCTTTGTTTGGAAATTAATTTCATTATATATATGTTCTTCTTTTAAAATTCTAATCCCTTCCACAATAATTTCCTTTGCTTAGAAATTAATTCCCATGTATATTTTCCTTCTAAAAATTCCAATAATTTTCCTAGTAATTTCCCATAATCACATGCATTTTTATTAGCAATCATAAATGTTTAATAACCCTATTACTTTCATCATGGAAATAACAAGTCCACTACAATATTAAGAATAGTAAACCAAGCTAACCAAATCATTAAATAAATTTCTAAATCTAAGTCCTCTCATGATCTCAAGGAAACAATAATTTAGATATTAGCATTAGCCACCTTCCATCTTTATCATGCAAGTTCCATTAAATTTTTCCTAAATCAAGAGTGTAGACATGGGTTCAAATTCCATGGAAGCTATATCATTGAACAGGCATACTTAATCATGGAATAAGAATTTAACAAATTGCTAATCTACCTTAGAAGTGGGCTAGAGAAAATATTATTAGCCTTTCCTTTGATTTCCTTAGTTTCCCCCTTGAGTTCTTCTTTACTTCCTCCTTCCTTGATCTCTCAATTCTCCCTTGATGCCTCACCTTCTCCCTCTCTTTTCTCCCTTCTTCTTTTCTTTCTCTCCTTTCCCTTATTTTCAAGTGTGGGGATTATGGTATGCCTCCCTCTTTTTTTCTTTCATGTCCTTATTTTCCTTTTTGGGTTGCTTGTAAATTGGTTTTCCTTCTTTTTTTTCTTCCTTCCTATACATTAGGTGCATCCCACTAGCCACTAGTTTTGTACAAAATTCTACACCTATTAGATTGCTTGTTGCCTTAGTGTTCCTTTTCTTGCAAGTTTACCTTTTCCCACTTCCACAAGCAACCTTAGTACATATATATATTTTTAATTCTCTTCCCACTTTCCATTTCCCTTCACTGGTATGCATGCAAGATTCACACACATGCACCTTACACCCATTCCCCTCTCACGTAAACTCCAAGCAAGCCACACACATATGTTTATTTATTTTGCAAGCCTTGCATGTGGCATTAACATTTACTTGCATAAAATTTTAATGGTTCTTCCTTTAGTATTTAGGCTAAATACAAAAGAAACAAGGGTTTTGCCTTTTGAATCTAAACAATTTAGTCATTTAATTATGCAAGTGAAATTTCCCTTCCTTAAGCCAATTCTTTATAAGAATTTAATTTATCAACACCATGAATCAAAATTATTAATTTAAGCCACTTAAATTAGGGGTATTACACTACCTACAAAGGTAGAGGAGGTGGTAGAAATAATGGGAGAGGAAGAGGAAGAGGAAGGAATAGCAGAGGTGGTTTTCAAGGCAACTTCCAGTCCAATAAGCCATTTATTGTCTGTCAACTATGCAATAAGCCAGGGCATTCTGTTCTCTCTTACTATCACAGATTTGACCATAGCTTCCAAGGTCACAACCAGTATTTTTCTCCATAACAGAACAATTACAGAAACACTAATATAGCAGCCATGTATGCCAACCTTGAGACCTTTTATAATCTTGCTTGGTATCTTGATTCATGTGCTATCAATCATGTTACTGCAGATGGACAAAATTTAATGGATAGCTCAAAGTATCTTTGGTCTTTGACAAGGTTCATGTTAGTAATGGAATAAGTTTACTCGTTAGGCACATTGGTCACTCTTTACATGAAGCTTTAAATAAATCAGTTTATCCTAAACTGCTACATTCTTCTTGTAATTCCTTAGAATCAAAGGACTATGAAATGTATTCAATTTGGCATAATAGACTTGGTCATCCTCACAATACAATTGTAAATCAAGTTTTGTACTTTCGTAATATTTCATTATCAAACAACAATTTTCACAATTATGTTACGCTTGTCTTAATGGGAAAGCACATAGGTTACCATATTCTAACTCTCAAGCGTAGTACCTTTGCTCCACTGCAACTTATTTTTACAGATCTCTGGAGTCCAACACCTATGGTTTCTACCACTGTACACAGATATTATATTGCCTTTGTAGATGCTTATTTTAGATACACTTGGCTCTATCTTCTTAAAACCAAGTCTGAAGCATTTCTAATTTTTCTTCAATTTAAAAACTTAGTTGAAAATTAGTTTCAAACCAAAATCAAAAGCCTTCAATCTGATTGAAGTGGAGAATTTAGAGTTTTTTCGTCTTATCTGAAACAAAATGGCATTGCTCAGAGACTCATTTATCCTTATACTCACCAGCAGAATGGTGTTGTAGAAAGAAAACATAGGTATATTATAAAAGCAGGCTTATCTCTTCTTGCTCACTCCTCCATGCCCATGTCCTTTTGTGGTGAAGCATTCTAAGCAATTATCTTCCTCATTAATAAGCTACCTACACCTAAACTCCTTAACCTCTCACCATATGAAACACTTTTCAATCAAAAACCAGATTATAAATTTCTTAAATTTTTTGGGTGTGCTTGCTATCCTTTTCTTACACCTTATACACGGCATAAGCTCTCATTTCACACTGAAGAATGCACCTTCATTGGTTATAGTGATTTCCACAAAGGATATAAATGCTTATTTACTTCTGGTAGAATTTACAACTCTAGGGATATCAAATTCAATGAAACCTTATTTCCATTTGCACAAAAGTCTAATTCACCTATTACACACTCACCCTCTCCTAATCATCAACTCACTAATATTCGACCCACTGTGCTTAATGATGTCTTACCTTGTTCTAACACTACACAATCTGTCACTAGTAATACTACTACTAATACATCTCCAAGTCCTTCTACTGCAGGTACACAGACTCATAACTTCACTAATTTACCATCTCCTCTTCAGGTTCCATTTGTTAAAGAGTCTGATAATAGCTCCTTAAGTATTTCTGCATTGCAACAACCTAAACTTGTTTCTAATAGTCGTACCATGGTGACTAGAGCTAAAAATGGAATTGTAAAACCTAAAGTTTTGCATTCTGTAAAGAACCAGAATCAGTCAATGATGCCTTACAAAGTTCAGAGTGGAAACAAGCTATGTAGGAAGAATTCACTGCGTTACAAAATAATCAAACTTGTAAGCTTGTCAAGCTACCATTCAACAGGAAAGAAATAGGTTGCAAGTGGGCGCTTCGACTTAAAGAAAATCCTGATGGCTCTATTCAAAAGCATAAAGCAAGGTTAGTGGCAAAAGGTTTTTCACAACAACAAGGATTTGATTTTAATGAAACCTTCTCACCTGTTGTTAAACCCACAACCATAAGACTTATTCTTACTCTTGCTGTTTCAAATAACTGGGAGATGAGATAACTTGATGTTAATAATGCCTTCTTAAATGGTGACTTGAAAGAGGAAGTTTATATGTTCTGACCACAGGGTTTGAAAATCAAGATAAGAGCTTAGTCTGTAGACTTGATAAAGCTCTATATAGTCTTAAACAGGCTCCAAGAGCTTGTTTTGAGAAGTTAGCCTTTACTCTATATACTATAGGATTCAAAGGTAGTAAGTGTGATCCTTCTCTTTTCATTCGTATCAACAAGCATGAAAAAGTCTATGTTCTAGTTTATGTTGATGACATAATCATTACTAGTAATCAACCTCAAGCTGTATCAAATCTAGTCAAGTGTCTTCATGCTAAGTTTTCTCTCAAAGACTTAGGGGTTTTGAATTATTTCTTGGGAATCCAAGTTACTTCCCTACATAATGGCACACTGTAGATGACTCAAACAAAGTATATCACTCATCTGTTAAGAAAAGCTCAGATGCATACTGCTAAAGGTATCAAAACTCCTATGATAACAAGTCAAAAACTATCAAAATATGGACATGATGAAATGTAAGATCCTCATTTGTACAGATCAATTGTGAGAGCTCTTCTGTATGCAACAATTACCAGACCTAAAATTACCTATAGTGTCAACAAAGTTTGTCAGTTTATGCAAAGACCTCTTTACAGTCATTGGAAGGCAGTTAAGAGAATCCTTAGATATCTCAAACTCACTGTAAACTATGGTATGATTATCCAACCTACCTCACAATTAGATCTCGTTAGTTATAGTGATGCTGATGGGGGAGTGATATTGATGATCGAAAGGTTTGTTTCTGGGATATGTTTATTTTTAGGTGGAAATTTAATATCATGGTTTGCGAAGAAACAAACTCTAGTGGCTCGATCCAGCATTGAAGCAAAGTACAAGAGACTTGCGAGCCTTATGGCAGAACTAATATGGGTTCAAACTTTATTAACTAAATTTGGTGTACATGTCATATCGAAACCTTCTGTTTATTGTGATAATTTGAGCACAGTTCTATTATCTCATAATCCAGTATTGTACAATAGAACAAAGCATATGAAACTTGACATATTTTTTGTCAGAGAGAAAGTTTTGCAGCATCAGCTAGCAGTCACTCATGTTGCCTCAAATAAATAGGTTGCTGATATTCTCACAAAACCTTTATCATTCAAAAGGTTTTCTGAGTTAAGAAGCAAACTCACCTTTCATAATTGTTCATCTCTACAATGAGTTTGAAGGGGGTATGTTAGAGTAAAGGGTTGCATTGTAAATATAATTAAATTAGTTAGAATTAGTTGGAAGCCTCCGTAAGTTAGTTGAAGTCAGTTGCTTCCATTTCCTCGGTTGTATTGGTCAAATTGTGAGACTTTGTAAGCTATATATACATGTACATGTGCTTCAGTAATAGAAGCGAAAAGTATTCAGTTCAATCTCATTATCTTTCTTAATTTCATTGTGCTAGCTTTCTCAACATCTACTATATAATTTTACCTTTTCTTTTCATTCTCTTTACATCACATACTTTATTTTATATTTTATATTATACAATATATGTAATTTTAGAGACCAATTAGAAGAAAACTTTAATGTTATTACAATATAGATAATATCTCCACACGAAATAAACACATACTAGCTTGTTTTACGCAAAATTACATGAAAATGCTTTCAACTCCTCTTGCTCTTGCTGCTGAAACACATAAAACACACCCAAATATTAGCTTATTAATTAATTAGAAACTCGCACTATATATGTGATCATCATGGATACTTCGTTTTGTCAAGCCTTTTCCTGGAACACCATTTGATCACTTTGTAAATTCCAACCTTCTTCATCACCTTCTTACACATCGTCATGAGGAGGTCGGGAAGTTTCGCATAAAGTGGGAATTCAATGAAGGCAAATATGGTGACAGGAAAGAAAGCAACAACATAAATCAAACTAGAAGTCCAGTTCTTCCACTGCAATCTAATGGTGATCAAAATTGTTGCAATAAAAGCTAGCATTGTTGTGGTTAATGAACCGAACAGAAAAGCAAACCCTATTCTTAGTCTAACTGGAAGACTCTTATGAAAATCCCAGAGCTCAAATGGTGATGAAAGGATAGAAAGGAACATCACCACTGAAGCTAGGGATAAGGCCAGGGCCACAATGTCCATGGTGGTGAAGAAGAGGAACACCGGAGAACGAAGTAACACTGCAGTACCTTCGTCGGTCCCACCGGGAATTGTGTAGGCAGCCGCAAACACCACGGTGGCCACGAGAACAGATACGGTGGAGCATGACTGAGCTGTTTCCTTTATCCATGATTGTGCATCTTTAAGCATCTGATCATGCATGATGTCCAAAATGTCTCCTGCTGTTAGGTCATCTTCATCACAATGCATGATGAGGTGACTAGGAATAACCTTTTTCACTCGCTACATATGACGTATACAACAAATAATTGGTTAATTTTTTTAACATGATACATAATTCATCTTATACGTTCTAGTCAGCGAGTCTCAAACTTTATTATGCTCAAATTTATTTATTTAAAATGACAAACCTCAAACATTTTAATCAAGTTAAAAAAATATATCAATAAAAAATTACCTTTTTATTTAAACATTTTACAAATAATAATGTATATATAAGCATCTATGTTATAATAATTTTGGACCCTTCTAATAAGTGATTTTATAAAATAATATATTTTATAATATAAAATAAAATATATGATGTGAGGACATGAAAGAGAAAATAAAAATAATAAATAGTTACACAAGAGTAAGTGAACTAAATAATTTCTTATTATTTAATTTATTGTTACAAAACAATAATAATTTTATATTGTATTTTAAATATTAAAAAGTATTTGTACATTTATATATATGAAACCTCTAATATTAAATATTTTTGTATGCACATACATAAGTTAAGTCAAACTAATATTGTAAAATTTTTAATTAGATGAGAAAATTTTAAGAGTGTTGTGACCTTTTGATTCTTAAAATTACATAAATCTTGTTTTAATTTAGGTCTCTAAAGTTTGATAAATTTTTTCATATATATATCAGTGCTTTTCAATGAGTATTTTGTATGCCATATCTATCACCTTTATAAGTTAATTTATTTATGGTCCTAATAGCTAATTCATCTATATTGATAATTAAAGAAGTGTAAATTAGCTTATTTTGATTATAGTAATCGGTAAAATTATAAATTTTTTTTTCTCTCTCGAAAAATAAAAGATTGACATTTCACAAAAGAGAAAGTGTAATTTCTTCTTTAAAAAATTCATATAAAGAAATAGCTGGGGTAAAGAGGATATATAAGTTAGATTCTTACCTTATACCACTTCAACTCCGATTGTAGTTGGAATGCAGCACCAGGTACCTCCGGTGGCCTGTAAAAGTCTGTCCTTGCAACTTGGTGCAATATGGTATTCTTTGTCTGCGAAGAAATTTGAGAAGCCAAATTATGAAATTCTGAACTTTTTTGTAAGAATTTAAATATCTTCAACTGACGGTGCTTCACAGCCATGTGCAAAATATTGTGGCCATCGTCACTAACGTGATTGATAGACTCTGGATGCTTGTTAAGGAATAACTGAACGATTTCTATAATTCCATAGCTAGCTGCTATGAGCAATGGAACATATTTATAATATTTCTTTGCTTTTCCAATATCATCTTCAATATCAAGACCTTCAAGTTGTTGTTGTTTCTTCTTCTTACGTTCCTCTTCTAGCTGATGTTGCATCTTCTTCTTAAGTTCATCTTCTAGCTGATGTTGAATCTTCTTCTCACGTTCACGTTGTTCTTTTCTTTTTGAGACATTGTAAAGAATTGGTGGCAATTTGATCATTGTTTTTCCAATAAGTTGATTGTAAGATATCTGCCATGAGTAGTCATTCTTCACTAACAACTCAGCTAAACGCTTTGCTAACTCATACTTATTCTTTCTTCTCCAAAAATCATCAACACTGTTGGATACTGCTCATGTTAATTGGTCAACCATGCATGCACATGAGAATAATTGCTTATGTGTTAATAACCCATGTCATGAAAATATGAGACAAAGATCAAATATGCATGTGGTGGATTTTACACATATCCACAAGAAATTAAGATGTTAATTACCAAATCTTGATCACCCTTTTAGTTTGTAAAATTAAATTTATTTTTTTATTAATAAAAATATTTTGTACAAAATAAGACTATATGTAATTTTATTTTTAATATAATAATAAATACAGTTAAATTTATATAAAGTTTTAACTCTGAAATTTTTAATGTAACAATAATAAAAATGATTAAGTAATTTTATTATTTTAGAATATATATACTGTTTAAAACATAAATTGCATTGACAAAAAATAAATTTTAAAACATGCTTGTGTAACATTATATAAAATTCAGAAATACTAAGTATATACATTTTTGAAACCAAGATGAATGTTACTAAACCTCATGGAAGTTCTAATATTTTACTCTAATTAGTTGCAACCATTTCTTGATGTGCTTGTAACTTCCTTCTTGCAATGTGCTGGTAACAAGGATTTATCAATATATATAGTAACTTTTTGTTAGAGTGCTTGGAGTACTTAGAAAAGTTAATTAGCTAACAATAATTTGAGAAAACTTCAAGAGACAATGATCCCAATTCACTTCCAAGAAAATTGACCTAGCTAGTCATCTATTTATTGCATCAGTGTACATAGATATAAATTAGCACCATAAAATTAAACTCTGATGTGTACCTTTAGCTAGACAGTTCCAAAAAGCATGGTTGATCCTTGAAAGACCTGCAATTTATTAATGTTACACTTTTTTACATGATCATCGCATAAAAATGAGTGATCAATATGAATGAGACAATTTTAATTAATTTCTCACGCACTTGGTTAAAAATAAATTCTTTTTCTAGAATTACCTGATGTGGGTGGCTTAGGCTTAGCATCATCTTTTTGGGCACTTTCTAAGTCTCTCTTGTGTGGGAATAACTCAAAGCTATTATTATTATAACCTTGGATTTCATATCTTTCCTCCGGAAGCACTGCCACATACATGAGAATTCATGGAGTTCCAAAGTAAGCAAAAGAAAAGAAAAGAGAGAGATGCGAAATTTAAGAGTGATGATGTATAATGTATATATGTACAACGATACAAGAAGCTCTTGAAGCGTCCCATGGGGTGATGGCTCTGGAAGGCATCGGGCATTCTAGAAAGTAATTGAAGACATGTGAGTCCATCCTTGTTTGTTTCTTGAGCTACACTATTCCCATCCACTCTCATCATTATCCAAAGAGCAACGTCTGTGAATTACACTTGATATTCAATATTAGACATATAAATTCACTTTTTAATTGAGCACAAAAGAAAATGATAGCAACCATGCATGGAGTTCATATTTTTAGTAAATTATATATTTCCCTCATTGGAAATTGTTAAAATTAAACACTCGCTCTCTTATTTATTTTGAAAATTTATATATATTTTTTAAAAGATTAAAAAACTTACATTCACTTATTTTGACTAAATCCTTATGACATTATTAAATTTTAAAAAAATTAGTTTATTAGAAAATTATAGTTTTAAAAATTATTATTTTGTCATTATTTAATTTGATTTAAAATATAAGTTTTTACTTTAAATTTTTTTAAAAAATTTGTATTCATCAAATATATATTTAATTATATAAATAATAAATATAAGAGTATTTTCAATCAAAATGTGTGAAATTATAATTTTTTTATCTCTCAAGAGAATAAAATATTATTTTTCAAAATAAAGAAGAATAAAGTGCAATTTCAACTTAGAAGAAGAAAGTGTAATTTAGATTGTAAAAAAAAATTCCATTTAAGAGATTGTTAAATTTATCTTCAATAATTTTAGAAGTTGACAAAAAAAAAATCTCAAACTTTAAATAAATTGTTAAAATTGTGCAATTTACTTCCTTAATTATAAAAATTTGATTAAAATCAAACTTTGAATTTTGTATAAAATATTTCCCTAAATTTGTTTACCGGATAAGTGTTTGCAACCTATTTGCTAGCATATTCAAGGATATGAAGAATATTGCCCATGCACACCAATATTGTAAACCATAAATAATTAAATAGCAGGAAAAAACCAAGAGTGAGATCACATACCAAAAAAATAGCCAAGCACACAAGCATGAAGAATGTTCTGGTTTTTGCTTCGAAGATGAACTTTCATGTCACCCTCATCAGCTACATATTTGACCATTTGCTTTACCATCTTCAACTTGCCGAACTTGGCAGCTCTGAACAGTGGGGTTTCACCGATCTGGTTTTTCATCTTAAGCAGTGATCTCTCTGGCTCCGGCACCGCCTCCTCTGGTTGCAGCGCCGCCACATTCTTTCCAAACTCTAGTACGACATCCACCATCTCTTCTTCCTCCTGCAAGGCGATCTCATGAAGAAGGGTACTACTTTGACAATTCTTCCTCGTCAAGGCATTCCACCTATCTTCTGGCAGTAACATTTCTAGCAAATGTTTTAAAAGTATGTGATTATTAGAGTGAGTTGCCACATGAATGGCTGTGTTTCGAAACAAGTCGAAATCCGCAAGCAGATCTTTCTTGTCTTCCTCAAAGATTTTCTTGAAGGCTCTCCAATTTTTAGAATAATAATAATTTTGAGCTCTTTGTATTCTCCCGCTGAATCTAGGGGTCACTCCCTCTATGACAATTTCCTTGTTCTCCTCCATTTCCCTCTCATGGGCACACTATACATAGTGCTCAATGTATGTTTATACAGGTAGATAGAGTGAGTGAGTTAGAATATAATCTCACAAGCTTCTTTAACAGGGAATAATATATTATTTATTATATTATTTTCATGGCATTATAAATTAAATTGAAGATTACTCACTAAAAGTTCCTCGAGTTTCACGTTATGGTGTATTATATATATGTTGCATTAGAAAACAAGACAAAAACAAAAGTGGCCGGTGTTTATCCTTTGCTTTTAATTTTTAAAAAGTGAGATGTCTATATACTAATGATGCTTTACTATATCTGCAAGAAAATAAGATTCCTTTATTCTAAATTCTTTACATTTTCTACAAGAAAATGATGTTTCTTATGCATAGATTTAAACATCTAAAAGTCTTATTATAGAATATGTTTCAGTTTTATATAAGATTATATCAAATTTTTTAATCAAAGACTGATACATATATAATTTATATATTTATTTTTTTATAATTTTTTTTTAAAATTTTTTTTACATATTTTATTTTGATTAAAAAATTTAATAATAAAAATATAAACAATTGTATGTAATTAATCCATATATAATACTCTTTTTTTTCCTTCTGTTTTATTTTTTTTTTAGTTTTTTTGGTAAAGCATATGCATGTCCTCTAATATTCTAAAAGAGCATGCGACTGATCTTTGCTTACATGAGACAAAAAGAAAAGGAAAGAAAATGCCTGGCGCTTTAGAACTAATGACAAGTAATGTATGATTAGGGGTAATATATTAAAACAAACATTTAATAAAAAAATTTTATCAATGTAACACTCATATATTAGACATTTAATCCATACTTCTATCATAATTATAAATTGATCTCTATATCTTCCAATTGATTATAACCACAATAAAATAAAGAAACAATAATCTACTAATCTAAGCTGCAAAACTATCGAGAAAAAGAAAGCTATGGAAAAGAGAATAAGTTGAGGGAGAAAATGAATGTATATTATTTAGTTCGTCAGTGTACATTGATATATATATAGAGTTCATAATTTAGACTCAATAGAAATTAGATCTAAACTGATCTGTAATTAAATTTCTAACCAACTCAGAATTAACACAAATTACTACAAAAAAAAAAGAGTATATGTTGTGATTTTTTGGTGTGTAGTAGCGGTTTTAACCGCCCTTGAAGAATTTAACCACGATAAGCAAAACCGTCATTAAATATTATGTCACATAGAATTTAACGACAATTTCAACTTATCGCTGAAACAAAATTTAGTGGTGATTAGGTCAAGCGAACTACCACTAAATTCGTGGTGGTTAAGTCAATCGAACCACAATTATTTATAACATATTTTCAAATTCATTTAATTGTAGTTTTTCAACGGCGCGCTTTTGTATGAATATATATATCTGTTTTTTAATATTTTCAAATGTGTCTTTCCCTCAACGTAATTTACAGATCTATATCATTTTTTTTATAACAATACTAATTTGCTCTTAACGAATTTTATTTCAAATTTATAATAATTCGCTAAAAGTAATAGCAAATTAGTGTTGAAAAAATGTTGACAGGTAATTCGTTATTGCGAGTAGCAAATTAATTTGGCTTGCTGAATTTCTTTCACCAAATTCTCGAACACATAGAACGAATTTGGCTTCTTGACTCTTGAATTTGCCCTCGCCAAATTTGCTAACATTAAAAAGGAATTTGGACTAAATTCGCTAAGACAGAAGACGAATGTGGCTGGAAATTTTTGACTTTCATTTGACTGAGTTCAGCTGAAACATTGGAGTATGATAAGCTTCTAGATATGCTACTGTCTACACCATCTTGCAGTAATTTAGTGAACCCACTCATGAGTCCACAAAACCATAATTATATAGGCTCTTGTCTGAACAATAATCAATACATGTTTACTCTTGCTTCCAAATATTCATGATTTATACGCAGCACTCAGCACCCTTCAAACTTGGATAAAAGGGTTTTGCTATCAACCTAAATCTTTTAGGAGGTGAAACTTTTGCCAAATAACATCTTTCAAACAGTTCTTACATTTCATTATAGCGTAAATAATTAACCCAATTATTAATAACCTATTAAAATTTAACCTTTCATAAATTTTAAATTAAATTTGGTCTATTTTATCAAATGAATTTGTACAGAATTTAAATTTTATCAATTATTTGTATTAAATAATGTAATTTCTTTTCCTTCCTCAAACATAGTAAATCATTTGTGAAACTAAAATAAAATTAGTTTAATTAGAACATGACTAAATTAATAGAGAAACTCATATGAAACCACAGGAAATTTAGTTGTTTTAGCCCCATTTCAGTTTTTTTAAACCAATTTAGTCATGTTTTAGCCCCATATGCGCTTGTAAATTAGTAACATATAATATTTTGATGTGGGAAAGAAATTGCATAATCTATTAAAAACAAGAACTAAAGTTAAAATTTCATGCCAATATATATATTTATATTAAAGTCAAGACGAGAGATAAAATGTTTTTATATACATACATACATACATACATACATATATATATATATATAAATTTTTAGTTTATATTTTGTGTTAAGACAAGAGCCTATATAATTATGGTGTTGTGAACTCATGAGAGGGTTCACTAAACTGCTGCAAGATGGTGTAGCATATCTAGATGCTTATCATATTCCAATCTTTCAGCTGAACTCAGTCACACGACAGTAAAAAATTTGCAGCCAAATTAGCTACCTGATATAGTAAGCAAAATTCATCTTACATGTTAGCGAATTTAGTGGAGTCCAATTTCTTTTCATTATTAGAGAATTTGGTGGGGATTCAAGATTCAGGAAGGCAAATTCTTTCTCAGTGTTAAAAACTTTGGTGGGAGGAATTTACCAAGCCAAATTGGCTACTGACGATAGCGAATTATTTGCCAAAATATTTTCACCACTAATTCGTTATTAGCTCTATTGAATTATTGAAAATTTGAAATAAAATTCGCTATAAGTAAGAGTGATTTAGTACTGTTACAGGAAAAATGATATAGATATATAAATTGTGTTAAGAAAAAGATACATATGAAAATATAGACAAAAAAAAGATATATTAGTACAAAAGCCGTTTTCCAACTGCCACTAAATCAAAAGCAATATTCTTTTCTTTTATTTTAATTTTTTTATATTCATATTTACATTTCACCTTATAATCATGCATGTTAATTACAACTACAAATGTACTTAAAATCATATAAAAGAATAGAAAGTAAAATGTGAAATTGTAGATCAAGATCCTCTTATGCATGTGAAAAAGTAATATGACGATGTTGTATGAAAAAAAAGATAGACACTAGGAAAGAATATTTTATTCACTCATGATTTTTATTATATAAATAAGACTCATAACTTATTCAATTTTTTGTCTATTTCTCTTCTCATATAATATCATCATATTATTTTCTCACACGAGAAGATCTAAATTCATAAAATTATAATCAATACAGGTTTATGTACAAATAATTCAATAGTTATTAACTATAAACATATCCTAAGTTAATAATCTAAAATACACTACAAGAAACATGACTTTCAGTGGCAACACTGAAAGTCCTCTTTTAGTGTTTAAGATTTTTCATGGTGAGAAAATGTGTCGCCATTGAAAACTTTCAGTGACAACATTTAAAAGTCATCACCAAAGATCTCCAACGACGACTTTTTGAATGTCGTCATTGTAGAGGCTTAAGTGACGATGATATATGTCATTACCAAAGATCTCCAGTGGTGACATTTTAGTTGTTGCCATTGAAAATCTTTAGTGACAACTTTATTATTGTCATCACTAATACACTAGAAAAAAAAGTTAAGAAAATGATAAAGTTGCATTTGGGGGTTCAAACCTGGAACACTTATAATTGTGTGTAATGACCTAACCACTACTAATAGTTTAAGTTCTGGGTTAAAGAAAACTAACCTGTTCTAACCCAAATTAATTTGCATAATCTAAAATATTTATTTTTTTATTAATTGTTTATATTTATCAGTCAACCTCATTTAGTTATTATTTTGTACAATATAAAAAAATAATAAAGTAAATTAAAAGTATCATTATTTAAAATAGTATATAAAAATTAGACATTATTGTAACATATTTTTTATGTTAATTTATCTTAGTATTTATAGATGAGAAAATGATATGATTTTAATATTAATTTATCTAAATTCTTATATATAAGAAAAATATTCTTTTATTATATTTATAAATTATACATATTTAAATTTATTTTAAAATAATTGAATACAAATATATATTTTTGTTTTTTTAAAAAAACACAACTCGCAATCCAATCTAACCTATAATTGATTTTGATATTATATATTTTAGTTCAAATTTTATGATAATTTTTTAAGAATTTAAGCCAACAAATCCACCATAACTTAATTGATTTTGGTTAAAAAAATCACCAAACTTGTAAACACTCATAGATAAAAATTAATATGTTAAATTATACTAAATAAAATTATTAGATACATTTAAAATAATAAATAATAATAAATTGTGGCGGGGAGATATTCTCACATTATTTAGACAATTATTACAATAAAAAATTTGAAATATTTTTATTTTATTTATTGATTATATTTAAGAATTTTAAATTTATTATTATTATTAAAAATTTGTTATTAAATACCAATATATTATTTTAGAATAAGATTATCAAACACATTTAAAATAACAAATAATAATAAAGTGTCGCCAGATGTTTTCACATCTTTTAAACATTTAAAACAATAAAAATATAAAATATTTTTATCACAATTTTATATTTTTAAAAACATGGATACCTGCATTAAATGATAGAATATTAAATATTGATTATTTGTATAAAAATTTAATCTTAAATACCTTATATTAATTACCCATTTATTTTAAACTGTTGTTAAAGATATTAAAATACTTAAAATCAATAATTTCTCTACTTAAAAATAATAACTTCTTATGTATATATAAATAAATATATATATATATATCATATTCAAAGTTTAAATAGATTATATCTAAGTTTTGTTAAAATTTTATTAATATTAAATTTTATCTTTAGTATAATAAAATTAATTTTAAAAATATAATTAAAAATAACCTTTATTACATCCTTACGTACGTGTACATCTACAATTGATTCTGCTCCCTAAATAATATGGTAATTTGGAAACTAGTTTTATCTCCTATTTTGTGCTGATCATAACATGACCTACCATTAATCTTTGATTTTAGATTCTCTTCATTTTGCAATTTTTTATAATAGGAGGGAGATGAGAAAAAAAAATTACACTAATAGAAACTCACCTTAAATAAAATAGGGGTCAAATTTTTTTTTAGTCTTTCTCATATTATAAAAAAATACATTAATTTTTAATTACAAAATATCAGACCCTTAATCTTCATGTTCTACTGTTCCTAATTAACTAGCAAAACCACACTCTAGCAATCTTAACATATTCCTATCTTCTTAATTCCTTCCTACAAGATTCGGGTGGCAAGCCTAGTCTTAAAACTAGTTTAATCATTCTCTTTCATTTAAATATTCTCTTTATATATATATATATATATATATATATATATATATATATATATATGTAGATGTTCTCTTATTAGAAATAATTCTATTCAAAAAAATTGGTAAACATTAAATATGAGCACTTCTCTTAACAGAAATTAAAATCTAAAATTTTTACATTGTGAAAAACTAGTTTTTTTCCATTAAACCAAATTTCCTCTGGTATTTATATTTTTCTTTTATATTGGTGCTTTGTTATAAGAAAATGAGCGGTATTTTGATAATTTTATAAATTTAAAATTCTTAAATTTATATATTGGGCACTTATTGTATGGGACTAATAAATAGGGGTAGATTGCAATTTTTAGATTTGAAGGACATTAAATTGAAGGAAAAAATTAGGGTGAGTAAATGCAATTTTTCAAAAACTTAAAAGGAATTTTATTAACAATAAATGAAAATACAAACATATAAGTGGCTTAATGTAACTTTAAAAACTGCACACCAAGAATATCTCATAATTTGTTTTTTCAAATAAGGTTATATTAATATATAATATATTAGAAGTTTCGTATGTACAAAAATATGTACCGTAGTTTTTAATTTTTAAAGTATATTTTAAAATAATAAATTAAATAATAAGAAAATATTAAACTCTTCATTCTTCTGCTGTAAATTTTTATTATATTTTTATTTTCTTACTCTCCTCTCTTAAAACTCTCTAAATTTGAAGATCCCTATGAAGATTACTCCATTTGGGAATTTGAATATGGAAATTTTTTTTTCATGGGGTCCTCTTCTCCAAAAATTTATTTATATATTTTTTAAATTCATATATATATTTATTCAAATATCTTTTTTTATAACTTCTCTTTTTATTATTTGTTAATTAAAAAATAAAAAAAGAAACAAGTAACTTTAAAAAGTAATTTATTTAGATTTATATATAATATGACTTTCGAAAATAAATAACTTATACTATTATTTTATAAATTATTGTTGATATTTTACGTTCAGTTAAGGACTTTGACAATCTCCGAATTCTCATGAAAAGTAAGGATGAAGAAAATTTTCTTCCTGACATGAAAATAGGAGATAATGATATACCCGAGAACAGGAAGTCCTGCACCCTGCCCCGTTGCCATCCCTTCACGTCACATATTTTTTTGTTTTATATTATGTATATAATATATAATTTGAAGACCAATTACTAGAAAATCCAAAAATATTATAATATATTAAAAGCTTTCCATGCACATAAAGTGCATGCCGTTTGGTTTTTTAATTTTTCAAATATAATATAAAATTATTATTATTATATTTTAAAATAATAAATTAAATAATGAGAAGTTATTTAACCTTATACTCATTGTAACTTTCATTATCTTTACTTTCTTTTAGCTCCCCTCCCCTTTCTCTTGATATCACACATTTTATTTTATTTTTAATAGGATAAAATGCAAGAAACCTTCCCTGAACTTTTGTCCTATTGCAGATAACTTTCCTGAATTTTAAAACTTAACAAAGAACTCTCCTGAACTTTCTAAAGCCTACAAGTAATATTATCCGTTAAATTTTTTATCTATTTTTTAATGGTCAATGACCACGTCAGTATTGTTGACTCCAAGTCAGCAAAAATACTGACATGGCACCGAAGTCACAGGACAATCACTGGACTGTCGTCGGACAATTCCCAAAAAGTCATCTAGAAGTCATCAGACGATCACTAAAAAGTCGCTAGACAGTCGCCAGGGAGTTCTTTATCAAGTGTTAAACCATAGGGAGTTATTTGCAAAATATCCAAACCACAAGGGGTTATGTGCATTTTGATAAGTGAAAGACTAAATTATAAAATCTTGCAATTTATCTCTTTGACTTTGATCATTGATAAACTTAACAAAAAAATGTTAAAATTTTAATTTTGTTCAAAATATCCTCTCAAATTTTTAATACAAAATACTCATTAAATTTGCTAATGTGAATAAGTGTTTAAATAAAACTATTAATAAATGACGTCTATAACAAATTAAAATTTGGAGTAAATCTTTAGGGTTTTGAGTAAAATTTTGAGTAAATTTTAATTTTTGTTATAGACCTCATTTCTTTATATAGTTTTATTTAAACACCGTCATTTATTAATAATTTGTGTTACAGACATTATTTAACATTTTTTGTCAAGTTTTTAAATTTCAAATAAATTGTATAATCTTGGCAATACTTTTTAATAAAAAAAAGTTAAAAAAATATGTTTATAAAATTAAAATTTGAAAGATTTTTTTATCAATTATCAAAATCAAAGAGATAAATTGTAAGATTTTATAATTTAATCTTTCATTTACCAAAATACAAAGAAACTCCCTATACTTTAAACCTTTTGCAAATAATCCTCTGTGGTTTAACACTTGACAAGGAACCCTCGACGACTTTTCGGCAACCATCTAACGACTTTTCGATGACTTTCCAGTAATCGTCCGACAACTTCAGTGCCATGTCAACATTTTTGTTGACTTAGAGTCAATAGTGCTGACGTGGTTGTTGACCATCAAATTTTAGATAAAAAATTTAATGAAAGGATGTTAATTGTTTGATTTTGAAAGTTTAAGGGGATTCCTTGTTGACTTTTAAAACACAAGAGCTATCTACAAAAAATTCAAAGTTCAGGGAAGTTTTGTGCATTTTAATCTTTTTAATATTACATAATATATAATTTTAAAAATCAATAACAAAAAAAACCTAGAGATATTATAATATACCAAAGACTTTACGCACAAAAGCACATGTCATTTTTTTATTTGTGAAATATAATATAAAATGTAATTATTATATTTAAAAATAATAAATTCAATAATAAAAAATTATTTAATTTTTCACCTTTCTCTTGTGATTTTCTACTATATATTTTTACTTTTTTTTATTCTCTTTACATCACATACTTTATTTTATATTTTATATTATACAATATATAAAATTTTGAAGACCAATTAGGAGAAGACTCTAATGTTATTACAATATAAATAATATCTCCACACGAAATAAACACATACTAGCTTGTTTTATACGAAATTACATCAAAATACTTTCAACTCCTCTTGATCTTGCTGCTGAAACACATAAAACACACCCAAATCTTAGCTTATTATTTAATTAGAAACTTGCACCATATATGTGATCATCATGGATACTTCGTTTTGTCAAGCCTTTTCCTGGAACACAATTTGATCACTTTGTAAATTCTGACCTTCTTCATCACCTTCTTACACATCTTCATGAGGAGGTCGGGAAGTTGGGCATAAAGTGGGAATTCAATCAAGGCAAATATGGTGACAGGAAAGAAAGCAACAACATAAATCAAACTAGAAGTCCAGTGCTTCCACTGCAATCTAATGGTGATCAAAATTGTTGCAATAAAAGCTAGCATTGTTGTGGTTAATGAACCGAACAGAAAAGCAAACCCTATTCTTAGTCTATATGGAAGACTCTTATGAAAATCCCAGAGCTCAAATGGTGATGAAAGGATAGAAAGGAACATCACCACTGAAGCTAAGGATAAGGCCAGGGCCACAATGTCCATGGTGGTGAAGAAGAGGAACACCGGAGAACGAAGTAACACTGCAGTACCTTCGTCGGTCCCACCGGGAATTGTGTAGGCAGCCGCAAACACCACGGTGGCCACGAGGATAGCAACGGTGGAGCATGACTGAGCTGTTTCCTTTATCCATGATTGTGCATCTTTAAGCATCTGATCATGCATGATGTCCAAAATGTCTCCTGCTGTTAGGTAATCTTCACCACAATGCATGATGAGGTGACTAGGAATAACCTTTTTCACTCGCTACATATGACGTATACAACAAATAATGTTAATTTTTTTAACATGATACATAATTCATCTTATACGTACTTGTCAAGAAGTCTCAAACTTTATTATGCTCAAATTTATTTATTTAAAATAACAAACCTCAAACATTTTAATTAAGTTAGAAAAATATATATCAATAAAAAATTAACTTTTTATTTGAACATTTTACAAATAATACTATATATAAGTATCTATATTATAATAATTATGGACTCATATTATAAAACAATATATTTTATAATATAAAATATAAAATAAAATATATAATGTGAGGACATAAAAGAAAAAATAAAAATAATAGGTGATTACAAGAGTAAGTGAATTAAATAATTTTTTATTATTTAATTTATTATTACAAAATTATAATAATTATTATTTTATATTATATTTTAAAAATTAAAGAAAAAATGTTTATACATTTGTACATATGAAACTTCTAGTATTAAATATTTTTGTATGCACATACATAAGTCAAACTAATATTGTAAAATTTTTATTTAGATGAGAAAATTTTAAGAGTGTTGTGAAATTTTGATTCTTGAAATTACATAAATCTTGTTTTAATTTATTTCTCAAAAGTTTGATATATTTTTTTATATATAAATATCAGTGCTTTTCAATGAGTATTTTGTATGCCATATCCATCACCTTTATAGGTTAATTTATTTATGGTCCTCACTGCTAATTCATCTATATTGATAATTAAAGAAGTGTAAATTACACATATTTTGATTATAATAATCAATAAGATTATAAATTTTTCTTATCTCCCAAAATATAAAAGATTGATTTTAGCATTTCACAAAAAAAGATAAAAGTATAATTTCTTCTTTAAAAAATTCATATAAAGAAATAGCTAGCCTGTACAGAGGATATATAAGTTAGATTCTTACCTTATACCACTTCAACTCCGATTGTAGTTGGAATGCAGCACCAGGTAGATCCGGTGGCCTGTAAAAATCTGTCCTTGCAACTTGGTGCAATATGGTATTCTTTGTCTGCGAAGAAATTTGAGTAGCCAAATTATGAAATTCTGAATTTTCTTGTAAGAATTTAAATATTTTCAACTGACGGTGCTTCACAGCCATGTGCAAAATGTTGTGGCCATCGTCACTAACGTGATTGATAGACTCTGGATGCTTGTTAAGGATTAACTCAATGATTTCTATAATTCCATAGCTAGCCGCTATGAGCAATGGCACATATTTATAATATTTCTTTGCTTTTCCAATATCATCTTCAATATCAAGACCTTCAAGTTGTTGTTGTTTCTTCTTCTTACGTTCCTCTTCTAGCTGATGTTGCATCTTCTTCTTACGTTCATCTTCTAGCTGATGTTGAATCTTCTTCTCACGTTCACGTTGTTCTTTTCTTTTTGAGACATTGTAAAGAATTGGTGGCAATTTGATCATTGTTTTTCCAATAAGTTGATTGTGAGATATCTGCCATGAGTAGTCATTCTTCACTAACAACTCAGCTAAACGCTTTGCTAACTCATACTTATTCTTTCTTCTCCAAAAATCATCAACACTGTTGGATACTGCTCATATTAATTGGTCAACCATGCATGCACATGAGAATAATTGCTTGTGTTAGTAACCCATGTCATGAAAATATGAGACAAAGATCAAATATGCATGTGGTGGATTTTATACATATCCACAAGAAACAAAGATGTTAATTACCAAATCTTGATTTTGTAAAAGTAAATTTATTTGTTATTAATAAAAATATTTTATTCAAAATAAGACTGCCCCTAATTTTATTTTGAATATAATAATAAATACAGTTAAATTTATATTAAGTTTTGACTGTGAAATTTTTAATGTAACAATAAAAATGATTAAGTAATTGTATTATTTTAGAATAAAATATACTGTATAAAACATTAATTGCATTGACAAAAAATAAATTTAAAAAAACGTTTGTGTAACATTATATAAAATTCAGAAATACTAAGTATATACACTATTGAAACCAAGATGAATGTTACTAAACCTCATGGAAGGTCTAATATTTTGCTCTAATTAGTTGCAACCATTTCTTGATGTGCTTGTAACTTCTTCCAATGTACTGGTAACAAGGATTTATCAATATATATAGTAACTTTTTGTTAGAGTGCTTGGAGTACTTGGGAAAGTTAATTACCTAACAATAATTTGGGAAAACTTCAAAAATTCAGCATATATAATGTGTGGGTTCACTTCAAGAGACAATGATCCCAATTCACTTGCAAGAAAATTGACCTAGCTAGTCATCTATTTATTGCATCAGTGTACATAGCTATAAATTAGCACCATAAAATTGAACTCTGATGTGTACCTTTAGCTAGACAGTTCCAAAAAACATAGTTGGTCCTTGAAAGACCTGCAATTTATTAATGTTACACTTTTTTACATGATCATCGCATAAAAATGAGTGATCAATATGAATGAGACAATTTTAATTAATTTCTCACGCACTTAGTTAAAAATCAATTCTTTTTCTAGAATTACCTGATGTGGGTGGCTTCGGCTTAGCATCATCTTGCTGGGCACTTTCTAAGTCTCTCTTGTGTGGGAATAACTCAAAGCTACCTTGGATTTCATATCTTTCCTCCGGAAGCACTGCCACATACATGAGAATTCATGGAGTTCCAAAGTAAGCAAAAGAAAAGAAAAGAAAGAGATGTGAAATTTAGGAGTGATGATGTATAATGTATATATGTACAACGATACAAGAAGCTCTTGAAGCGTCCCATGGGGTGATGGCTCTGGAAGGCATCGGGCATTCTGGAAAGTAATTGAAGACATGTGAGTCCATCCTTGTTCTTTTCTTGAGCTATACTATTCCCATCCACTCTCATCATTATCCAAAGAGCAACGTCTGTGAATTACACTTCACTTTTTAATTGAGCATAAAAGAAAATGATAGTGACCATGCATGCAGTTCATATTTTTTAGTAAATTATATATTTCCCTCATTGAAAAATATTAAAATTAAACACCCGCTCTCCTCTCTATTTTAAAATTTTATATTCTTCTCTTTTAAAAGATTATAAAACTTACATTTACTTATTTTGACTAAATCCTTATGACATTATTAAATTTAAAAACAAATTAATTTATTAGAAAATTATATTTTTAAAAATTATTATTTCATCATTATTTATTTTGAGTTAAAAATATAAGTTTTTACTTTAAATTTTTTTAAAAAATAATTTTTATATTCATCAAATATATATTTAATTATATAATAATAAATATAAGAGTGTTGTCAATCAAAATATGTGAAATTATAATTTTTTTTATCTTTCAAGAGAATAAAGTATAATTTTAAAACAAAGAAGAATAAAGTGTAATTTCAACTTAGAGGAAGAAAGTATAATTTTACATTATAAAAAAATTTTCCATTTAAGAGATTGTCAAATTTATCTTCAATAATTTTAAAAGTTGACAAAAAAAAACTCTCAAACTTTTAATTTAGTGAAAACATATCTAATTTCTTAATATATTTATATCAAAATAAATTGTTAAAATTGTGCAATTTACTTCCTTAATTATAAAAATTTGATTAAAATCAAACTTTGAATTTTGTATAAAATATTTCCTTAAATTTGTTTACGTGGATATAAGTGTTTGAAACCTATTTGCCAGCATATTCAAGGATATGAAGAATATTGTCCATGCACACCAATATTGTAAACCATAAATAATTAAATAATAGGAAAAAACCAAGAGTGAGACATACCGAAAAAATAGCCAAGCACACAAGCATGAAGAATGTTCTGGTTTTTGCTTCGAAGATGAACTTTCATGTCACCCTCATTAGCTACATATTTGACCATTTGCTTTACCATCTTCAACTTGCCGAACTTGGCAGCTCTGAAAAGTGGGGTTTCACCTATCTGGTTTTTCATCCTAAGCAGTGATATCTCCGGCTCCGACACCGACTCCTCCGGTGGCAGCGCCGCCACATTCTTTTCAAACTCTAGTACTACATCCACCATCTCTACTTCCTCCTGCAAGGCGATCTCATGAAGAAGGGTGTTACTTAGACAATTCTTCCTCCTCAAGGCATTCCACCTAGCTTCTGGCAGTAACATTTCCAGCAAATGTTTTAAAAGTATGTGATTATTAGAGTGAGTTGCCACATGAATGGCTGTGTTTCCAAACAAGTCGAAATCCGCAAGCAGATCTTTCTTGTCTTCCTCAAAGATTTTCTTGAAGGCTCTCCAATTTTTAGAATAATAATAATTTTGAGCGCTTTGTATTCTCTCGCTGAATCTAGAGGTCACTCCCTCTATGACAATTTCCTTGTTATCCTCCATTTCCCTCTCATGGGCACACTATACATAGTGCTCAATGTATATTTATACAGGTAGATAGAGTGAGTGAGTTAGAAAATAATCTCACAAGCTTCTTTATCAGGGAATAATATATTATTTATTATATTATTTTCATGGCATTATAAATTAAATTGAAGATTACTCACTAAAAGTTCCTCGAGTGTCACGTTATATATGGTGTATTATATATGTTGCATTAGAAAACAAGACAAAAACAAAAGTGGCCAGTGTTTATCTTTTGCTTTTAATTTTTACTTAAGTGAGATGTATATATTGTACTAATAATGCTTTACTATATCTGCAAGAAAATAAGATTCCTTTATTCTAAATTCTTTAGATATTCTACAAGAAAATGATGTTTCTTATGCATAGATTTAAACATCTAAAAGTCTTCTTATAGAATATGTTTCGGTCTTATATAAGATTATATCAAGTTCTTTAATTAAATATTGATACGTGTATAATTTATACACTTATTTTTTTATAATTATTTTTTAAAAATTTTTGTACATATTTTATTTTGATTGAAAGACTTAATATCAAAAATATAAATATTTGTATGGAATTAGTCCATATATAATACTCTTTTTTCCGTCTGTTTTATTTTTTTTTTTAATTTTTGGGTAAAGCATATGCATGTCCTCTAATATTCTAAAAGAGCATGCGACTGATCTTTGCTTACATGAGACAAAAAGGAAAAGAAAGAAAATGCCTTGTGCTTTAGAACTAATGATAAGTAATGTATGATTAGGGGTAATATATTAAAACAAACATTTAATAAAAAAAATGTTAATCAATGTAACACTCATATATTAGAAATTTAATCCATACTTGTATTATAATTACAAATTGATCTCTATATCTTCTTCCAATTGATTATAACCACAATAAAAAAAGAAACAGTAATCCACTAATCTAAGCTGCAAAACTATCGAGAAAAAGAAAGCTATGGAAAAGAGAATAAGTTGAGGGAGAAAATGAATGTATATTATTTAGTTCGTCAGTGTACATTGATATATATATAGAGTACATAATTTAGACTCAATATAAATTAGATCTAAACTGATCTGTAATTAAATTTCTAACCAACTCAGAACTAACACAAATTACTACAAAAAAAAAAAGAGTATATGTGGTATTTTTTGGTGTGTAGTAACGGTTTTAACCGCCCTTGAATAATTTAACCACGACAAGCAAAACCGTCATTAAATATATGTCACAAAGAATTTAACGACAATTTCAACTTATCGCTGAAACAAAATTTAGTGGTGATTAGGTCAAGCGAACTACCACTAAATTCGTGGTGGTTAAGTCAATCGAACCACAATTATTTATAACATATTTTCAAATTCATTTAATTTAGTTTTTCAATGGCACGCTTTTGTATGAATATATATCTGTTTTTTAATATTTTCAAACGTGTCTTTTCCTCAACGCAATTTACAGATCTATATCATTTTTTTATAACAATACTAATTTGCTC
This sequence comes from Senna siamea, assembly GCA_031216115.1. NCBI lineage: Eukaryota > Viridiplantae > Streptophyta > Magnoliopsida > Fabales > Fabaceae > Senna > Senna siamea. Next base: position 4,533,885 of record CM062355.1, on the reverse strand, counting down.
TTAACGAATTTTATTTCAAATTTGTAACAATTCGCTAAAGGTGATAGCAAATTAGTTTTGAAAAAATGTTGACAGGTAATTCGTTATTGCGAGTAGCAAATTAATTTGGCTTGCTGAATTTCTTTCACCAAATTCTCTAACACTTAGAACGAATTTGGCTTCTTGACTCTTGAATTTCCCCTCGCCAAATTTGCTAACGTTAAAAAGGAATTTGGACTAAATTGGCTAAGACAGAAGACGAATTTGGCTGCAAATTTTTAACTTTCATTTGACTGAGTTCAGCTGAAACATTGGAGTATGATAAGCTTCTAGATATGCTACAGTTTACACCATCTTGCATTAATTTAGTGAACCCTTTCATGAGTCCACAAATCCATAATTATATAGTCTGAACAATAATCAATGCATGTTTACTCTTGCTTCCAAATATTCATGTTATATACGCAGCACTCAGCACCTCTTCAAACTTGGATAAAAGGGTTTTGCTATCAAACTAAATCTTTTAGGAGGTGAAACTTTTGCCAAATAACATCTTTCAAACAGTTCTCACACTTCATTATAGCGTAAATAATTAACCGAATCATTAGTAACCTATTAAAATTTAACTTTTCATAAATTTTAAATTAAATTGGGTCTATTTTATCAAATGAATTTGTACAGAATTTAAATTTTATCAATTATTTTTATTAAATAATGTAATTTCTTTTCCTTCCTCAAACATAGTAAATCATTTGTGAAACTAAAATAAAATTAGTTTAATTAGAACATGACTAATTAATAGAGAAACTCATATGACACCACAGGAAATTTAGTTGTTTTAGCCCCATTTCAGTTTTTTTTTAACCAGTTTAGTCATGTTTTAGCCCCATATGCGCTTGTATCTTAGTAACATATAATATTTTGATGTGGGAAAGAAATTGCATAATCCAGTAAAAACAAGAAATAAAGTTAAAATTTCATGCCAATATATATATATATATATATTTATATTAAAGTAAAGACAAGAGATAAAATGTTTTTATATACATACACACACACACACACACACATATATATATAATTTTGATGCTTATCATACTCCAATCTTTCAGCTGAACTCAGTCAAACGACAGTAAAAAATTTGCAGCCAAATTAGCTACCCCATATAGCAAGCCAAATTCATCTTACACGCATGTTAGCGAATTTAGTGGAGTCAAATTTGTTTTCAGTATTAGAGAATTTGATGGGGGGATTCAAGATTGAGGAAGCCAAATTCGTTCTCGGTGTTAGAAAATTTGGTGGGAGGAATTTACCAAGCCAAATTCGCTACTGTGTCAAAATATTTTTACCAATTTGCTATTACCTCGCGAATTATTGAAAATTTGGAATGAAATTCGCTAGGACTATGAGTGAATTAGTACTGCTATAGGAAAAATGGTAAAGATATATAAATTGTGTTAAGAAAAAAATACATCTAAAAATATTGAAAAAAAAAAGATATATTAGTACAAAAGCCGATTTCCAACTGCCACTAAATCAAAAGCAATATTCTTTTCCTTTATTTTAATTTTTTTTATATTCATATTTACATTTTACTTTATAATCATGCATATTAATTACAACTACAAGTTAAATGTACTTAAAATCATATAAAATAATAGAAAGTAAAATGTGAAATTATAGATCAAAATATTCTTATGTAAAAAAATAATATAATGATATCATATAAGAAAAAAGATAGATACAAAAAAAGAATATATCATTCATTTATAATCTCCATTATATGAGTATGGCTCACTACTTATTCAATTTTGTGTTTATTTGTCTCCTCGCGTGATACTATCATATTTTTTCATACAACAGGATCCAAATCTATAAAATTATAATCAGTAAAGGTTCATATACAAATACTTCAATAGTTATTAACTATAAACATATCCTAAGTTAATAATCTAAAATATTTGGCACTAAATTAACATAAAGTTGAATATGCAATTACAAACTACATACACTACAAGTTAGGTGATGACTATCTATTTATGCTTTCAGTAGTGGCTGTCCATTTCTTTTGTTGCAATAGGAAAAGGGAGATTGTCCAATTCCTCAATTAAGTGACTTGAAATATATAAAAGAATATTTTATTCATGTGAAGTCCTACCATGAGAACGAGCATGAATTCCAAACAATTAAGAAGGAGAGACCCTAAACCCAATCATTGCACTGTCTTAAATGTTCTTGGCTTCTAAGTTTCATAGCCAATGAATCATATTGTGTGATTTGATTTCTCATGATGAACTTCCTTCAATTTTATGGTTTGTAATCTTATCCTGAGTTCAAGTTTCAACATAATAACGTAGCCTAATCACACACTTATAGAAAATAAATACAACCAATCTAACACTCACAAAATGTTATACTTACAAAAAAATCAATACAATAAATCCAACGCTCAAAAAATTAATCTAGCACTCACAATATGTTATAATTACAAAAGATCAACACAACTAATTCAGCACTCACAAAAAACTAAAACTGTGGATTTAATTTCAACTTATACACCCATTTACACCCAATGAAATTCTTATTTTCTGGTGGTGGGACTAGTTTCTTGACATTTGAAAGACAATATGTAGGTTGAAATTAAAAAACTAATGGGTTACCCTTTGAAAATCTTGATACGCCTATCAAATTTCTTGAAATTTAAGGAATTAGTTTGGTAAGTCTAACAGAGATAGATTTATCAAAAGGAGACAAAATAGAAGATTGCCCAATGTGATTTATTTTCAGTTCAGTACCATTACCTGTTTGCATTTGTGTTGGACTTGTGCATTTAGATTTGTCCATTAGATTATTATAGTCAGCAATTAAGTGATTTGATGCCCTAGAGTTTGGGTACTAGCTGCCATCACAAGGTGCTTCTGGTCTGGTCTGGCTACATTGCTGCCATGTTGGCAATATTCTTGTACTACTGATTTTTGAAAAAAATTTGAGAATTAATCCAGATGAACTTGAAGTGTTGTTCATTGGAGGTTGAAAGCTATGATCGAACTGATGATAGCATTGTGCCATTGTATGCCTAGTCTCGTTGTATAATTGACATACTACATAGCTTTTATTTTTAAACTGAGAGTTTCTACCTGATCCTCTCCCTCTAGATTTTGAATTTTAAGCATACCATCCACATCTTCCATGAAAGTTGTTTGAGTTGTAGTTGTTCTAGTTATTCTAATTTACATGAGTTCTTGTCTTACGTACTCATATTGGCAACATTTGCAGTCATAGATTCTGCTACACTTTTGGAGTTCTGCTCAATTCTAATCTCTTGTGCTAATAAGAGAGACTCAATCTCATGTACAGTGTACAAGTCCTTTCTTGAGTGAATGGACGTGACGAAAGCATCGTACCCAGTTCGTAATCTAAGGAAGATTGTTTCCACTTTCCACATGTTCCTTAGCTGTTACAGGGCTTCCAAACACAATTAAGGCGTCTGAAATTGCCTTGATTCTCAACAAGTATTCAACCATTTTTCTACTCGATTTCTTCATGTTTCTGAGTTCTTAACGATATTGATGAATCTTGGTACCAGTATGTGCCTCAAAATACTCTTCAATTCTCTTCCACACCTGATACGTGCATTGGCATCCTACCATGAGTGTAAGCATACCTTCACTCATGGACGATAACTAGGACATTAGCAACTAGTCTTGTTTTTGTCATATAATGAATTATGAGGTCAGCTTTGCCTATGATCCAATCAGCTTCAGAGGCAAATTTCTCAAGGATTAAATCTACTCCAACTACGAACTATTGTTGTTCATGTCCTCTGATGGCATCTAGCACTTGTTGATGCCACAACATGAAATTCTTTTCTTCGAGTTTCACTGAGATAGGGTTATTAAATAAAATTACAGTTTTGGCCAAGATAGAAGAAGACACAGTACCAGTAGTAGCAGCAGCGATGGTAGCTAGTGCATGCAGCTATAGAAGAGTTTGTATTACTATTCTCCATGTCTGTAGGTTGGTTTGATACCATGCAAAACTATAGAGAAATAAAGAAAGCTACAGGAAAGAGAATGAGCTAGGGGAGAAAATGAATGTAGATTATATAATTTAGACTCAATATTAATAGAATAAATTTAAACTAATGTGTAACCAACTTACAATTAACAGTGTTTGGATTCTATGCAGATGAGTTGTGTAAGAAAGAAATGGAGAGAAAAAAAAAAAAGAAACTCACAAAAAATAAAGACTAATTTGTTTAGATTGAAATTTATCTCTATTTTATTACAAAGAATTACCGAAAAATATTACTGCAAAATATCTAATCACAAACTAACACAAGTCTAAAAGCTCTAAGAATTATCTAGACTGTATACTCTGGCATAAACCAAAGCTTTAACCAACTCTTTCAAGGAATTGAGTATCCCATGCCAACTGTTAAAACTACAGTCAATGACATGTTAGTTCAGTTTTTTTTTTTTTCTTCTTTTGTTTCAATCAGATGACACTTTTCCGTCAGATATACAAAAAAAATGATTCACTAATCATACTGAAATTGTTAGAGAAAGAATTTTGTTATATATGTATATATATATATATATGCAAATATTGAAAATTTCTAGAATGCAATGTTCAACTTTATGACTGACCCCAAAAGCCACCGTCACTCAACCAATAGAAAAGAAGTGAGAAAGGAACGTTAGGAAATTAATAAAGATAAGGAGTTCTCCCATACACGGAAAAAATACAACAATTGCTTTTTTTCTTTTATTATTATCATTATTATTTTGTCAGCGACAGCAGCTTTTATAGTCCTTTCCTATATTAGAGTGAAGAATTTCATTTTTTATTGTAAAAAATACAGAAAATTTTTATAAATTTTAAGATTCGTACAAAATATTTTAAAATTATAAATTTAACTTAAAATCTAATTTAAATTTTTATAAATATTTATATAAGTTTAATAAAATATATTAAAATAAATTAAATTTATAATTAAAAAAAACCGTTTTTGACAAGTTATACTAAATATATATATATATTATAAAACAAATAAGAAACATATAAGTTAACCAACAAAAAGATTCACCAACTACCATTAAAAAAAATAATAATTAAAAAAAAATAGGCTACCAAACACCAACTAAATGGCGTGACCCTCACCTTACGAGGCTCCAATCACTCAAGTCTCAATGTTGCTATGTTAGGTGATGCTTTATTGTCCCCCCAAAAAAAAAAAAGAGAGAGAGAGAGAGAGAGGTTAGGTAATGCTCTTGACGTGATTCTGATTCTGATTCTGATTTTAATATCACTTTTTACTTTCTTTTTTTTTTGCTTAATCATTTATTTAAAATTTTTTAATCATTTTTTAAAAAGTTTTAACTATATATATATATATATTTGCATGATAGTCAAAGATAAGTCTCATCCAAAATTAGCATCCTTTGATGTAAGAATAATTATATAAAGTTTCATATATTAGTCGCATTTGATATTTTGTTTTCAATTAAAAAAATTAATTGTTAGAGAATGTTAAAACAAAAAATAAAATAATTAATATTTGCTTTTTTAATAAATTAATTTGTAAATTTACTCTATAGTATTGGTAATTTTTTGTTGTCATCTAATGTGATTTTTTTATCTGTTGACTTAAATAATAGTTCACATGATAAGAAAATATTATCATTATTTTTTTTATAAAAAAGTAAGTACATTTCATTAAAAAAATATTAAACAATTTTTCATTTCTTATTTATTTTTCAATAAAACAATGAAGATATTTTTGTTTTTTGTTTTTACCAAGAAATCGATGTTATGTGATGGTGATGTCTCTCTCACTCAAACTTTATCTTCAGATCTTGAAATTTCAGAATTTACTTTCGGATCAAACAGGAAGTGTAAGGCTTGAAACGTGAAAGACCTTTTTGACCTTTTCGAATTGGAACCCTCTTTTTCAAGTTTCAACCTCTCTTCTTCACTATTGGACAAGTATATCACACATAGATCCACGTTTTCCCTAGCCCCCACACTAAGATCCCTCTCTCTCTTTCTCTCTCTCACTGTGTAGTGTCTCTCCCACTGTTAGCTTTTCAATGGCGCCATCTTTCGTACCTAACAGTGGCTTCGCCGCCGGTAGTCTCGCTCCCGGTTCAGTCACCGGTCGACTCACTTCTGTCTACAGTGAAGTCCAAAACAGTCGTATCGACCACGCGCTTCCTCTTCCTTCGGTTCTTCACAAGCCTTTTAACATTGTTGATGGTCCTCTAAGCTCCGCTGCTGGGAACCCAGGTCAATCTCTACTCCTTGAGTTGAGTCTCATTCGGATCTATTTTCAGCTCTGGCTGATCTAGTGTTTTTGTATGCATTGTTCGATAACTGGCATTTTTGTTTGGAAGCTTAGTTCTTTTCTGACAGATTTGGTTCACTTAAAATAGCTATAGATTTTGTTTTTGACGAATGTTGGATTGGAAAGAATTAAGATTATGAGTTTTTGTGTTGAGGCTTCTGAATACTGGAAATGGATGTGTTTTTATTTCCGCAGATGAGATCGCGAAGCTGTTTCCGAACTTGTTCGGGCAGCCTTCTTCAATGTTAGTGCCGAGTGAAACAGATAGTTTACCGTCGGATCAGAAGTTGAAGATTGGTGTGGTTTTGTCAGGAGGTCAGGCTCCTGGAGGTCACAATGTGATATCTGGAATTTTTGGTAAGCATCATTTTGAAATAGATTAATTGAATTTACTGTATTATTGGCTACTTATATGTAAAGTGTACTTAAGCTATTTTATCACCAAAAAAAAAGTACTTAAGCTAATCGTTTCATTTTCTGTTTAAGATTACCTGCAAAACCGTGCAAAAGGAAGCACATTGTATGGTTTCAGGGGCGGTCCTGCTGGTATCATGAAGTGCAAATACATTGAACTGACCTCAGACTATATTTATCCTTACAGAAATCAGGTCCATTTCTTCCTTAATAATTACATCATTTTTTAACTTAAACATTCTGCTCCAAACACGTCAATTTGGTTGGGAAGGGCATACTTTTGAAAATGGTTTCTTATTGTTTACTTTCCTAGTTAGTTGAATCTTTAGAACTTCACCTGTTCCCTGTTACTTGTAAGTCTAGTACTGGTAAAGTCCAACTTCATGTCTTTTAATACTCTATTGGTTCCATGAAATAGATATTAATCTTTCACAGTTATATTGTTTGTAATTTTGGATGTCTTGATTTGTGATGTTGTAAACGTGGTGTGCTTGACAGCCTGCTAATGCTGGCTCATACATTTCAATGTTTTAGAGTGTTCTACTACTCTTTTCTTCAGAATGGTCATCATAAGATTTGACATCAGTTTGTGGTGCACTGTTGCAATAGGAGCTCTTAGAGCCATTGTGCACAGACATTGCAGTGTTTGGCAACATTATAGTGCAGCGCACATAATTATATGATTAAAAATAATAACAAAGAGGGAAAATAGCATGTCAATACATATGATGACATAAACTACATAAACACTTAAAAGCATAAATTCTCAAAGCATTATCACAAATTCTCAAGATATCAACTAGAAAGATACTAGGCTATCTATTAAAAAGTAGTTTTCACTTCTCAAGTCTGTCACCAATTCACTAGTTGTAAACTAGTCATCAAAGTATATCACATAAATAATGCCATAGCCAATTGTTCTGTGATGTTGTCCTACACCTAGTGACTTAGCATCAAATGACATATGAAGACTACTGGAGTGGCTATTAAGGGGAAGAAAGTGTCAATAACTCTGATGATAGGAAGAAGTGCAAAGGAAACAATCTCAATCTTAGAAAAGAAACTCAGGTAATAAATATTCAGAAGGTTAGAAGAGAAGGAGAATAATAGGGGAAGAAATAATCACAATGATAGAATAATGGGACAGAACTTAGGTCTGGCTAGCTGAATGGGACCAAAAAAGTTTAAATGGGCCTATATAAAAAATCTCCTATTTCAAATTGCTCCAATAGTGCACATCTTGGGTAATGGTGCATTGCACAGATGGCATGCACCACAGTATGCCAAATGAAATTGGCTATGTTACTACCATGGCATTGGTCAACTGTCCATGGTGTTGGGCAATGGGCAATGGCGCATGTAATAGTGCTCCATTAATAACTGTGCATCTAACATGAATTATATTTGTTGACAGGGTGGCTTTGATATGATTTGCAGTGGGAGGGACAAAATTGAAACTCCAGAGCAGGTGAAGTCATAGGTTTGCTTTATGGTAGTTCCTGTGAGCTCTTGTATATCTCCTTTATGTTTGAAGAGTTATTTAATTTACATGCATAGTTTAAACAAGCTGAAGAAACCGCACGGAAGCTGGACTTGGATGGGCTTGTTGTTATTGGTGGGGATGACTCAAACACAAATGCATGCCTCCTTGCTGAGAACTTCAGGTTTTGCCATAATGGATTTATATTTTTTTCTTGGCAAAATCTATGGTCTAAGTTTTGTTAAAGCAGTGATGTTTGCATGTTGACTTATAGTTATCCTTCATTGGTTTTCTTAGCTGTTCATGTAATTGATACATGCATATGAGAAGAGAAACAGTTTTCAGTTTTGAAAATATTAGTGTGTGATGGGCCGTGACACGAGCAACTTATACTAGAAGGGAGAAGGGCAGTGGAAGTGGACCAAACCCAAAAGAAGAGGAGACTAAGGTTTACTGCAGAAAGAAGAAAAGGGCAGAATTGGGAATTACCGTCACATAACTAACTCTGACATGTGGTGGGGTTTTTAGTGGAAGGTAGCAGTGAGTGAAAGGGGAGGAAAAATTTTATGGTTTTGGTGGAGAGAGTCTACCTCTCAAGAGTCAAGCACCCCGTTTGTTTTCTTTTCTCTGTTTTCCTAGCTTTAGTGTACTGAGGTGCTGTGTAGGAGTATTTTCCTGTATACTCTTACTGAACTTACTGTTTTATTCCTCTATATTCTCTTGCTTTTGCCTTATTCCTTACTGTATTCAGAGGTTTGGTGAATATACAAAGGGATTCCTATCAGTGTGCCTATATGTTTGATTTCTGTTTGCATAATTTGAATTTATGCAGGAGCAAAAATATGAAAACTAGTGTGATTGGATGCCCTAAAACCATTGATGGTGATTTGAAATGCAAAGAAGTTCCCACGAGTTTTGGGTTTGATACTGCATGCAAGGTGAATAAAGCTACATTGAAATTTTGTATTGGTACTATTTTCCTATAATTTGATCATCAGTAATTTGGTGAACATAGAAATTTATTTGGGAACCAGTTGATCACTTTTATGGTTGGTAAAGGGAATATTTTGGTTTACCAATATAACTACTAGAAGACCAGATGGATTGCAGTTTTTCCAGCACTACTAAACATTTATCATGGAATATTTCTCGTTAGAACCTTAATATTTTTAAATTTCACGTAATGCAATGTCATCATCCTTTTTAGTGTGTTTGGATTGAGGAGAATGGAGGGAAAGGAAAGGGAAGTGAAATTTTGAATTTGACATTTTCTTTAACATTTTCTTTAATTTTAAATTTCACATATTGCAATATCATCATCCTTTTTACTTTTAAAATGTGTTTGAATTGGTAAGAATAAATGATATAAGAAGGAAAAAAATTATATTTAATATAAGTCAAAGAAAATGTCAAAATAAAAATTTTGCTTACTTTCTCTTCCTCTCCATTCGCCTTAATTCAAACACACTCTTAGTTCTTTCTTCTCATTTATATGGACTTCTACAACTCAAGTTACCTCTTGCTTGGTTTAGTAGAAAGAAATAATGTGGCATTATGATATATATATATATATATGAATTCTCTTGTCACACATGCAAGTGATTTATCTATCACCTCCCTCCTGGAATAGTTGTAAATACTAATTGATATGCATATGTACCATTCATGCCTTTCATTGGTGCTAAGTTTTTGTTCGGCACCCTCTAAGATACATGTTGCATGTTATATGACTGAAGTTTGTTCGCATTCTGTGTTAATTTTTGCAGATATATGCAGAAATGATTGGAAATGTTATGATAGATGCTCGATCAACTGGAAAATATTACCATTGTAAGTATATGCATGTGGGAAAGTATTTAGAACTCAAAACAAGTTGCACTGACCATTATTGGGTGCATCATCTCAGACGTTGAGTGCTTAATACCCAGCCTTTTCTTACCATTTCCTGCATAATAGACCATTTCACCTCTCAAACATTTTGCACTTTTGTTCCCTGCACTCTTGTTATTGTTCATATATTGCATTCTACTTTTAAGACATACCTTGTTCTTGCTCGCATTAGTTCAAAATTTTCTGTTATGCAAGTTTCCTCTTTGATTGTATTAGTGATCATGCCTTAGTGCTGTGTAAAGAGCCATTTTACTTTCATGGCCCTTCAGTGACTGACATACATTATTTCCCTGTCATCTATGAGGGATTAAATTTTATTTTCCTATATCATTCTATATCTGTTTCATTATTAAAATGGTTTCTGGACAATAAGTAACACATTTGGACATATATCTGCAGTTGTGCGGCTCATGGGACGTGCAGCTTCACACATCACATTAGAATGTGCTCTGCAAACTCATCCAAATATTACTGTTATTGGAGAAGAGGTTTGTCATAAATTTAATTATTTTATCTAGTATTTGTACATATTATGGGATGATAATAAGAAGCATCTAGGTTTATCTTGTGATTACAGCTTGCCAGTTGCCACTGGCACTCCACGCTCAATGATTTTTCTGTTTTGTAAATTCCAAATTATTTGTGCCATTTGAGAAGTTGTACAACATTTGAAAGCAAATTAGCACTACGTTTTGTACTTGTTTTCAACCCAAGAAACAGAACTAAATGAAAGGCATAATGTGAATACCAATATCTGCCTTCCTCTGAGCCCATATAATCACTTCCATCTATTTATGGATCTTGATTTATCAGTAATGAAAGGCTTAGGAAATACTTAGTGGAAGCTTAGGTAATTAACCCAAGAAGACATTCATCACTTCCCCACACCCAGCACCCTCTGCTAAAGATACTTTTTCAGTTTTCCAATTTCCTACTGAGACTCTGTTCATTCATGATTGGCCTAGGGTCTCTAATCTCTATCAATAAAAATTGACCTGGAAATATCTTACTGCAGGTTGCTGCCAAGAAGCTGACCCTGAAAAATGTCACAGACTACATTGTAGATGTTATTTGTAAACGAGCTGAAGTTAAATATAATTATGGTGTCATTCTGATCCCTGAAGGTCTAATTGATTTCATTCCTGAGGTATTTATGACTGCATGAAAGAATTTACTCAACAAATCTCCCCCTTTGTTTTCTTGTGGTTTTACTACATGATGGAAGCACACATTGTTGCATGCTAGTCATTTGTATACATATTTGTGCCATTTGCAGGTCCAGCAGCTTATCGCAGAACTAAATGAAATTCTGGCCCACGATATTGTGGATGAGGATGGGCTGTGGAAGAAGAAACTAACTGATCAGTCATTAAAGCTTTTTGAATTTTTACCTCAAGCAATTCAAGAACAATTGATGCTTGAGAGAGATCCACATGGAAATGTTCAGGTACTTAATGTTGCTTTAGTGCTATTCCTGTTGTGTTTCTTTGGCACTTTTGAGAAGCCTTTCTAAGTGAAACTCCTAATGGATTAGGAGTTTATCTTTGTCTTGAGTCCAAGTTTATCATTATCTAGAGTATTTAGTAGTCTTGGTTATCCTTTATTATTTTTAAGAGTTTATCCTATGGCTAATCTCTATCTTCAGAGTGTTATATATAAGAGAAAAGATGAACTACACTGTAAAACGACTGTGTTTGCACTTATCAGCCTTCCCAATCATCTTATTTCGGTTATTATCTTGAATTTTACAGTTTCCTATATGCAATTTGATTTAACATTGATACATATGCTAATTTATTCCCGCATAGGTTGCCAAGATAGAGACAGAGAAAATGCTTATTCAAATGGTTGAGACTGAGTTGGAGAAGCGAAAACAAGAAGGCACATACAAAGGCGAATTTATGGGGCAGTCGCACTTCTTCGGGTACTTTATCTAACAAGATGTTGTTATTCAGAATTACAAGTTATGGTATATAAAGCTGTGATACAAGATACAGTTCTAGAGATATAAAGTATTATTTGGTTTTACATGGATTAAAATTTTCATTGAGCTGTCTATTTGCCAAGTATATCACTATCTTTTACTTGTGTTGTTAACAGTTTGTAGTTAACCGCATTTTAATTGTAATGTGCAGCTATGAAGGGAGATGTGGTCTGCCAACTAACTTCGATGCTATGTACTGCTATGCCCTGGGTTATGGTGCTGGAGTCCTCCTTCACAGTGGGAAAACTGGGTTAATATCATCAGTACGTGCTTATCGTTATGCACTTCTCAATATCTTTTGATTATTAATATTTCATCTAGATTGATATTGATATTTGATTCTGATTTGTATTTGTTAGTGTGGTATTGTTGAAATCTCCTGCTCAATTCTTTAATTTGAGCTGATATTTTGATCAGGTTGGGAATTTGAGCGCTCCAGTAGAAGAATGGACTGTTGGTGGGACTGCACTCACCTCATTGATGGATGTGGAAAGGAGACACGGTACACAGTCTGATCCATGGGAGCTTTCCTTTTCCTCCATTGATATTGCCTGATTCAGCATGCATGAAACAACCTTTGTATACATTTTGTTTCAAAACTCATATTTCCATAGGTTACCTTGCAATCTGGAAATGACAATAAAATGCATTTCAAATTAGGTTACCTTGTACACATTTTATTTATGTTTTTGGAGTTTATAATTACATGGACGTATTTTTCTTTTGACAATATCCAGTTATATAGAAATTATATTGTAGAAAATTTGTGTGGTGCATTTATATGAATGCTTTTACTTTTGTTTATACATGCTTAATCTTCTCTGCAGGTAAATTCAAGCCTGTGATCAAGAAGGCCATGGTGGAACTAGAAGGTATTTATTAATCTGAGTTTAATTATTTTACTATTTTAGGCTTACATAAAGACTCCACTTGGTGATTGAAAATAGAACATGAGTAAAATAGTAAGTGAGCTATATTATTCACCAGCTTGGAAGGAGAGCTATTAAATTTAAAGAAATACTTTGTACTCCCCCTTGTGTTCATGTTGTGGCCCTAAAAAAGACTTGGTCGCCATAACCTTAGTAGATGGATGCAGATTGCCTCTGTTCTTCAGTATAAATGTGGATATAGGCTTTGCAATATGTAATACTATAATGATTTCCCATATTTTTATATACTGAATGACTACATTTCATGTCAAATTTACCAGGGGCACCCTTCAAAAAGTTTGCCTCCTTGCGAGATGAGTGGGCCCTGAAGAATTGCTACATCAGTCCTGGTACATATTAACGGTTCTTTCACTTATTGTTTCTTCTGCCTTCATTTAAATCATGTTCTTTTGCTTATATTTTATGATGCCATTTAAATTAACTAGGAGAAGTAGCTTTGGTTTAAATTTGCTTTTATGTTGAACTCCAGCTTTTCTACATTGTGACTTCTGTTCATTGCTCTTGATATTCACTGCAGGTCCTATTCAATTCAGTGGCCCAGGATCGGACGCTGCCAGTCACACTCTACTCTTGGAACTTGGTGCTCAAGTTTAGGCATAAAATGAGGTTTTTGTTTTGATGGTAGCAGTTCATTTCTTTATTGGGATTGCAAATATTAGCCGAAGAGGATTAGTTAGCTTCTTTTGTGATTGTGATTTTTTATGAACTTCACCGGAGAATGGTCATGAGTCGTTTGATTTGCATTAATTGGTTAACTCTCGTGTTGCACAAGCATCAATAATTTAATTTTTTTTGTCACAAATGACTACTGAAGCTACGATCTCTTACCAATTACGCAAGCTCTTCGTCGCCAGATGGATTGGCAATTTTCATGTCCATCCTCATGCTGATCCTAGCATAATTTTGGTTGAGGTGTCTTTTACGAACCAAATATTTGATATGACATGGATTTGTAGAATTCAAATTATAAATTAATCTCATTCAAAGTAACTTTCATACAATAGTTTACCTGTCCATGAAATGAAGAGTAGGTTCCTAATTAAAACCGATGGCCCCTATGAAATAATGACTCGTACTCTATCCAATTTTTCTGTTGATTTAGATATTGCCTAAGCACACTTCATAAACGGGAACAACTTTGAATAAAGATCTGTATTTAAAAATTATCTAACTACGGTCTGTTTTCACTCCTATAAGATTTCTATTTTGATTAATATCATGTCATGTAATTTGTTTTCAAACTTTATTGAATTGGATGTTAAAATATAAAATAAAAATTATTTTTTTTAACTTATGGTTATCTAAATTATAATTTCTAAAGTTTTCAACATGACGCTGAAAAGTTCATCAGTAAGAGGATATGCATGTCTTAATAAATAAATGTCCCTTAAATAATTGATGAACCACATGCCTTCCTTAATTCATATTTCACCAATATGTTAGTGAGGATGTATAGAGTTACTTCTCTATGCTAGAAAAGTATTTGATACACCGATGATTTCATCCTAATATTTTAAATGTTGAGGCATTAATTAAGATAGGCATAGAGTGATGCAATTTTAGACTAATTAGTTATATTAATTAATTTTATTATAATTTTTTAATCACCATAGTAAACATAAAAACTTAAATGATATATTATCTTACATACCCAAAAATATAATAATAATAATAACAATGGAAAGTAGTTTCACATGTGTTCAAACCAAAAAGGGGATCCACTTTTCTCTTGGATGCTTGGGATTCCTTGCTTGCTTTCTTGCTTTAGACTTTGTGGGCTTCTTTTCATATACAAACATGCTTCTTTTACATTCTCTACTTGGTCTTTTTAGCCTTTTCAACTATTCCTTGACACGTTATGAAACAGTGCATGTGCATCACCTTCTCTCTACCCTCCCTATCTCCTTTAACATCCATACATGAAATATCTAAAAGCTCACAAAGACCACATTTTGAAAACAGAAATGATGGAATCATAGATAGAAGAGCCCCACTATTAGTGCAAAAACAAAAGTGGTTATAGCTTATGATTGAGGGAGTGACTGTAGCAAATCAATGTTAATTGCATCAGTGGTGAAAGTGAAAGAAAGTGTTTGATTTTAGTATATTTCGCCACGTACAAAATGGTAAAGCCCTAAAAGGGAATGCTATCTTTTGGCTTTTGCCCTTAATTTCGTGATCCTTCCCAACAAATGAATATGACTGCGATATCTGAATCTCATAATGATGCATCACTCTTTTTGTTTTTCTCTTTGGCTGGTTTAGTGTGGATTATGATTACAAAACATATATTACACCATTTGGTTTCATGTAATATAAAAAGAAAGAAAAAGCTATATATATATATAAAGAGCCTTATAATAATGAGAGATATGGTAACACAAGAGATTTGTTTTCTATTCTTCTAAAAATAAAACTTTGTAAGTGTGATTTAGTGGTGAATAGTATAAATACTTTACAAACTTTAGCTATGCTATGTGATCGAGGTTTTCTTCTTTTTAATTTTCTTCTTTTTTCTATTGATATGATTTGGACTTAGACAAATTTAAGTAAAGTTTTGCAACTATACATTACTATTTTTTTCAATAAAATTAAAATACATGGAAGCTTTTTTAAAAAAGAATTAATTATGTTGTACTTAATCTATAAAAAAATATTCACATATCATATTTTTATTAAAAATTCTTAACACAAATATTTGGACATAATAAATATTTTCCCTTGACTCTTTTTCAAATTATGTCTTTTTTCTTTATTTTTCAGATGATAGCTCACAATAAAGATATGTTGCATTCAAAATTTTATTCCTCATATATTCTATTAAAAAAAAACGAATCTAAAGTGATAAAAATATATGCTACATATCACTCATTAGTCATTACGAGCGTAACTAAGTCTCTTGGGTAAAATATAATAATGATAAATCAATGCTCCTTTTTCTTTCTTATTCTTATCATCACTTTCCATTTACCTTCTCAAACGCATCATTCTGAATTTTTTAAATCTTATATCAATCTATTACATATTAATAATTAAATAAATTAAATTAAGAATAATATAATTTAAAAATAATTTAATATAAATTTTATAATTATTTATTTTAATTAGACATATATTTTAATAAATTTATATAAACTTAAATATGTCAAATCAGTATTAATTGATTCAAGGCATTTCTATGGTTCGTTTTAGGGTGTGATGATGAACCATTTTTGCCAAGTTATGAGAACAATTCATGTGGATTAGGATCGATCTTTAAGACTTGAAGGTCTCATAAAGCTGGTGGGTGGCCATCGCATCATAACAAACACAGAAAATATGAAGGTTGAAGGAGACCCACCCTGTCACGTCAACGACAATAACGCAAGTAAGATCTTCAATAACAATGGGAATTGCTTCAACATTTAGGATATGGTTTATAGAAAATTCAATTTTCAAGACTTGAAATTTTTATCTGTCATTCGAGTAGTATTTATAGATAATGTAAATATTTAATTAAATTATGTTTATTGTAAAAATTTTGAAGTATAGGAGATATCCAATTTATATAAAGTCAAAAGGAAACCGACCGCGCGACGTCAATAGCAATGGCCGAAGAAATTAAGTCCTCCGACGCTCATAAGAATTGCAATGACTATAGGGTCGAATGATTTTTGTGTGGCGACTATTACATACAAATTTTACTTAAAACTATTTTATTAAATTATTATATTAAACAAAACTTGTTTAAAAAAGTTATTTCTTACAACATTTTATTTTTATCTTTTTTTTGTAATAAATTTAGCTGTACTTCAGAGAATTACGAGTGTCTTTTATTTTTTTATATCCAACCCTAATTTGTCGCCCACATAGACGAATTAGGGCGTATAAATTTTTTTTTCAATTTAATTGTCAGCTATTCTGTCCCCACGAGCAAAAGGTTAGTCTTTATATTTTTTTAATAAAATTTATGTTAACGTCACATCATATGTAAATGTAATTTAATTATGTAAATTATAATTTCAATGTAAATGTAATTTAATTATGTAATTATAATTTAAATTTAAATGTAATTTAATTATGTAATTGTAATTTAACCGTCCCTGTGAAATGTAAATGTAATTTAATTAAATTAAAAATTAAATGTAATGTTTGATTAAATTAAATTAAATTAATAAATTCAATTCAATTAATTATACTTATACTTTTTTATTTGAAAATGAAAAAATTTTATTGATAAAAAATACTATAAATTATTACAAATAAAATTAATATTAACCAAAAAATAATTGACAATAAATGACTACCAGTTCTACATCATGATTTTTTTATTTTTTTAGTTAATTTTTTTGTGTTACAATAGTTGTTGCTCAACATCTTGTTGCTCTTATAATAGTCCTATCCCACTACTACCTTCATCAATATTTGGTAGTTGACTTAGTATGACTTTGAGTGATTAATAATATGGAATCAATTGATAGAGAGTCATAAATTATATAAAGTAGTCAAAAGATTCATACATAATCTTAATTATTGAACGACATATATTGATCGTATGCATCACCTCTAAAGGTAGTGTGAGGTGGTGCTGGTGTAGAAGATGAAGGGTTGACACCTTCAAAGTCAGTATATGTTAGCGTAGAAGTAAATAATACACCAACTCCAAAAGATATTGATGAAGTAGGTTGAGGGAAAGGTGCATCATCTCTGTATCCAATTTGTTCATCTATATTCACCGATGCAACTGGTACTTTTCGTGCTACATATCCAATAGGTTTCTTACTATATATTGAATTGTAACGATGACAGGAAGAAGTTAATTGTTTACATTGGAGACTTTGTCTACTTGAAGCAAATATAGGAATTTTGATTGGTTTGAGTACAAGCCTTAGGAAAGTAAGGACACAGTTTGGTACTTTCTTTGTCCCTCTGTTTTCGGGCTTCGTTAAGAAATAGGAAGAACACAGAAGGAACTTCTTTAAATTGGAACGCATGCCTTTGTCTTGGGTTGCTAGTAATATTTTACCTCTCGCACCCAAATTCAAGCCAGGGGCAGAGCAAATGAAAGAAACACTCCATTATCGCTGCACTTTGCCATTATAATAGTTGTTGTCACAATGTATCATCGTTGTCTTTGTTGCAATCGTCTGGTTAGTTGCAAGGGAAGAGAGCTATTAAGGGAGTAGTTTTTTGGTGTGTTTAGTCTAACAAGTTTTTTTTTCCTTATTTAATAGGTATTAATTGTAGGCCAGGATATGAAAGAAAAATCATGTCAACAATATTATGAAAAATTAAAAAAAATTTATTGGCATTCCAAGTCAAAAGTAACTTAATGGTGTTGATTTAAAGTTTTAAAAAAACATTTTTACGAGACAAATTTAACATTTAAAGGACTATTTTCACACAGTTTAAACTTAAAAAACTAATTTGAAACATTAATTAAAGTTATAGCTAGGAGTAAAGTATTACTTTAACCTAAATTGAATATTAAAAAATATAACATATTTTTTACTCTCTACAACATTCCTTCACGTATGATTTAATTTTTAAAAAATCATCATATATCTTATAAACTTTAAAATATTATTTAAGTTAACTTGCTAAGTTAATTCATTAATTCTTAAACTATTAATTCTTGTGATCATGTATGTTAACATGGCATGTTAAACACATATGTATGTCATTAAATGCTAATTGGATGCATAACCATGTACTTATGTGTAATATTGTTACAAGTCAGCACCACCTCATCTCCAACTAAGCAATAAAAAAAGAAAATAAAATGCATTTTAAAAGAAAGAAAGAGAGAATAAAAAACACGATTTTGGATTCTTTGCCGTAATTTTTTTATTAGTGCCTAATTGATATTTTTAGCAATAATTTTATTTGTTATTAAAATTGCTGTTATTTAAATAATTAATTTAAAAAGTTATTGTGATAATAATCCTTATGATAAAAAACTTTATCAACTGACAAAACTGCTGCTAAAACACCACAGGCCATACAAAAAATCCGGACGCAGAAAACACTGGTCCCTATTATTGCCAATTAGGAAAAAAGGAGACAAAGGTATTTTCTTCCCTAGGGCCAGGCGCACGCTGAGTTTTTGGACCTTCATCGTTATTCTCATCTTTGTCGTCTAAAGAGTCGACCAGAACAATGAAGACCCGCACAACAGTGGCACCAGATCAGAGTGATAATGCTTTTCTATCGCATTTTGGGTTTGAATCATTGTTTTGGTCATTAATCTTTGTGTGTCGTTTGCATTTCATCATTTCACATTTCCTTGTGTGCAATTTGATGAATACAACAAATTGATCTGCTTATCAGGTTCTCTTCTTCGTTCTTATTCATTAATTTGTTTTGTATATTCCCTTCTTTGTTTTGGATTCGTTCATTCTTTTGTTCTGAAAGTAAGACGAGATTTAGTTCTCATATTCAGCTTTAGTTTCTTTAGCATGTGAGAATCATTGTTCAATGCAACTTTTCCAAAATTGCAATTCTTCGTTTGGGAAGGAAGCACTATTTGAAGCCCTTTGATGTTTGAAATCCTAATACACAAATCGCTCAAGAGTGAAGAATGATTGTTTAATACACCGTTTTGTTGCTTTAACCCATTTTGATATTTATTTTTTTAAAACTTTTTTGAAGTCATGCTGACTTAGAGTTAATATTAACACACATAAACTTGTGTTGTGCCTTAGGTGTACAACTGAGCATTTAATAACACACTTCAGCATTTAATGTGTTGCAATAGTGTGTTATTTTTCAATGATTATAAAATATATTATAATTTTTTAAAAATTAAATTGTAAGTGAATGAATATTTCAAGAACAAAAAAATGAAAAATAGAAATGACATTATGATATTCAACAAAAAATAAATTAATAATATTAATAATAAAAACTTAAGAAATTATTATTATTATCTTAAATAATATAATAAATTATAGTTCTCTCTCTTGAGAAATATTAAAATTATACTCATCTTTGTTCTCTTTTAAAAACTTACACTCTTCTCTTTTGAAAGATTAAAAAATTTATAATTTCATTCATTTTGACTAAAATATCTTGAGTAAATTATTAATTTTTAAAAAATATTATTATTTATTATTATTTATTTTGAGTTAAAAATAATAATTTTATTTTAAGTTAAAAATAATTTTTTATATTATTCAAATGTATATTTAATTATATAAATAATAAACATAATGATAATTTGATCAAATAGGTAAAAGCGTAGATTTTCTTTATTCTTCAAAGAAAGAAAGTGTAATTTTTTAAAATAAAAAAGTGTAATTTCAAATTTTAAAAAAATAAATATAATTTAATTTAAATAATATATTAATATATATGTAAATAATAACACATGTCACAAGTAATATACTATATAAACATGGAAATTAAACAATTAAAATAGAGTCAAAAGCCTACTATAATGGGGGAAGGCTAATTGGTAAGGCCGAATTAAAGGCTTTATTGCTTTGAGCCATGTTCTCTATGGTCCTAATTCATAGGTCATATGTCCTAAAAGACTAAACCATTAAGCAGATTTGTTACTTCTAGTCTTTGGATGCTTCTTTTCTTAGATATGGATGATCTTATAAAATATTGGGACTACATACGACATATGTACCTCTTGCCTCATGAATAATTCTTGGTACGTCATGAACTGTCTATAAATTATTGATATGATAGAGCATATATGATTTCATTTTTATATATGTAGTCTTTGTCTGATTTTTTTTTAAATTATTTTCTTGTCATTTGAATATTATTCGTTTAATGTTGTTTGTCATGTTACAGTTTAATTAATTGTTTTATAATATTTATTAATTTAAATTTAAGCCATAGTCTGTTGGTTCAACTTCTACAAAAAAAGTTAAAAAAAATCTAATTGAAAATCAAAAGGACTATTTAATTGTAATTTTTAAAAATTATTTTTTTATTTTTAAAAATAAAAAATAAAATAATTGTTTAAATAACTGATTTTAACAGAAAATAAAAAACACATAAAATTTTTTTTATTAATAATGTATATATAAATATATAAAAATAATATTAATATAAATTTTTAAAATTAATCTTATAAAAAAATAAAACAATGTTGAAACAATTCTGTTATCTCACACCCAAAAAGCCACAAACTGAGGAGAAAAGGTTTTAAATTACTGAAAGTTGTTGGAAACATCGTGAAAAGTATAATAAATTTAGGTTCTGAGAACTTGGGAAAACCCAATGTTTAGGCTCTAGAATCTAGATTACCCTCAGATTTTGCTCACCCAAAATCTTCATCATTATATCTTAATCACTTTAATTAAGCTGTGTCTACGGTAATCACTACCAAATTGAAGGGAGGGAGGGAGACACATAGGAAAGTGATTGGAAATTTCAAGTCAATGCATAAATATATAAAAATTAAAGAGACACTTTTTAGTTAACTAATTAATTAATGTCACTTCTGAACCATATGATTCCATGCATCTTGAAAAATTATTAGATAGATATATAGGTTTAGCTTTTAAAATATAAGTTAATAACCAATGGAATTTGAGTTTAGAAAAGACATGTCTCTAGTAACATTAATTTTTAAATTTTTATTAAAAAATATTTATATTTAATATTTAATAATATAAGAAAATATTGAAACCAAAAATATAAATTATTATATATGTATATATTATATGTAAGCATGCATATATACATTAAGATCTATAACGCACACTACAGAGGTGCTTACTATATTTATATATCTATTTTATGATTGATTTACTTTTTATAAACTAAAATTTCATATTAATTAATTATAATTTATTCATCATAAACTTACAGTGATGTTTGGTTGGTCACATTAAAAAATAATGTATTATTAGAAATTATAATAAAATTATTCATGAACTTTTGATCACTTCAAAAATTAATCTGACATCTGTGTCATCGTCATGCTTCTTAATTAAAATTGAGGTTATTTTATCCAATTTTCTTGGATTAAGCAGTACTAATTAAGTTTTTGAATTGACATAAACCCACGTGAAAACATTAAATCAGGATTTTATTTTTTTTTAAGAGCTGATGGTAAATCAGGATAATGAATATTCCTTTGTTAGGTGTGGGAGACAGGCTGCCATACTATTTGTACGTGGATTTGATGATCTGTGTTTCGTTTTATTTTTCTTATCCTGTTATTCAGACCTTTGATTTAAAAAATAATAATAATTGAAATTTCTCTTCTTTCTTTATTTCACGAACTAAATTCCAAGATCTTTTGTTTTTTTCTTGTCGGAGTAGGTGTAATAGCAATACAATGATTTTTTTTTTGAAAAAAAAGTGATTTAACATAGTTAATAACTTTAGCCAAGGGGGAAAAGGATAATATAAATTGATTAACATGATGAGTCCATCATTTCAGATTCCTCTCAATATAGAAGCAGCACTGTTCATGTCTTTCTCTGAGATTCTCATTAAAATTAATTACAACTTGTGAAGGAAAAAATTCAAATTTCATCCCAATTATCTAAAATTTTAGGGTTAATTGATATTGCAAGATAAATATATTTAAAAAAACTTCTTTATTATAATATTCTACGTGTATGTTCATATTTTGTTTAATTTTTGGTGAACTTCAATAAATATATATGACTTTTAAAATAGAGTGTTCAAATCACAAGAGATCCAAGTCTTTGTTGAGTACTTTGATATAATAAAGGCAATAATTGAAGAGATTAAAGAGAGGAGGAAAAAAAAAAAGAGAATTTATCAAAATGAGATATTAGCTAGCGTTTTATTTGAAGTAGAGAGAGGTTTATATATATAACTCAGCTTGTAGTATACTCATTTTATTTTATTGAATTAAATAGGTTTGGACTAACAGAACTATTGACAATGACAATAGTCATTGAATTAAGACATGCATATTTACTTAACAATTAATTATATTGTGAACTAAATGAAAAATTAATACCTTGTATATAAGTTTGGTGAATTTATACTTATAATTTTTTTTATTTAAAAAATTACACTTGGTACTTGTAATGTGTGATATAGTATTATAAAAACTTTTAGTTTAATTCATTTTCTATCAAAAAATTTAGTATTTTACACAATATATATATATATATATTCTAAAACATCATATATATTATGCACATAACAGAATAAAGGTAGAAGGAAGGGAGTGGTCTGTCTCTATATACGTCACTTAGCGTCATTTATATTATGACTATAATAGAAACGGTGGACAAAGTACGAAAAAGTATCATCCAAACATATCACAACAATCTTTACTATCACGTTAGAAATAGAGTCGCAGGTAATTCATTTTTTAAAATTAAGTTTTAGATTTAATTTTTGTATATAAAAAAAAAATTATTTTTATTATGAGATATCTATTAACTCAGTTCAGATTAATTAAATTTTAATAGACTTTTAGATATTAATAATATTAACAAAAAAATAGTCTAAGTTAATATGCAAATCCAGAATCTACAAAGTTGCAATTTTTTTCTGAGAAAAAAAATTGAGATATTATGTTCTAATGTTTTATCTTTTTTTATGTAGCTTTAAAAGTTTTTACTTGGCAACAACATTTAAATTTTTTATTTAAAAAAAACCTTCATTTAAAATTCTTACTTGGGAGTAGTGAGTACGATACATGCAACAAATCTGGATCGAGTAGGAATATCCAAACAAAACAAGAGAAACAAAATGAACAGATAAGAGTAACGGATAAAAGAGCACAAATTTAATTTTCATTTGAGAAAGTAGGGAATGAAAGCATAATGAATATTGAATAATTTTTAATTATTTAGTTATAAATTTTTTTATGTTATACCCTAATGGTTCATTTAAAAGAGAGAAACGGAGGAGAAGGAAAGGAAAGAAGAGAAAATTTAGTAATTATTTTTTTATTTAATTCTTAAAATTTTAAAAGATAATGAATTGAATAATTTTATGATAACTTTCTTTAGTCCTCTCTCTTTGTTAATTTTGATTATTTTAAATTAAAAAAATTTAAAAAATGTAAACAAAGAGAAAAAAAATTATTATTTAACTTTTTCTTCATTTATCTTTTCTTTCTTTTCAATTCCTTCCTTCCATTTTCTCTTAACATTTCCAAATTTAGAGGAAAAGAAAAGAGAAGTAGAGGAAATATAATAATTGTTTCCTTATTTGTTTCTTAAATTTTGAAAGAAAAGAAATTAAAAAATTTTATGTGAATCTTTTATAATTTTTTTATTTTTTTTTAATTTTAATTACTCTAAATTGAGAGAATTAAAAAAATTAAAAAAAATTATTACTTAATATTTTTTTTCTCTCTTCTTCTTTTCCTTCTTCTCTTTATTCTCAAACATATCCTAAGACGTACACTAATTAAACTTTAATCTAATTGGTTAATGAAGCTTTTAAATATTAAAAATTATTATTTTTATTTCTTTTTTATAAATTTAAAATTATTAAAAACTTTACCATCTAATAAAAAAATTTAATTTTAAAATATTTATTAGCAAAACTCGTATTATTATAACCTCTAAATTTGATTTATTCTTATTAGGGCTCTTTCTGGAAAGAGCTGAAATTTTTTAAGGTCAAGCTTTTATTACAAGAGTCTTTTTTTTAATGTTTTTAAAGTTCACAAAGTCTCATGAAAAATTTATGATTAAGAAAGCTTGGACTCTTTAAAACTCGAGTCTCTAAAGTTCAAGCTCTTAAAAAATTTAATGTTGTTTTTAATAGAGAGATTAAAAAAATGAAAGAAAATTTATATTAATTTTTTTTAATCTTATTTCTTTTAATTATAATAACTCAAGATTAAAAATTTAAATAATCTAAATAATAAATAAAAAATTATCACTTAATTTTTTTTTTTTCTTCTCCCCTTGGTTCCCAAACATATCATATAAGATCTAAGCTCTTTACTTTCAGACCCTTCTTATTATTATTATTATTATTATTAGGATTGTGTAAGGATTGTGAGTACTAGGCAGTTGTTTTTGAATGGAGAATTTTGGACATGGAAGCAAAACTTTTGAAACAACTAACAAGCTACGCGTAGCTAGGAATTAACCTATAACCTATAGCTATAAGGACAGGACAAGGCACAAGCACATCCTAAGTCCTATATGTGTTATCATTATCAGCTAAGGTAAGGCACTGTTTGGCATAGGACCCACTTTCATTAATATATTATATTTATTTTTGCCCCCACTCCACTTATCATTTTGCCTCCAAACAAACGCTCCATTATTATTTCTTTCATTTCATGGATTTTACATATAAGCGTCTCTCAACTTTCTCATCTTTATAACTCCTTCCTCCCTCTTTCTATTTCATTTTTTTTTTGTCAGAATTTGCACAAATTACCCTTTTTTTTTCGTTCTATTCTAAAAACATGCAATTCTTTTTTTAGAGATTAAAAAAATTACATATTCACTTATTTTTATACCAAAATATATAAATTATTAAAAATTATTTTTAAATTTGTCTAATATTATTTTTGAGTTACAAATAATAAATAAAATTTATTTAAAATTTTAAAAGTGACTTTTAATATATATTTTATAAACAATAAAAATAAGAGGGTTTTGGACAAAATGAAGAAAAATGCAGCTCGTTTTAAAATAAGTGTAATTTTTAGATTGTGCAGAAAAAATGTGTAATTTATCACTCTTTTTAAGATAAGGTTCTGGTTAAATTTCTTAGATTTTTATTATTAAATTTGAATAAAAACGTAATTTTGAAGTAAATAATTATATAGAACTAACCAGTAAAAATTCACATAAAAAATATGGACCTGAATAATGTGTTTGTATTTTAAATATTAAGCTACTCTTACAAATGACTTTCTATTTGTTTCTTCTTATTTGGTCTTTTATGAATCTTTATAGAGTAATTAAGTTGTTTATCATCAAAGAGTACCGTGAGAGGTTACATGAGAGCCTTGAGGCTCCATGGCTTAGCAATGATACTTTCATCGAGCTCAGAAATAAGGCAACCTGCAGAATCGAGTGAGAATGAGATTCTGTTCGAATGGAGACAACTGATCATGACCAAAATGATGGCAACAAGCAAAATGGAATGCTCCGTCAGAGGGAGAGGAGTAACAATACTGGGCACATGGAATGTCAAATTCGCCGACGTTTGCGTCGCGTGCTTTCTGAAGCTCGCAACCGGGATTCTATAAAAAAATATGAGCAGGGTCAAGTCTGTTAGCAGAAATATGGGCTATATATATATATCTGTGGCTACAATTGGCCAATGAATCACGATGCCACAAACTCATAGTTGAGGCAGCCTCATTAGTTGCCATTAATCTTGTTACAGATATTAACACCCCTACCCAAACATGCATGCCTCGCAACAACTCACTTCAAAGCAAATTTTCCTTTCCGTGCCATTTTCTTGGCTCATGTAATGACAATCGTTTTCCCACGTATATATATATATGGAATTGGTTGAATGCATTCTCCACACCTTTTATTTTAATAAACCTCATCCATTTACGAAAAATAAATTAATGTACAACCTGCATGCTAATGATTCCTTAAAATTAACGAAAATAATTTAAAAAATAGTGTACTGTAAATCCGAGATAGATTTAAGTGATCATGTTGCCACATTTATTTAACTTACAAAGCATACATGCGATATGTTATGTCTAACATTTTTATTAATACTTTTTTTAATATTTTAAGATTATATTGAATTAAAATATAATTTTCAGAATGAAACAAAACTAGAATAAAATTTTAAAGATTGTAAAGAAATCTTTTTCTTAAAAATTTTGATTTTTATTAACTAATTTTTTATAGCACTGATTAAAAAAATTATTACTTGATGAAGTTTCAATTCATAAAAATATTTCTTTATTTCTTTATTTAAAAAATATTAAATATTCAATTATTCAGTAAAAACTTTCATTAACATTAGGGCACTTATTAGTAAAATTTACGGTGGTTATCAATTTCTTTAATTTGTTTTGGTTTTTTTTTTTTGCAAATGCATTTGGAAGTTTGGAACGGACCCCACACTAACGTACAAGCCACATGCACGTCATATCGAATTTGTGGGGTCCACGGTGGATGCCAACTAGTGTAAAAGTGGGTCCCACCTTCGGATAATACAAAACCGGTTGGTGCTTGAACTAGAAGGCCACAAGAGGCTAGCTTCAGATGGACCCCACCTACCTATGGCCCTCTTCTTCCCATTTATGCCTTGTACGTCACAACGGTAATAACCGTCTGATTTTGATGTATTACTTTTCATCTTTTTCAGATCTGATGGCTCATATTTGTTTTCCAGGTTTGATAGGGGAGCTCGAGCTGCTGAGTGAGATCCTACCGGTCACACCCTTTCTTATCCTACGCTTTCGTACCAAAAATTTTTAATTATACATATTAAATCATTTTATTTAAAATAAATTAGTATTTTTATTTTAAAAAATATTTATCTCAATTAATTTTTAAAATATTAAAATTTTTAATTTTATCCCAAATATTTTATAAATAATATAATTCTTAAGATTGTTATATGAATGTCTAAACAGTATTGTATTGTATTATAAGACAAAACAACAATTAGTATATCTAAACAATATTATAGAAACAAAAAATAACTAGTATATCCTATAATATCTATATAACTAACATAATGACTAAATTGTTTTAAAAATATTTTTTGAATGACTAATTTAAAAATTTTAATTTTTTAAATATTAAATTAAGACAAGATATATATTAGTTAACTACCCACAATAATTTATTTTTTATTTATAAAATTTGCTTTATATGTTATATAGATTTTTTAGTAAAAAATAAATCTTATTAATTAATATATAAATAATGTAACACAATATATTTAATTATATATATATTGTAAGAACTTATTTATATTCCTCCAATTTTTATTAGTTTACATTAAAATATTCAAATAACATATAAAATTTAAAAGATTAATTAAATTTATCAGTTAATATATGAATAAAACAATACACTATATTTAAAAAAATTTCATTTCGTCACCTTAAAAACTTTTTAAGTATATATAGTGTGTTATTTTTTTCATATATTAATTATAATACTTAACTAATCTTTTATTTGTTTATATTAATTTTATTGTAAAATAGAAAATTTTAAAATATTATTGAATCCTGTATAAATAAAATGTAATATATGCATCTTAAAATTTGTCCTCTTTCTTGCTTGTTTACACTAGGGATGGCACTCACGAAAGACACGGGTGGGGAATACCTCTAGCTAACCCCGACTTCCTCTGGCTCTCTCTTCGACCTCGTTTTCCCATAGGTTCCTGCGGGAACTTTAAATTTTCTAAGTTTCTCAACAGCCAAACACATATTTTTCTAATCAAATCAAGGGAAGATTAATCCCACATAAATGCAACAAAGCCAAAACTTTCATGACCCAAAATCTCCACAAATCGAATTTGCATATTTTGAAAATGAAAGAGAATGAGAGTGAGAAATTGATTAGCGAGATCTGTTATGGTGGACGATAACATTGCACAGCAGACGACGAGGCTACACAACAAGAAGCTAAAAATGGACAAATAGCAAGTTGAAAACAGACGAACAAGAAGTTAAAAATGAAAGGCAGACGCTGAAAATAACAGACGACAAATGACGACCAGATGAAGAAAGACGACTTTTCTCTATGACGAAATGGCCAAGACAGACAATAAATGTAATTGATTGATGGTACAGCAAATCTTAATCATAGTGAATTAGTGATAGGGTTTTGAATTTAGACATAAAAAAAAAAAAAGTAATAAATTATAAATTTATCAAAATATAAATAATAAAAATTAATATATATATGAAGTTATTAATGTAAAATAAATATATTTTGATAAAATTACATAAATACCCTATAAACACTGGGATCCCGCAAGACGGCGAGTGAATTTAATTTAAAAAAAAAAAGTTTTTTTTTTCACCATCTCCGTTAAAAAAAAAAAAACTCGCATTTGGTGGTGCATCGCACAGAGCTGTCCGGACCAAAGTCTCCAGAGAGTGAGAACTTTTGTCACCCTTGATTGACATTTCTCTCTATCTCATTCTCCCATAATGCCTCCCGTCGATTGACAAGATAAATAACGCATCTCCATACAATTTGTTTTATTTATTTATTTATTTTCTTTCCAACTTTCTAGATTATGTTTTATGAGTTAAGTTCCACGTATTTCTCTCTCATCCTTAAATTTTTCTAAAATTTATAATAAATAATATTTTATTTTAATATATAAATTTTAGAGATATTTCAGTTGATAGATGTCAACCTCTGAAAACATCAAGCGTTCCTTGTATCATAAATTGATTCTATCCACATTACTAAATTATTATTTAAAATATTTAAGAATAATTTTTAATTGAAATTAAATTATTTAAAAATAACTAAACTTATATATAATTTTTTATATATTTTCTATTAAATTTTTTAATTAAAATAAAATATATAAAAAATTTTAAAAGAATTATTTTCATGAATTATATAAATACTACACACATTAATTTTTTATTAAAAAATTAAATGATAAAAATTCAAAAATTGTATTTAATTTTTTTCTAAAATAACTCATTCTTTGCAATTTTTTTATTGAATTTTGTTTCTTGGGCTAAGAATTGTATTACTCATACACAAAGCTAATTACAAAAGCCTAAAGATATTGTAGCTGGAAACAAAACAAAATTCAAATTTATAACAGGTCTAATTTGAGAATAGATAATACAGCTCTCACCTCTGTCTCGGAAATTTTTTGTTTTACACATATCCTCATAATTGTTTATATATTTATTATCATATTCTATAATCAAAATAAAATATTTATAAAATTTTTTTAAAAAAATAATTATAAAAAATAAATTGTATAAAAATTATACATTTGTCAATTTCATAACAAAAATATAACAATTATATCTAAATTTTTTTTATCTAATTCAATCACTGTTATAGATTTAAAGAGATCGTATCTGTTCAATAAATTTATTATAAAATTATTTTAAAATAAAAAAGGACTTAAAAACCTCTTCAAAATGAGGAAAAAAAACCTCCATATATATATATATATATATAAATAAAAGCAAAGAAACATAGAAAAATGCAGAGGAAAGAAACCAGGAACCATCGCCTAACAGCAGTCCCAAAATAGATAAGAGAGAAAAAGTTATAATGACACATCATTGGGGAATTGAACTCTTCATGGACAATGCGAAATTAGTAAACTAAAGGTAAAGAATTTTATATATATATATATATAAACATACAATTAATTCATTCAACAACATCATCACTAAAGGTAAAATCTATGATCCTGCCTAAGAATATTCTCTTAAACGTTGTACAAGTTAGAATTTCATCATTAACACGTGGTAATATGATTCTAATTGCAAATGAAGTATTGATATCAGATCATGTGAAATAATGTATATATAAAAAGTCAAACACTAAAAAATTGTAATTTAATTTCTGTACCATATTATAAAAATTATATCCAAAGTTTAATTACAAATAATAATACAAGACTAACATCATTCATACATATAGCTCCAAATATATATGCATGATCAATGTTTTTTATATGAATGACATTATATGGTATAGTGCTGTACATATGAAGTGGCTAGCTTGCAATTCATTGTTTGATGTGATGATTCAACATAATAGCTTTTTCTTCCTTCCCTTACAGAATACTCCATTTTTTACATGTGCTATTATTTTAACGAACAAGAGAGACTTTTTATAACTTTTAATTCTTAACACTCTTTGTTTCATGGTACAACATATTATAAATGCAAAAAAAAAACATATGTTGGTGTAGCAGTGTATATGTCGTTTTCAAACCATATATTCCAATGTAACCAAGAATGCCTGCAAAACCAAGTGCCATGAATTAAATTAATCTATTTAAATCTATTTTTTATTTTTTTATGATGCCAACAAATTTTTTAGAATCAGAGATTATGAGATATTTTAACAAAAGTTTTTTAAAAAATTTATCACCAAATTATACATCACTTTATTGTCTTTAATGCTAAAACAATTTATTTTGTATGTTATTTAAATATTTTTTTTATAAGTGTCGGATTTGTTAATGAAAAAAAACATTTAGAAATTTTTTTAAAAAATCAATTATATATAGAATCAAATGATGAGCCATATAATTAAATTATACATATTTCATTTTCTAATTAAACAATCATCAATCAATTTTGTCTCACATTTTAACATTATCTAAATTATTAAAAAAAAATAATAACATCTAACATAATGTTTTTAAAGTTTTTGTAAGTTAACATTTTATTTTATTTTAATATTTTAATATTATATTAAATATTATGTCACTATTTTTCTTTAGTACTTTAGACATTCTTAAACTATAAGAAGAAACTAATTACAATAACTTTAAGGATAAAATTAAAAAATGATATAAACTTTGGAGACATTAAAAATATTTTTGTCCTTAAATAATCTAATAATAAATATATAAAATTAAACATAAGTTTTGTCTAAAAAAATGTAGCTGCATATATATATATATATATATATGTATGTATGTATATAAAACTAACAAATTAGTTCCTAAATTTTGTAAACTCATTCAACTTTAGTTTTGAAGATATCCACTTCATTGCAAACTAACCCTTCCAATTTTGTTAATCAGTCCAAGTAATATGTGAAAGTTTACTTGCGTTGTTAACTAACATTTGGATAATAAAGCCAAGCTCTTTGTTATACAAATGATATATGAAATTATATAATATCTCTTTTTCAATTTAAACAAATATAAATTCAAAATAGTTTAAGTATCATCATGATCATTCCTTAATCAGAATTTATTCCTTTAATCAACAAAGTTTGAAAGATATAAGCAATGATGCGCTTTATAGAATGAATAATTTGTAATGAGTTAAATATTTTTTTGTGACTAACTTATATGTATTTTAAAAATAAAAAAAAAACCTATAATTAATTTATTTTACAAATTAAAAAAATAAATTATTAGTTTAATAAAAATAATATAATAAAGTAAAAATATACACAAATTTCTTTTCAAGCTAAAAGATAATAATGTGAGCACCAACCCTCTAAGGTAATATTCATTAAAATTACAACTTATTAAAAAAATGCGTGTTTGAAAACATCATTTCAATATTATTTATTCTAAATTTTTTTAAAAAATTATTTTATATGAATCAAATAAATATGTAATATTTCTTATATTAGAAAAATTAATATAACATTTTTTAAGTTTAATAATAAAAATAGTAATAGTATGCCCAACTTAATTTATAGTCCGTACAAGCTTTATACGAAAAAAAATGTTAATTAGATGGTAGATAGGGAGCATAATGAAATCTATAAGCGTTATCATTTATTTTTTTGGGGGTATAAAGTCTATAAAATGGGTTGGGTAAGTTATTAATTTTTGAATCAATGATATAATGAGTTTGCTAAATGATTTATTTGTCATTTCCAATTCATGATCTCAGCTGCATATGATAGCTTTAGTGTTTTCCTTTTTGGAATAATACTTATTACTTAGTCTTAATTAAATTAATCACAACCATATCCAACCATGTGCACCCCACCCACCTATACAATTATCTCTCCTTTTTGTTTCTCTTGCCAAACACATCACTTGCTTCTAATTATCTACTTAATTAGATATATCCCAAGGAAAAATATTATTAATTTACTTATTTCAAATAAATTAATTAAATTGCTAAAGTGAATGTGATTGCTCTATCAATTTATTTAAAATAATTTTTGCAGAAATTATTTTCATATATTTGTTATTAAAAATAGTATGTAAATTTGTATTAAAAAAATTAATCATATAATGCAAAGTTATAAATAAAATAGTATTTTTTTATTAAAAAATTTTGTTTAAAATATTATTAACTAATAAACACTTTTCCTGACAAAAACTTAAATTACGCGGTGAAGAACTAATCGATACAACTCAATTGATAGGAAAGTGAGTTCACTGTTAGTATTATTGTTCATGTGTTTTATTATTTATTTTTTTGGTTAAATTGAAGTCACAATTATATATTGAGAAACGCCAAGGTTTGTGTGACACGTGGTGGTTAAATCAATTGTATCGCTTTCTTCTATTTTGTATTTTGGTTTTTGTTTTGAATTTAGTTCATTCCCCCTTTCTTTTTAATGCTTTGTTGGCTCATTATTACTTCTCAACTCTCTCACCTCCCAACATAACCAGACTTCATTCTCTCACCAAAACGCCATTAACACCATCTTCATCTTCAACTTCACCTTCACTGCTCTCTCTCTCTCTCTCTCTCTGAAATCTCATGGGTACCAAAACAGTCAATCTACAATCTCCAACTTCATCTTCATCTTCTATAATTACCAGTGCAAGAAGAAGAAGCAACGATTGCAATTCACCGGAATTCGAGTTCTGGATGGTCCGAAACCCCTCTTTCCCCCAACCCAACCTCCTCTCCGCCGATGAACTCTTCGTCGACGGTGTACTCCGTCCTCTCCATCTCCTAAACAAACCTGACGCGGCCCACGAAGTTCGCCGCACCTCGGAGCCGCCGGATCCAGAACCTCCGGAGTCTTCACCGGCGATAACCGATTCGGCCGCGACCACGTCGTTCTCGGCGTCTAAGCGGTGGAGAGATATTTTCAGGAAGAGCGAGAAGAAAGCCGAGGAAAATAAGAGCTCAGAAGAGAAGGAGAAGAAGAAGAAGAAGAAAGAGAAGAAGAAAAGTGGGAGCGGTGCTAATGCGGCGGAGTTGAACATCAACATATGGCCGTTTTCACGGAGTAGGTCCGCCGGAAACGCCAGTACCCGGCCGAAATTGTTCCCTGGAGCTCCGGGAGCGACCCGGAAGGTGAACAGCGCGCCTTGTTCACGGAGTAATTCGGCTGGAGAGTCCAAGTCGCGGAAATGGCCCAGTAGTCCGGGTCGGTCCGGGGTCCATTTGGGTCGAAGCAGCCCGGTTTGGCAGGTTCGCCGTGGAGGATCCTCCTCGAAGAGTTCCGAACCAATGGTTCTAAATGCCAAGGGGTCAAGAAGAGAAACCCATATGACTCGCCGGAGTAAAGTGGCCGCCATCGCCTCCTCTGCCGGCAGCGGCGGCGTCGGAAATGCGAAGGCCAGGGTATTGAATCTAAACGTTCCCGTTTGCATCGGCTATAATAGACAAAATTTGAGTTGCAGAAGCGACGTGAAAAGCGCCGTCGGTGTTGGTGGTGGGGCCTCCGCCGCAGACGGTCGTGATGGTAACACTGTGGGAAGTGGTGGTAATCTTTTTAATTTGCGCAGCTTCTTCACTAAAAAAAGCATAATAACCTCTCACTAGTTATATTTAACTACCCACACCGTAAAATAATCATTTGCTACTAAGTTTTTTTTTTTTAATTTTCTAATTAACCTTACCTTTTTTTAAAAAAGATAATATTGTAAAGCGAGCTTTGTGCTTATCATCTTATTCATACCGTGTTTGTATGTAATGGAAAAAGTATCACTCTGACTTACAGGTTCTGAGTTAGAGCTAGATTCGGCAATGTCATTGCAAGTTGGAATGTCATGCTTTTGTGTGTATTTTATTGTAAAATGTATTACCAAAATGTTAAATTATTTAAGTTTGGTTCTGACTTTCTCTTTTCCTTTTTCTGCATGTGGGGCTATGACTTACACTCACTTGCTACTTGTTAGCTTCTTTTCTTAATCAGTAATGGTAATGCATTTGTTATATCACGCTTATAAATAAATAAATAAATATTTGGTACAATTTATTAAAGTTACATATTTTATTATTAATTTTTACTCATTTGTCAGTGTGGTAAAAAGATACAGAGCTGGCGTCTCCTGATAAAGGCAAATTCCTCGATTGTTGATGTCATAAGCCTCTTAGACCTCTGAAACAGCTACTCTGTAACTAATAAATGGAGTGTGGCGAGGCATTCAAAAAAGTAAAGTATAATTAATATCAATTTATACATTTATTTTAATAATTTTTTATTGATTTATTACAAAACCACCAGAGATTCAATTCAAGGGCTACGAGATTATGAATTATAATTCAGATATCTTCTAAAAGAAGCATTTTATATTAAGTTTCTAACTTGACATCTTAAGATTTTCAACAAAGACTTTGTCGATTTGGAGAGAATAATATTTTCTTTTCTAATTACACACTAAGAGTGGTTCTTTTTTAAATCTGTACAAGATATATGGTTTTTTAATTATAAATTTATATATTTATATTATAATGATTTATTAATAATTTTATAAAATAATATGTTTTATAATATAAAATATGTGATGTAAAAATATAAAAAAATAAAGATAATAAAAAATTATGAGAGATGAATAAATTAAATAATTTTTATTTTAAAATAATAATAATAATAATTTTATATTATATTTTAAAAATAAAAAAAAGTATGCCATAATATTAAATATAGATAGAGGTATAGATAATAGAAGGAAAAAAAAAAAAAAAAGTCAATACATGTAGATTGTAGTTGGATGAGTAATTAAAACATACCCAAAAGAGAAGAAAAAGGAAAAGCTACAACATAATTAACACCTCTCTTTTTTTTTTAGATGATAGTAAAAGCTTCTGGCCCTTATAAGTTTACATAATTTGATGGAGGCATTTATAAGATTGACTTGTCAATTGTGCATTCATTATCGATGGGCCAATGTGTTTCGGCCCATATTGTCATAGCCCAAAAGGCATGCATGGGTTTTGCCAAGATGATATTTCAATCAAAATGATCCTTCGACTAGGCAATTCTTCTTTGGTTAGTAAATGGGAGCTCATCACATGGTTAATGATAATACTTAGCTTTACATAATTTTCTTAGATGGCATCGGGAGAAAAAAAATCACCTAAACAAATTTGAGTTATAAATTAACGGTCACATGAACTCTCATCGTTAATTAAAAAATTGTCAAAATTTTAGTTTGATTGAACAAAGAAAATTTTGGGACTAAATTAAAATATTTTTTCTTTAGATTATATGTTAAATGTTATGTTAACTTTAAGTATAAATCAACATTTTTAAGTAAATAAATAACAATTAAGTCTATATATTGTTAAATTTTTATTAAAATTTAAATCAGTTCTATAATAAAAAAAATAATTAAATTATCGTATAAAATATGAAGGCGACATTATTTGTTTTAACTAAAATATATTTTATGACATTAGAGAAATTCAGTTAAACCTTTTGAATCAATTAAATTTTTGTAAGAATAAAATTAGGAAGAAAATACATATATTTCTCATAAATTATCACTCAATTACAAATATTTTTTAAATTATCACTTATAAAAAATATCTTTGTACTTTCACATGTTTAAATTTAACTCTAATTAATATCTTTTTATTACTATTGTTAAATATTTATTTTAGAAAAAATGTCTATAATCTCTTCAAGTATGAGTTATTTGTAAATATCTATAAATTATAGAATGTGGCATATCCTCTTTCACCCAAGAATTTTACTTTTAAAAAAAAGACTATGAATTTTATTTATATTTATTAATTTAAAAAAAAGAAAATTTTTGCTAAAATATTTTGATTTTTGAAAAGACTCAAATAAACTAGAAATTTTTATAATCTCTAATTTCCTTTAACATTTAATTTCAAATTTATTATACAAAATTCAAAAAATAATAAAATTGAAAATATGAGAAGTAACATTAATAAAAAAAAATAACATTATTAATTTTGGATGCAATGATTGCTTTTTATGCTTCAAAATATTTAGTCCAGAAATTAAATAGGATTGAAGCATAGAAGAAAAATTGCATCCAAAATGAATAATATCATTTTTTTTTATTATTGTTACTTCATGTGTTTTTAATTTTAGTATTTTTTAAATTTTGTCTAATGAATTTGAAATTTAATGTTAGAAGGAAATTGAAAATTATAAAAAATTTTAATTTATTTGGGTCTTTTAAACAATTAAAATGGTTTAAAAAATATTTTTAAAAATTAATAAATCTAAATAAATTTTATAATTAAAAAAATATTTATCAAAATTTACAATTTAAGAGTACTTACAATTAATTTATAAATGAAAAATGATATATACATTTTTCTTCAAGAAGAACTTGTTATAAGTAATATTAGAGTGGTATATATATTTTTATCATAAAATTACTTACAAAAGAAATGTAAACTAGAAAACGGAATCACCTGCAACGTGAACCGTCTGAAGCTTAATGGCTAACGGCGTTATATGTTTTACTGTCTGTCCACGCGCCTAGGAGGAGCGTGATGCATAAGAGATTCGCGAGGCGAGATATTGTCCCAAGCCCTGTGTCTCCATCGCTCCCTTTCTCTGTGCGTTAGTTGCGAAGGCACAAATCGATGGCGTCGCGGGACAAGAAAGCATCAAAGGCTTCCAGCAGTCGTGCAGGAAGAATCCGTACACTCTCCGATCTGAACCGGCCGTCGGCCGACTCCGACAGCGACTCCGATGGGCCTCAGGAGTATTATACCGGTGGCGAGAAGAGGTTTCCTTTCTCCAATCCCTCCTATCTTTTCTTTTCTTTTCCTATTTTCTTCACCTAATGGAAATCTCAAATTGCTGAAAACTTTTGTGGTATTTGATTCTTATTATATTCAGTAGTTATGTAGAGTTCTTTACCTTTTTTTCTTCGATGCTTTGTTCCCTTCCAAATGTTCAATAACTTTGTTCGAATAAAAGGAGGAAATGGTAGGAAGAAGAACTTAAAGTTCCTTTACTTTTTTTCCCCTGAAAGAAAGCTGGTTCTAGATATCAAATTCTGCTTTAGATGTTCGACCTACATTCCATTGGATCGGTACAGGTATGTGCATTTCCTGTGTACTGGCTGAGCTATGAGTTGAATAGCTTGATTGCAGTGGTTCGTGAGCTTGGAGATATATAGTTTAAAATAGTGCTTCGCATTGAAAGTCAATATTGTAATGCTAAAGGATAATGTTCAACTGGCAACATGCTTATAAAACATGAATTAGAATATAGGAAACCATTATTTTAGGGTTAATTATAATCTAAATGGATATTGGCATCCTGTTGATTTTTTCTTGGTGTTATAAGTAGCTATGTTTCTGTTTTTATGTCTAGGTTACTGATTGATGCTGAATAAATATGCTTATAAACTGATAGAGCACTTTGCTGTTGATCTCCTGGCAATTGGGTGCATATTTTTACCAATCATGACAACTTTTAGCTGATTTCCATGATATATCTCGGTATGCATGAGTATGTTCTGTTTTTTTATCATTTATTACCCTCGCCATGATGAGAGCTAATGTAAATTGTGCTGGTATAGATTGAATTATGGGACCAGGTTTTAGAATCATTTCTAATTTTAGAATGATTTATTTATTTCTGAGATAAGATATGATTACTGCTGGTATAATGCAGTTTATCTTCTCATAACTAGATGCCATACTGCTAGTATTGTTCAGTTTGTCTTCTTAGATTGTAGCCTGTGACAATTAATCCAAGAAAAAACTTTGATGTGTGATAATTGATGACTTTTTCTGTCCTTTCATTAATATTTATGTTCACTTAATGGAGTGCCAAACAATATATTTTTCTGTAATTTTTCACAAAGAAACATTTAAAGTCTAGATTAAAGCAATCCTTATCCTGCCACACTTGGAAACTGCATAGATTTAGCCTGAGTTGTAGCTTAGTTGAGATTAGCGATCAGATTTCTTATTGCTCTTTTTTTTTTCTTTCTTTCGTTTTTTGGGTAGAGCTTTTGTTAGATGTGTTTGTATTTTAGAGGTTGAAAATAGTCCTGAAAAGGGGTATGCTCTTTTGAGATTAGGAATCATGCTTTCTGAACTGTATATTTGATGTGCATATGCTTTTTCCTTAATCTATTGGATGCATCAGGATTATTTAAAGATAAATACATGTGTGTCTTTAATTGATACTATGATTTAGAGCTTTTCTATTGGGTATCTAACATTTGTATGTTTTTTTTTTTTCAGTGGAATGCTTGTTCAAGATCCTTCAAAGGGCAATGATGTGGATGCAATTTTCAATCAAGCAAGGCAACTGGGAGCTATAGAAAGGCCTCTTGATCAACTTCAGGATCCACCAAGGTCGACAAGCTTTACTGGAACTGGCAGATTACTCTCAGGGGAAACTGTACAATCTACTTCTCAGCAACCTGAGTCTTTTATTCACAACATTGTTTTCTGGAGTGATGGATTTACTGTTAATGATGGACCTTTGAGGAGATTGGATGATCCTGAGAATGCCTCATTCTTAGAGGTATCTGCATTTAAGGTTCTGAGTCGTTTGACTTCATAAATATATTGGAGGGGAAAAATATTAGAAGCAACATGGTTGCATGTAGTCCAACATAAAAATGTCCTTGGTATTAGAAGATTGGTATTTTGGTTTCTAATTATTTTTCTTGGAATAATGGAATATTTCTGGAATTTTTGATTTTATCCATACTTCTAACGCCAACCTAAAATTTCCTTTGTAGAGAACTGGTTGGGATTACCACTAGAGAATCACATCCCATTCCCAAGCATATTTTGTTAGTAGTTCTCTGAAAGTTGTACTTAAAATTGGTCATGATACTATGTCATATGATGTTTTAGAATCTTTTGGGAGTATTGTTACTTTCTTCTTCATTACAGTAATAGATTTGTTATTAATGATATTTGGTATGTTTCAATGCAGAGTATAAAAAAATCTGAGTGTCCAAAAGAGCTTGAACCTGCAGATAAGAGATCATCAGTTAATGTCAACCTCATAAGGAGGACTGAGAAATATCCTGTGAGTCTTCTGTTCTTGTTTTTGGATTGCCCCTCTCTAATTTCCTATGAAACCAGGATGAATGTAGTTGCCTTTCTTCTTAGTTTCTAGAGCTTTGGAACATTCACCACATCTATAACTGCAACCCTATTCTTTTACTTGTGAGTGATACTTATATCCTGTATGCACAATGTATAAATTAGAATTGCATTTTTGTCACTCCTGCAGCAACCCGAAAAGCGCCATGTTCCATTTCAGGGTGTGGGAAGAACTCTAGGAAGCAGCTCTACTTCAGTGGCAGCTGAGGAAACTGTTACCTCAGCTCCTCCTAATACCGCACCAACCCCATCTGCAGAAGTGGTTGTGGATCAATCGTTGCCATCAACCTCAATACAGCTTAGGTTAGCTGATGGAACCCGCTTGATATCACATTTTAACTATCACCACATAATCAGCGACATCCGTGCCTTCATTGATGCATCTAGACCTGGGGGTGCACAGAATTATCAACTTCAGGTTATGGGTTTTCCCCCAAAGATTCTAACTGATGAAACTAGAACCATAGAGCAGGAAGGACTGGCAAATTCTGTGGTCATCCAGAAATTTTAGCCAAGTGCAAAAAGACTGCTGCTTCATGTTCATTACTGACTTAAATGCTGTATTTATGAAGTGAATTAATTTTCTCTTCATGCAAACCTGGCAGGGTTTTCTGTAATGACAGTTTCATTGAGGGCTTTTGCACTTGACAACCTAATTCTTGTTACAAAAGCTTTCATCAAGTATTTTTTTGCTTTTGGAACAGTTGAATGGATGCTTTGGAACTAATGCTTGTGTTTGGAGAAAAGTCATACCTAATTTGAAAATAGTATGTCAAACAATTTGTTTTACTTGTTCAAATGCAGGAGTGCATATCTATCAAATATTCAAGATATGATACCGAGTGTGGATATTGTGATCTTCAAGATAAAGCTATGCCATTTTGGTTATTATGCTTTAGGCTTTGCAAGTTTACCTCTAGTGCAGGGAAAGAATATTACAGGGAGCGTTTATTTAGAATCTATTTTGTATGTGAAAATTTTCATTTTCTAAGCTGTTGAAAAATTATCTTTTAGATGATTGATCATAGAAAGTATGAAAATTGTAAATTAAGTGTTATACATTTTCTTAATTTAAAATTTTTATTTTGGTAAATTGTAGGTAACATATGTATTCTTTGACTAATTTTCTTAGTTTTCCGTTCGGATGTCTAGTCAAAGCCAAACATTTATGCCGTGACTATGAGATTTACACAAAAAGTTTCTTGCATTGTGACAAAGGATTTTATGGAGCTATTAAATACAGCCTATATATCACATGT
This sequence comes from Senna siamea, assembly GCA_031216115.1. Taxonomy (NCBI): domain Eukaryota; kingdom Viridiplantae; phylum Streptophyta; class Magnoliopsida; order Fabales; family Fabaceae; genus Senna; species Senna siamea. Next base: position 4,492,735 of record CM062355.1, on the reverse strand, counting down.
TCAGCTTCACTATTAGACTAACTCTGAATTCTTTTTCTTTTTTATAGTCAAATGTTACATGCTCACTTCAAATGTTAACTTTTTTTAGACAAGTCTAATTATTAAAATATGTTAAAATAAAATACGATCTTGTCACTAGATTTATTTAGTCCATTTCACTTGGTGACGAGGAGACTTTATTTATAAGGGTTTTGCTAATTAATACTATAATAGTATTAGTTAAGGTTTTTTATATTAATTAATAAATTATTTAAATATCTAAAATTTGTAAGAAAATTAATGAAAATATAATTTTTAATGTCTAAAAATTTTATCAATAAATTAAATTAAACTTTAACTAATATCTTAAAATACTGTTAGCAAGACTTTTTTTAGGGGCTCGATTATTGTTGTATGTATAGACAGGTCTGAGTAACTTTAGGTGCTCTATTATTCCTCTTCTGGCCACCCTAGCATTTGCTCCATTGGTAATGCTAGGTCCCCAACTTTGAATTAGTGCTAGCTATGTTATTCCTGCAATCATTGCCATGGAAAGAGGAAAAACTCTCAAGCAATGTTGCAGCCCAAAACAACTACAAATCCTTGTGGAATTAATAATTTTGAATATCTAACCAATCTTATTAGTTAGAATTCCCAGTAAGATTGGTAATCAAATTCCTCAGCTAATAATTCATGTGGATTGAAAGTTTTATTTTTTAGCTTTGCGTCTTTCACTCTTCCTTCACTTCCTTCCTATTTTCAAGATTTTGTGCTTCGTTTTTAATAAGAAAAAGCTAAGTCTTTTGTTTTTCTCAAGAATTTATTATCAATTTCTTTTATAAAATTATGACATGTTAATAATATGATAGAGTTATAAAACTTGTAAATCTATTATATCTTTTTTGTTACAATTTTTTTTGTGAAAAATTACAAGAGCCATTTGCAGATACCTCCTTCCTTAATTTTGAAAACTAAAAATTACACCCCTCGACTATTATCATTCTTGATTTAAACGCCCTTACTTTTTTGTTGCACAATAACAGAAATTCTACCTCAAACACTTCAACTTTAAACCATTTACAAACATCCCTTTAATTTTTTAAAAAATATATTAATAATTATTTTCAACTATCATTATTCATGTGCCAATTTCTCATTACTCACATAATAAAGATTCCATTTCAAACTTTGTCGTTTATTGTTTCTAGATAATGGAGAATATATCACATGACAAATGTAGTCTGGAGTAATTTCTAGATTTCAAGGTTGAGAAAAGTATTGTAAATAGCTTTAAAGTTAAGGAGGAGTAGTTAAAATTTTTTTTTTTCAAAAATTTACTAATAAACCATTAACAAAATTTATCTAACCCTTGTAATAAATAAAATATTGATAAAATTATATCAATCATAAAAATAAAAAATATTAATTTTACTATAAAAATTTTTTTATTATCTAAATTTATAATTTTAACTATGTAAAATTTATTAAAATATCTTTTTTTTATTTTTGACCAATATTTTCATGAATTTTCTTCAAATTTTAGCCACATTCATTTCTATTAACACTCTCTCAAAATCTCCCCTATTCTTTGAACTCTTGGTAATTTATAGTTATCTACTTTTTTTCTTTTTCTTTTTTTCCTATGCTTTCTTTTACTAGGGGCTTTTTTTTTTTCTTGTATTTTTCATTTTAGTTTAATGATTTATGCTATAGCAGAAATGCTGCACTCTCTAATATTTACGACAATTTTATGTCTAAAGTTTGACACAAATACAAATTGAAGCATTAAATTATAATCTAACCAATCATTCTCTCACCAATGCTTGAATGGATAGATTTTGGGATTGTAGAATTTGAATAACAGGAAAGATTAGTTAGAGAAGATAATGAGGAGGAAAAGGATCGATATTAGGTGATAAGAAATTATTTTAATAATTTATACTACTTAAATTTTTAAGTTTAGATACTAAGAACTTATTGAATTCAAATTAATATCTCATAAATTTGATTGTAATTATTTTTTAATTAAGGAAAAAAATATTGTAATTAAAAACAATATTAGAGTGAATAAGGATTTTTTTAAAAATTTTTATAAAAGGATTGATCCAAAGTCCACTATGTCTATATAGTGCCATTTGACAAAAAGCTAAGATATGCTTATGTAAAGCCAAGATTTGCTTTATGTTGGAAAATTGTAGAACAAAGAGCAATGGAGAAACATCAATTATATCTAGCACCAACTTTTCAATTAATTTGGTGCAATTGATGTGCTAAGTGAAATTAACTTGCTTGGCGGATAGTAATGTCATATAATATTTGTGGGGACTTCCCCTTGTGTGGCTCAAAAATAATGTGTGGATTTGGACAATCTTACATAAGAAAAGTACACGAAAATATTGTGTAAAAAAATTAAAAATTCATATATTTTATAAAAATTATTATAACCAAATCATTGTTCAAATAAATTAAGTTTATTTATTTAATATTTATTTGTCTCATTATATAATATTTTTATATCGTCTTCCCATATGAAAGATTTATATGCAATACCCACTATCTATTGTTTTATGGGAAATTGTAAATACCTATTTTAAATTTTTTCTTTAATTTTAATGCCTCTTTTAATTGAAAATAATAATAGTTTACTTTATAAAACAAAAAGAAAAATTAATATGGTAAAATCATTACTTGTTAACAAATTAAATTGAATTAATTATTGCAATTAACAACACAATTGTGTATGCTCTTTAAAAAGAAAAAAAAAAAAAACAAATGATCAAGTACTATAATGATATGTCACGTACCATACAATCAATTAGGTTTAGAATTATAATATATTTAGAAAATTAGATAATAAAATAATTATGTCATTTAAAATTATTCCATAAATATGCGCAACTCACATTCAAAATCTAAAAATAAGAGATAATGATAATTTCTAATAGTATTAACAGTTTGAAAAACATTGCCATATATAACATCAATATATTAGAGAGTAAATTACTATTTTTTAATATATTCTTATTCTTCCCTTTGTTTGTTGTCCCAACTCTTAGCCTAGTGTTGGAAGAATCACTTTATATCCTTTCACTCAAAAGCTACGTAATGTCTAAAGCATTGTTTATAGATCCCATTCTAAAAAAATGTTAACTCAAGGCTACACCACTACATTAAAATTGTTTAATTTTATTATTATTTTTATTTATTATGAATATGATCCATAAATAATATGATAAATTGATAAACACAATCTATTAAAAAATTAATTATATTAAAATTATAATAATTTTGGATGCTAAAAATGAGCTTAAATTAATAATTGCTCATAAATAAATAACTCAATGAATAAATTATCAAATTTAACACAAAATTTTAAATTAATTATATAATAAAAGGATAAAATTGAACCATTTTAATAAATAAGATCATTACATTGTCTATTTTAAAACTAAAAGGACCAAATTAAAATTTTTATGAAATTCAATTATATGATAAAAGGATAAAATTGAACCATTTTAAAAAATAAGATCATTGAATTGTCTATTTTAAAATTAAAAGAAAAATTAAAAGTACATTTAAGGTTTTAATTTTTTATTAAAATTTTAATATTAGAAAATAAAATTCTAACTAATAAGAATTAAATTTAATAAAAAAAATTAATTATTCACAACGTGATAAATTTAAATTTAAATTTTAATTAAAAAAATTATTTATATTTAATATTTAATAGTACTTCAGACTAAATCATCTGAATATTTATAAAAAAATAAAATAAAATAATATATTTTTCTCATTAGATCACGCAGTAAAAGAAGGAAAAGTGATAATTAAATATAGAGCCACATTTTTTAAGAAAAATAGTAACCCAACGTGCTATAACAGGATGCCTTTCTCTTTGGTACAATCCTTTTTCCCCCATTTGCTACAATTCCATTATGATTTGAATATAGATGTTGACTTCTTAATCAATTTTGATTACCATATAAAGAGGAAAAGCCAACAATATTTGCATATATTACAATAAAAACAAAATATAAATGGTATCTTTCGGATAAGTGATATTCAACAAAACAATGATTGAAGTCAATAACTACCGACAAAAGTTCTAAAAAATATAGTTTCAATATATATATTTTTAATATTCAAGTATTTGAGAGTTTAATTTTATTTATGATTGAAAATATAATTTCACTAATTTTCTTATTAGATCTAGTACTTATAATTTAAAATTTTATAATTAGTTTTTTGATTTAAAGTTTTAAAAAATTTGTATTTAGTTCATATCCTTAAATTTTTGTCAATATTCTATTATATTTTATTAACATGCTAATTATATACTATTTTCATATTGTAAATATACATAATTAAAGTTTATTTAGTTAGATTGTTTAGCATAAATTATAATTTGTGCCATATATATAAGTCAGTTTTTATATAATTATTTTTTATTTTATTGATATAAATCTTGTATATTTAGAGTGTTAGAATAATATATGTTGACAATTTTAATAAGTTTATTGTAATCTTGATAAAAATTTAAGAACATGGATTAAATTAAAAATGTTTAAAATTATAAAGATCTAATTAAAAATTATTAACTCCAATTAAAAATTTAATTGAAAATTAAATAAAATTATTGTGTCACAATAATAATTTAACCTTTATTTAACTTATATTAAATAATCTATCTAACTATTGCAAATAATGAAATATTTAATTCGTACATAAATACTATGTGAGAACTATTAAAATAGAATTTATTCTAAAAAGCAGAATTACCACTACTATTAAAAGCTTCTTGCCATGACTTTTAAAAAAATGCGAAATAAGAGTGATATATAATAGTTATCTTTCAAATTACTCCCTCACTTGTGTTGTCAATTTTCTCTTGTTAGTCAAAAGCTTTGAATGGCACGAAGTCTTGACATTAAGATTTGATCCTTTATTGATGTTTTTTATTTTTTTTTCCTTTCTTGTGGTTTGTGATGCTGTTTAGGTTGTAGTGTAAATTTTAATAAAATAATAAAATATAAAGAGTAAAAAAAATAAATAAATTAATAACTCATTATAAATGAATTAAAATTTATTTATATTTTTTTTCTTTCATTAATTCACTATTTCACCAAAATTCATACTCCATTTAAATGTTCATACCTTTGAATTAAATTGTCACTGATTATTGCAAGTAAAGCAATTATATAGCAGGATTGAGTATAGTGAGAAAGTTAATTTCTTATCATGTTGTAAACAAATATTTAAATTTTTTATCGAGAGGGATTTACATATTTAATATTTAGTAATATTTTTGAACAAAAATATTTTTATTAAAAAATACCAAAAAAAGTAAAGAAATTATATTGCCTTAATTAATTAATTTGGCACCATCTACAAGGGTTAACATCTTTTATTAGAGCCGTAAGAGCCACTACATATGGTTGAAAAAAGTTTAATTAAATAATTAAATATAATATCTATATTAATTTATTGATATCAATCACATTTTTGAATCGTTTAAGCCAGTGGGTCACGAAAATTATCTATTTCTGAAACCAAGAAAAAAGGTATTATTTACATAATAACTTCTAAAGTTCCCCCCTTTTTTTTGCTAAATAATATTAGTAAGTTCAACCTACGCTTAAGTATATATTAATTTTTTAATTTATTTGAAAATTAAGTCATAAAATTTTTTATATTTTAAATATAATAAAAAGAATAAAATGGGACGCTCTCTACTTTCTCATATCTCATGTATATTTAATTTTTTTTATAGTATTAAATTAATATACTCAAATATTACATATAATTTTGGGATAAAAATTAATTTTCTTGAAAAATTAAAATTAAAATAAATTAAATTTAAATTTTAAAACAAAAAAAATCAAAACTTAGTGAAAGTTTGAAATAAATTGATATTTTATTTTATTATTTATTTTGGCTTCCCTGGCTCTATTTTGGCCATACCATCCTTTGAATTTAATGTGAATATAAGTTTAAAGGAATTTACTTGAATTGATTTGATTTGAAGTACGCATGACTCATCGCGTTACTCGTGTAAAGTTTTGAGTAAATTAATGATGGAAAAACTTAGGAGCAGTTTGCAATTTGATTTTTTTTATATATTTTATTTTAATTAAAAAATTTAATAATAAAAATATAAAAAGTGATATATAAATTTAGTCCATTAATAATTTAATTTTTTTAAAAAATATATTTTTAAATTAATTATTAAAATATAAAATATCTCATTTTAATATTTTAAAAATTAATTTTTAATTATTTTAATCATTTAATTAATAAAATATAAAGAAATTAACTTACAATAATAATAAATGTTAATTAATTAATTAAATTTTATTTAACAAAATAAATATAGAGAATATATTTTGATAATATTTAATTTATAAAATAAAATATATTATATTTATAAATAATGCATAAAAAATAAACTCTATATTTTGATAATATTTAATTTATAAATATGATATTTTTTATTATTAAATATTAATATATGTTAATGTCATTATCAATTATTTTTTCATCTATTACAATGATTTAATAATTAAATTAATTAAAAATTGATATTTTAATAATTAAACAATTAATTTTTCTAATTTTTACAACAACAACAACAATAATAACAACAACAATAATAATAATAATAATAATAATAAAAAAAAAAAACAATAGAGTATCCTCTCTTGATAAGTGGGAAACCATTTTAATCGGAAGTAGTAAAGTTAAATATATACAAACGAAATGTTTATATTAAATACTATTTTTTTTAAAAAATATTTATATTTAATGTTAAATAAAACCTCTAAAAAAATATTTATGAGAAAAAAAAAAGTTACAAGACTTGAACATTCTTATTCACGCCAGATGAAAATAAAAAAAGTCGCTTATATACTAATTAATATTATAATATGACATACATAAAATAAATATATTGTTTAGATTAAATTTTACTAACCTTTTTTTAAATTTTGGTTAAATTATACTTAATATTTATATTATAAATTATACTTGACTCCCTTTAAATCTAATGTCATTAAGCTTAAAGGAATTTACATGAATTGAAATATAATTTCATTCAGTACTCATCTTTGTTGTTGTGAATAAATGTGCATGTCCTAGAATTTTAGGCATGCATGAATGATAAAATTTAAATAAGGAAAGAAAAAATTTATTTATAAAATATTAGTTAATAAAATTTTAATTATAATATAATAATAATATAATAATAATAATATAATATATATTAAATTACTCTCAGACCTGTCTGGAAAGTGTTTAATTAAAAGTATAATCATTGGTGTCGCATGGCATGGACGATGAATTAGTTAAACTCTAATCTATTCATGACATAATTTCCTCCTTCATCTCTTTTTTTTTTTTTTTTTATAAAAAAATTAATTAATTAATTTTAAAATTTTAAAATAAAGTAATAGCAATCCATCAAACAACTGTGGATAGACGTGACGTAAAGTAAGAAAGTAGAAAATATGAAAAACAAAACAAAGAAAAAAAAAAAAACTTTGGTTTTAAGAGAGCTAGGGTTCCTGCTGTCCCCTCTATATGCATATATTATGCTCCCACCACTATTGGTGACGTTTCTCGTCTTTTCGTTGCTTTTAATTCTTATAATGTGTCTATTGCCGTTATATTAAAAAATTATTTATTTTAAAAATTTTGTTAAGGTTTTTTTATCTAATTGATTAATAACATTTTTTAATGTTAAAACTTTATTTATTTTTTATTTTTATAAAATTTAAATTATTAAATAATCTATTAATTAATAAAAAATTCTTAATTAGTGCCATGAACACTAGTTAACAAATTCTTATTTTAAAAATATTGAATTTAATTAGCTAAACTTTTAACTAAAAACATTCTTAAATGATCAGAAAATTAATTAGCTTGCCGTGAAAAAATTATACCTTTACTCAAAATTTATTATAATTAAAAAAATTTAAGTATAATTTTTATATTTTTGTTATTAAATTTTTTAATAAAAAATTAATATATATAATTTATATAAATTATCTCTTTTATAGTTAATTATTTTTAAAAAATTATATATTTTTTATTTTAATTAAATAACTTGACTAAAAAAATTGTATGTATAAGTTAAGTTTTTGTTATAATTATCTTTAATATATTTTTTTAATAATTTAACTGTAAAACAACAAAGTGCCGTGTCCTCTGCTCTTTCTTTGATGTCTCATTTGCCAACCCCTATTAAGTATTGTTGGGATAAAAAGGGTACTAATTAAATTTCTTATTGACTTTTTATATTTTTAAATATATTTATAAAATTTTCAATTATAAATAAAAAATTGAGTTAAGATGTAAGTCAATCCGTAGTAATTAAATGAACAGATAAAATTTTAGCTAATGAATCTTAATTAAGCGTTCAAATAAACAACACTCGATTTGTTATTATAAATATAAGCTTTAGTTTCAATACATTTTCTTTTATTTTACAAAGAATAAAGATAATTGAAATGACATTTATATAAATAAAGATCACTGGTGCATAAAAGATTTCTAAAACATATTATAGTAAATTAGAATGACCTTGTTTGGTTAAACTATATTGATTATTCTTTTACTTTAAAAATTATAAAATTTTTTAAAATTTATTTTATGAACTTCATTAACAAATAATAAAAATTAGAAATTATACAATATGATTCCAAACATTAATAATATAATTTACTCGACATAAAATTAATCACATTTCAAATAGTATTAATATAATTTAATCAATGTATAAACATATATTAATGATAAGTGTTGATCACCAATAAAAATAAAGTAGGGTGAAAGAGATTAATTTTTTATAATATGATAAATTTAAATTTAAATTTAAATTATTATTATAAAAAATATATGTTTAATATCTAATAATATTTTAAAATATAATTAATTATAATAAAAAGATATATAAAAATTAATTATAATAAAAATAACGAGTGTTGATCATAAATTTAAAGTGATATACTCAAAATCAATAGTGGATGAGCATGTATCAACTTAATTGAGTGATTATTGAGATGAGCGTTAAATGAATTTTGGTGGGTTGTGTACGAAAAAATCTGTCAGGAGATTTAGGACCCACTGATTGGATGGAACGTCAAGGTCTCATGTGTGCCAAAGAAAAACTATTTCTCCATTTGTCTCCACCTTCTTTTATTTTATTTTCACCGTCCAAAATCACAAATTAGTTATGACAAATTTATATGTAATGGTTTATATTTTTATTATTAAATTTTAAAATTAAAATAAATTGATATAATTTTTTTTAAAATAAATTATAAGAAAAATAAATTATATATACATATATATGTATATATATATTAATTTTTAATAAATAATTTTAAAATAAAGATATAAAAGTTATATTTAAATTTTTTTCCTTAATTAAACAATTTCGCCTTCTTCCTCTTATTTAGTTTCAACTTCAACACATTGGGTGCATTGGGTTTCAGTTGCATCTATCATGCCATCCACAACACAACAATCTATTAGCCATACTAAAACTTGGCAGGTACTCTCCATTATAAAAATTCCAGGTAAGTGAAGTTAAATTAGTTAAAATTTATTAAATATTGTAACATTAATACTATCTTATTTTATTATAAAAATAAATTATTATTTTAATCTCATACAAATATATTGTATTTTAATTTAATTCTTGAATAATAAAAATTATAAATTTAATTAGTCATCCAAATAATATTTAAAAAATAATAATTTTATATTAACATTAATTACATATATGCCTAGTTGATTAAAAATTTGATTTGGCGTAAATGATTTAATAAAACACAGTCATATTGCCTCATGATTAAATTCTCTATTTTGACCATCGAATGTTGCTTCCCTATTTTTTTTTATTGCATTTTAGAACAAAATTTTATTGTTCGAGACTCCTTATATATATTTAGTTCTTAATTTATTCATTATTTTTGTTTTACTAAAATTTTATCTCTGCATTTTGAGGTTATAACAATGGTGTTAGGACATATTAATCAAAGAAGTTAACACAATTTAACCGTCAATTTAAACATTGTTAATGCCATATGAACAATTTATTGATACTAACGTAGGAACTAAAAATTGGTTGGCTTTATGAATTTTTTTAAGAATTAAACTGATGATTTTCATCATTTATCAATTAAATTTAGGCAATCTATATTTATATTTCAACAACCAAAATAATAATTGACTTAACTATTAACTTACTTTTATATTTTTATTCTTTAAAAAATTTATCTTGTTTTAATTTAATTTCTAAATGATTTAAATTATCAATTTCATCCTTTAAAAATGTTTCTCAAATAAATTTAATTCTTATATTTGTTATATAAATGACAGAAAATATATTCTAACATTATTTACCATTGATAATGTAACAGTTAAATGACAAATGTGATTTTTAATTATCTATAAACAAAACAATTTAAGTAATTCAATAAAACGTAATATTTCGCTTCATGATAGGTTAAGCTTCCCGTCTTACCTTTGCACGTAACTTCGCTCTTATAATTTATCTCTTTATTGAAATAAGACACATATTTTATAAATAAAAACTAATTTACTCTAATTATTTATAGTTGAATAAATTTTTTTTAAATACAATCTATCAAGCCAATAAACTATAAATAAGCGATATGCTTGATTATAAAGTTTGAAATTGAGAGTGAGATATGACCTTGGCTACACCATATATACATTAATTCGAAGGGTTTGGGTTTCGTTTCTAGAGTTTGAAAAAACAGAACGTAAAAAAATTAATTTGTATGAATCATAATCTATTGTTTTTCACTGCACATAATTATTGTGGAAATTTCAATCCCTTTGTAAGCACGTACCTAATCCATATACATGTGTACATACACGTAGAAACTAGGTATGTTTAAAGTATAAAGGGGACGATGGGAGACGACAATGTAGTATTTTCACGGGAAGTGAAGCTTTATTAATTATGGATGGACTTGGAGGGAAGAAAAGACACACATTAAACCTATGGAGCTAGAGAGCTTGAGAGCTAGAGAGAGAGAAGTTTTCAGAAAAGAAATAGAGTCACAGTGAGAGATGAAGAGACATTCGGACTGTCCCACTAACTTTATCAGCTTTACCTATAGCTGCACACACACTCTCTTTTTTCTATAATTATTAGATAAGGCTAAATAAAGCTTACCAACAATTTCGTTTTAATTTAATTATTTACAAAAGATTTTAGTTATTTTTCGTTTTAAGATTTTCAAAATTTGTAACAAATAATTACTGTTTGTATGAGTCTTAAGTAAAATTTTTTAATTTGTTGTTTTATAAATCGATAAAAATCTTGGATTATTAAAAAGAGAGAGAGAAAAAGATAACCCATCTCCATCATCGTCATCATCGTCATGTTCAGTTCATAAAGAATAGAGCTTCTCATCAATCATGGAATAATGGTACAACTGCAACGCTCGGAATTTTCTCTTTCTGAAGTAAATAACAACACTCCGTTCAAGCAAGAAGCCAAGCTGGATTTTTCCTCAACTACATAAATTAAAATAATTGAGTACTGCAGTATTCATTAGCACTCAAAGATACACGTTATTTTACTTTCTAAAAGAGTATTTACTTTTTAATATTATTCTATTATCTACTAATTAATAAACTTCACCCTAGTTGATGTGATTGTTAATATTAAATTAAAGTTTTAACTATTTTAGTTGGTATGATTTCATGATATCTAGTTTATGTTTTAGTTAAAATACACCAATAATTCTATTGATTTAACTAATTAATTAAGAGTTTATGCAACTTATCTTTTCAAGTCTAAAACTTAATGCTCAATTAATTTTGTAGACTCAGATTTTGTCCAATAATATGATGAAACTAGATTAAATATTTGAATTCTTCATGCATTTGGATTAATTCAAGGTTTGAGGAAGTAAATTGAGGTCTACTTAATGTGTTTTTTTTTCAAGAAAATGCACAAAAAAGATTCTGTTTGATGGGCAAGGTCTAAATACTTCTTTGGATATGACAAGGCATGTGATATAATCCTAAAAGGTTGATCTGATGTGCTTTTAAATGAATTTACCAATGAAATGACTAGTAGTTACACAAATAGGTGCGTCTAAATCGCCAATCAAATTTTAGAGTTGAAAAGAATAATTCTACAAAAATCTTTATAAGTTGATAGAAATCATAAATGTGTCTTTCAACTTTTATTAATTTTGTTCTAAATAAAGTTAAATTTTCACTCAAAACTTCGGGTATGTTAGAATATTATTTATTTATTTTTTAAATTTTTTTATAAAATTAATTTTAAAAATTTACATAAATATTATCTTAATATATTTATTATATATATTATTAATAACAAATTTATTTTTTATTTTAAAAATTAAAATTTAAAACATATTTTAATTATTTTATATTTTTATTTTTAAAATACATATGTTATTTTTTATTTTTAATAAAAAACAATAATTTTAAAATTTTTTTTATTTTTATGTTCAAAACATAAAAAATAATTTTTAAAATTTACATTTAAACAGCTATTTTTTTCCTCCCTCTTTTGAAGGTAATTAAGAGGACATGATATTATTTTTAGAACCAAAAGAAGATAATTAAAATATAATTCATTCATAATTCACTAGTCTCTTGTGTAATTTATAAATGATTAAACTTGAAAATATTATAATCCTTATAATTAAAATAAGCAGATAAATATGTAATTAAAATTTAAAATTTACAAAAATTAAATCGAAAAAGAATAAATTTTCATCCTGATCTTTCATGTTATAAGTGGGGTATATTGTGAGGGGAAGAAGAGGTGAGGCAAAGTGGGAATAATAAATGAGTGGACAGATGGCTATGCATCAAAGGGCAATAGTTCGAAAGAAAAGAAGAAAAAAACGAAAGAGAGAGAGAAAGAAAAAGAAAGAGATTTAAAAAAGGGTGATTCCGTGCCCAATAAACCTATCTCTTCCCCTCCATCCATCATCTGCAATATTAGTATAGACACATAGTAGTAGGTGACTTGTTGGCAATTCCTCGATTAGATCGTTCTTTCTCTCTCTCTCTCTCCTCTTTTGTAATTGCCAGTAATGGCAGAGCATCAGTGACAGTGTAAGAAAAGAGGGAGAGAGTTTTCATTGGGAAGGTAAAGCCTTGTTTCCACCATGGATATCACCTTCACCGCCTATTCTCATCTCTATCTTCTTCTCTCTCTCCATAATCATCAACTCTAACTTCATCTTATCATCCCGCGTGCTATCTTCTGCTTCTTCATTTCTTCTCTCTCTCTCTCTTTCTCTCAATAATTTAAATATATATACATACATGTATTTATGAGTATCTATGTATGAGCTAGCACACCATATATAATTAATTAACTCTGGTCTTCTAGACGAAACACATATGTATGTGCAGGCCTTGCCAGGAGGACTAACTATTACTGCTTCTGCTTCCCTCTAAAACTGATCACTATTTAGGATTTTCTGTAAAAAGCCTGAAACTTTTTAGCATAAAACCCGGGAGAGACCTCAGGATATATAGGCCACCATATTCATCGGTCGCACCAAAAAATTATTAAAAAAAGGAAAAGAAACGTCTTTTTAGTTTTTAAGAAAGAAGCTGAGAGATCTGTCTATGTTGTGCTGTATGTATGTATGCAAAAGGAATCTTACAAGAGACTTAGAGTGGAGAGAGAGCAGAGAAGAATTATGGAGGATGGTTCTAATTGTAATGGTGGGATGGGTCTTGGGGAAGAGAATAGTAGTACTATTAGTGGGCTAATGTGTTCTCCTTCAATGATGATGATGCCTTTAGTGACATCTCATCATCATCATCATCATCATAATAGTAGAAGTAGTGGTCATCATCATCCATTAACATTAAATCCTAATGCAAACACTTCTACTAGTACTCCCTTCCTTCTCACCCCTTGCACTAATCGTACCACCTCTTCATCTTCCTCTATCATGCTTGAAAACAACACTACCAACAGAAACATCATCATAAACAACAACAACAACAACACTGGCTTAAGCTTTGGTTGTTGTTTCATGGAGACCGACCACAACCTCAACGACAACAACATTAACAACAACAACGATGGAAGTAGCTCCTCTTCTTTTTCGTCTTCTGTGAAAGCCAAGATCATGGCTCATCCTCACTACCCTCGCCTCCTCGCGGCTTACGTCAATTGTCAAAAGGTGAGACTGAAGAAAGAGAAAAAAGACAGAGAAAAAAAAAAGGATTAATTTTGACTCAACTTTTAATTGTCTAAAACAATTTTATATGTTTTTGCTTTCTTCATATTGTTTCGCAACTCGGATCTGAGTGTTCCACAACCTAATAGCGAGAGATGTGGGGTTATTATTGTTATTCTCTTATTTAAAACGCGTAATTGTGACAAATTATGTTACATCCAAAGAAAACAGACGCGAGGGAAGAAGTCAAACTCAAAACCCTTTGAAGCTGAATTGATAAAGACAGTGTCTTCATGGCAACCCCTTCATATTTTCTCATAATAATCTTTTCTATTTTCTTTTATATAAAAATTTGAGACTCGATCTTTCATTCATCTCATAATAGTTTCTGAACCTAACAGGTGGGAGCACCGCCAGAAGTGGTGGCGAGGCTAGATGAAGCGTGTGCTGCGGCGGCGGCAATAGGAGGAGGCGGCGGGTCTTCGGGGTGCGTCGGAGAAGATCCGGCGCTGGATCAGTTCATGGAGGCTTACTGTGAGATGCTGATAAAGTATGAGCAAGAGCTTTCAAAACCCTTCAAGGAAGCCATGTTCTTCTTTCACAACATTGAGCGTCAGTTCAAAGCTCTCACCGTTGATTCTCCTATTGACTTTGGTGATGATCACTAACCTTCTCTCTCAAACTTCATCTTTAATTTCTTTTTTTTTTTGTGTATAATTATTTCATGTCGGATTGATTATATTTCACGGGCCATGCATTATTGTTCGTGTTTCCAGGAAGTAGGTATTGGTTTAAAAAAATGTGCAAGATTATGTTCCTGCTTCCTAAGCTAAAGTGGGTTATTGCATATCAGTTTTTAACTTTATATATATATGTTTTTCTTTTTCCGAGAGTAGCTTATGTTATTCTTGTGAATGTACACACGATTTACTATTAGACTCAATTTTCTTTGATTCTCTTCTCGGTATTGATGCATCATTAGTTTAGACATATTTTCCTGTATTTATATGTTAGGTTTAAAGCATGTCTATGTATTTCCCCTTTTGATTCTTATTGCGACGCACATGTTTGTTGATTTTTAACCTTAATGAAATGAAGTAATTTAGGTTTTCAGATAGCCTAGGGTTTCTTCAGACCTCATGTCCAGGAATGGCAATGGCGAGGTTAGTAGGTAGATGCGTAAGTTTCTCAGTATGAAAGTTCTGGAAACAAAAAGAGGGGTTGCAGAGAGGTGAAACCATTTGGGGCAAGTACAAGGGTTAGTCAAGAATACAAGTATTTGCTATAATGTAATTAGGAACTAAAAGAAATGTTGAAATATTATTACATAAAAAATTTTTTTCTTTTAACTATCAGTTTGTTACGTGCATTTGCATCTTTAAGATTACTCGGATTTGAAATGGGATTTAGCTAGCTTGGACAAGTTTAAAGATATTTTTTACTGTAAACAATTCCAGGATCATTTAAGTAACTTCTTTATAATGTGATTAAATTTTGGATTAGACTTGTATGCAATTTTTATATCTTTGCTACAAGGTTTCCAATCAAAACAAGTATGTGAATTTTTTTTAGAAAAGAACCAATCAGAATGAACTGTATAAATTTTATACATGTCACTTTCTTATTGAAGAATTAGATGGCAAAGATGTAAAAACAATACTTAAATTTTTTCCTTAAATTTTATGTTTATAGAGATATATATATATAATTCATACATTTTAAATATATCAAACTCAAATTTTTATAATTTTTTTTCAAAAATGTGGTAATTTTTATTTTTCATGTACCAATGGCCACCTTAGGTTTTACTCAATATAACTTTTCATTGGTATTCAGATTTTTAGTTGGGTGTGGTCCCATTATTTTCCTCAAAGGGTGTAATTATAATTATCCATGTTTAATCACACTCATCATTCTTCCCGTTTGTGTCTACAAGTGGAGATGAATATTGTCTTGTTGTGCCCTTGATATATTATTATGAAGATACTATAATATATAGTTTCTTGTCCTTAACTAGAAATAGATAGACACTGTCATCTAACATTATGCTAGTTGATAATTGAAATCTACAATTGATTAAAACCACCATCACTATTGGTCAAACTTTTCTGCTGGTGTAAATGACTATGATATAGAATATATAAGAAGCTTATCCTTTACTTTCTTTGATATGTACATGACCTAGCTTTTAGTGAATCAATATTCTCAAGCTTTTAACAATGTATGACACAAAAGAAGAAGTATTCTTCCTTTGAGTGATATTAGGTATACATGATTCAATTAATGTGAGTAAAGAAATCAACCTCGATCTCGTGGATCATGTCTAATGAGTTCTTTGTTGCCACAGCTAGTTTTTGTCGTTTATTGTGCATTCAATTATGGAAAAAGTCTTTGTTATGTTCTACACAATCTTGTTTTGTTATGCCCTTTTAATTAAACATTCTTATTTTTCAACGAATTTGGTTATTCTGGTTAGAGTATACATCCATTGGTTGTTCCTTTTCTTGTTGATGGCTATTATGTTTGTTTGAGGCTTAATGTTATAATTAACACTATATATATAGACCAAATTAAAACTAGAGAGACTAAAAGTGCAATTATTATATGGACTAGACTTATAATTATATGCAGTTTGTTATATTTTAGCTATCATGTTTTTCAATCAAAATAAAGCATGTGAAGTTTTTTGAAAAAAGAATCAATTATGAGAGAGATAAGTTGTATAAATTATATATATGTTAGTTTCTGAGTAAAAAATTTGATGAAATTTTTTTTTTCCTTATTATATAAGCCATTGTTTAATAAAGTTGAAGAATGATTGTAATTATTACTGTATATCTATCATATATGATTACATGATGGTTTTAATTAATTACTACTGTTCAAGTTAAACTTTAAACTCTTGTCTGACAAAAATGATACAATGCCTAGGCCTCTTCAGTATCATGCTGATTGTGACAACATTAAGATTTGTATGTCATATAAAATGAGTAAATTATAAATAATTAACATGAGATCCTGGATCTTCAGTGCTTTATACCTTTTTTCTTTGTTATTATAGTTCTCTCCCTGGTTGTCATTTCTGCATAGAAAGAAGCTCCCATTAAGCTTTGAAAAATAGGGTCTATGTGTTTTTTATAAAGTAGCCCTAGTCAAGTTATATATTTTAGACATCTATAAATAAAGAATATTACTTTTCTTCCCCAATTTTGTGGGTCTTTTATTTAAAAGAGGTTACTACTGTTTCAGGTTCTATAGAAAGAGCCAGTCTAGAACAAGAATAAGGTTCTCTTTGACTATGCACAGTAATTTAAATTAATAATATTAACTTGCACTGATTTCATGAGCTAATTGCCTCCTAATTAAGGATTACAAATTGTACTTGTAGTTTATCTTTATCTAATCACACACACATGTATATATTGGACCTTCAACAGTAATATAATTAAAGTTTGAATTGGTGTTGTTACATGAGTCTCTTTATCTATTTTTTATTTAATTGTTTAGTATGCTTTCTGATATTTAGATATATGAAGCAATTAGTATGGCTGTTTAAATTTTATGCAATTGGATTATGTAAATGGAAGTGATCCTTTTGGGAAAAACCATTAGAAGAGAAGCTCATTTTGAGAATTAATATTAATTAATTCATGTGGCTGGATAATAATACTATATACCATTATATTGTTGATTCATATATATATATATATTTGCTTGGTTTGATCAGCTTGTAAGGAGAACACTACTGATAGGAATGAATCATCGGAAGATGATATTGATCTGCACAACAACAATAACAACAATAGCGTGATCGATCCTCAGGCTGAGGATCGGGAATTGAAGGGTCAGCTTCTGCGAAAGTACAGCGGTTACTTGGGCAGTCTGAAACAGGAATTCATGAAGAAGAGGAAGAAAGGCAAGCTGCCTAAAGAAGCTAGGCAACAGTTGCTTGATTGGTGGAGCAGACACTACAAATGGCCTTACCCTTCTGTAAGTTGCATCCATAACCCACATCTTTTCATACCAAAAAGAAAAAAAATAAATCTTTATATATATATTTTTATATATAAAAGTACGGTTCAGTATACAAGATTCTTTGTAAGACTAGGTTTGGAAATTTTTAAGATTTGAACTTATTACTTCTAGATCATATAACAGTAACTTTACTGATCCAAGGCTCACATTCTTTTATATATATATATATTTATTTATGATTAACTTGATTAAACATTATTAAATGTTGAAAGTAAAAAATTGAAATATTTGTATTTTGTGTAATTTTATGCAGGAGTCACAGAAGCTGGCTCTTGCAGAATCAACAGGTTTGGATCAGAAGCAAATAAACAACTGGTTCATAAACCAAAGGAAGCGTCACTGGAAGCCTTCAGAGGATATGCAGTTTGTGGTGATGGATCCAATTCATCCTCACTATTTCATGGACAGTACTAATGTTCTGGGCAATCCTTATTCCATGGATTTTTCCCACACTATGCTCTGAAATATTATAGTTAGTGTTTCATGTTTATTGCTTGGTCCGCATATTTTAGCTTAAAAACCTTATAATCAATGCTAAGATGTATGTATTAATTAATTACTGTGTGTAGAGATTAATTAAAACATGCTATATTTGTAACTGCAGATTGTTATATGGAATATATGATATATATTCTCCATTTAAGATACGTGGATATATGAAGATTGGGTGTTGCATTAGTAGTTAGTCTGAGGAAGTTTGGTGGATAGTGGTGTTCGTGGTTGATTGTTTTTTAAAATAAATTCTTGAGAAACTAAATTTTTTTATTCTGAGTTTTGATTGAGGATGCCGAGATACATTAAATGTACTAAATCCTAGTCGGATCGGATTCATGAATTTCAATTTCCTAAGATAATTAACTACGTAGCTCTTATCTGTAGATAAGTGACCATAGCAGTAAGATAATATTTTGTTATTGTTGTTTGAATTATTAATTTTTTATAATAATTTGTCTGATTTGGATAGAATAAAATAATAATACTATTATATCGTAACTAAAATTTGACAATTATTTTTTTAAAATTTGGATAAAATTATATTTAATATTCACATACTCATGATTCTCAAATTTGATTCAATATATATTATATATTTTTTGTACAAATTTTCTGATTTATTTTAAAAATTTATACTTAGATAACCAAAAAGAAATTAACCATATAAATCAGGCCCAAAAAAAAAAAAAACAATCATATGAAAACTAATACATTGTCTTCGTCGAAGAGTTAAGATTTAAGGCCGTTCTGAAAAAAAAAAAAAAGAAGGGAAAAATAAATACAATGTCTTGCAAATCTCCTCTAAATTGTCAAATGTAACATATATTCCCTACTATAACTTAATTGAAAAATGATCTCACATTTAATTGCAAATTAAATATCTCTCTAAACTATAAAATCTGATAAATATTTTTTTATACTTTTTCATAGAAGAATTTAACGCCAGTCTTAATTCCTTCTACTAACTTTGTTAAATATATTTTTATATCAAATCTTTACATAAATTTAGCAAAAGTTATATAAATTTTTTAATAATGTCACTTTTTTTATTACACTAATTCACATGCCTTAAATTTTAACATTCTCAGATTTTGCCAAAAAAATTTAGGATAGAGTGTTGGAAGGAGATTTGAAAATTTCAAAAATTTAGCATTTATTTAAAACTTTTTGAATGAAAAATAGTTTAAGGAAGAGAGTTTTTTTCTCCTAAATTAATTGATTTAAGTAAAAGTATAATATAAAAAATATTTAATGTAGTTGATAGATGGATAATTTGGAGTTAAATTGTCAAACATTATAGTTCAAGGACTATAGGCAACTCAGTCATAATTGAAGGTAAATATATGTCACATTTTATAGTTTAAGAAAATATTTTGTAACTATGTCATAGTTGAAAAAGAGTATTTATCACAATTGATAGTTTATGAGAATATTTTATAATTGAGTTAAAGAGAGTATTTTACAACACTTGATAGTTTATAAAAAAATTTTACAAATGAATTATAGTTAAAGAGAGTATATATTACACTTTATAATCTAGGAGAAAATTTTGTAAATAAATCATAGTTGAAATAGAGTATTTTGTAACTAAAAAATATTTTTCACCCGTTTAATAATTTAATAGATATTTTTCAATTGAGTTTTAGTTAAAAGAATATTGTCAAGTTTGATAATTTATAAAATATTTTATAATTGAGTTATAAGTGAAAGAGACTTTTTATTAAAACATTGTATTTATTTTTTTATATGGTTGGCTTTCTATTTTAAAAGAAGAAAACACACAAGTACTAATATGTAAAGATTAATTATGTCATCCTTTGTGGTACTTATAATTTTATTTATGGAGTTCTGATCTAAATATTAAAAAAAAGAGAGTTTCAAGACAAATATTAAAATTTGGTAAAGGAATATTTTTAGTCTTTTAACTTTAATTTAAGTTTTATTTTTATCATTTAAATTTGATTGATTTTACTTTAGTCTTCTAATTCTACATACCTATAAATGTATTTATTTTTACTTGTAGAATTTATAGAGTGATAACTTTTGTAATAATATGGGATAGAGTTTTTGTTAGATGAATTAATAATTTTAAGAATTAAAAAATTTTAATTAATTTTTTAAAATTAAAAAATTAAAATAAAATTAATTAAATTTAAAAAATTAAAATAAAATTTAAGTCAAAATTAAAAAATTAAGAATAATGTTGTACCTTCAAAACTTTGTGGGTAAATTTAAGAGGTCGGATAAGGTATTCATTTCGTCCCCAAACCGCTGTTAATTATATATTAAAATATTTTTTTATTATTTATTGTATTATTATATATATGTTATTATATTTTATTGTTTTCCATTTATATGTATTTGCTTCAACCTTTAGATTCATTTCATTAAATTAAAACCTAGCGTGCTGTTGCCCTACGCTGAACGAAACTCTGCTGCTGTGTGCGATGCTGACGGATCTACTGTTGCTGTGCGACGGAGGTACGAGGCGGACGGCGAGCGGCGGACGACGGATGACAGATATGAGGCGCTACCGAAGCTGCTTCCATTAAGGAAGCTTCTGCCCTGTGCTGCCATTAACGAAGCTGCTGCTGTGTACAACGTGCTACGACCAACGGAGCTTCTGTGCGACGGAGGTATTATCTTTTTTATAAAATATTTTTTGAAAAATTACTTTGTTAAACTTTTATGTTAGTTATATATTTAAAATCTACTTTGATAAATATTTGTAAAAATTGATTGTGTTTTTAAAATATAGATAATATTATGGCTGTGATTTAAAATTTGTTTCTTCATTTTGAATACTTCATTCTGTGGGCACTTTTTTTAACATATTCGAACTTCAGTTTATTAGGTTTTGTTGTTGTGGGTTACCACAATTTGAGCTTCATTTATCATTTTAGATTATTTAAAAATAATAATAAATTTATTATAACTTTTTATTATTTAAAATTAAATATTAAATAAATAATTAAATATTAAACAAATGTCAAAATTATTACAAATTATAACATTTTATTATTTATGATGTACAAAAGTAACATCATAAAATTATAAAACGTAATAGAAATTAAGTATTATAAGTAATAAATTAATTTTAAAATTATACAATAAGCGCTACAAAAATTGGACAATTAAACTGAATGTATATTAAAAATAAGTTATAAATTAAATATTATATAAAAATAATATTATAATTTATTAAAACTAAACAAAATTTCTTCTTTTTTAAACTTGAATTGTCTATTGGTGTCAGGTAGATTAATTAAAAAATCAGTAGATTAATCTAGATCAGGACTGAATTTATTACAAAATGATTTAAATAATTAATCCCAATCAATTTAGTGACTGATTCATGGCTAGGTCATTTGGGGTCTCAAAAGCATTGTTGTTAAAAACATGTTTGAACTCATAAACACGTTCACGAGTGTATGTAGCCATCTTTGGTTGAATTGCTTCCAAACTCGGAAGTTGATAAGCTCGTTGCTAACTCGTTTGAAATCTATCATTTGTCATGAAGTCCTGAGTTTGGAGGCCATTGCATGGGTTTAGAAGCTGTAAGAAAATTGGGAAAGATGAAGTAGAAGGACCAGAGGAAGGGGAAAAGACAAAGAATAAAAAAAAATAAAATCCGAGAAGAAACAATTAAAAAAAAAGAAGAAAAAAGAATTACCAATCCAGAACGAAGAAGAAAGAGGGTAGCCATGGTAAGTGATAGATGAAAAGCTCGGTTTAAAAAAGAAGAGAGAAAGGGAAGGAAAGAAAAATGAATAATATATTGCGACAGAAAAATGTTTAGATATAATTAATGCTGCAACTTGCAAGTTTTCCAATGTATTCAACTTTTTTATTTTTAAAAAATGAAGTGGTGCCTCCGTCATAAGCTATAGAAATTAAATGAAATTTTTTTAGATAAAGAATCTTAGTATTATTGTTTTTATAAAAATGTAAGATATATTATATATTTATTTTATTTTATATATACTAAAATTATATAATATATATATTTTATTTTAAATGATTTTTTATTCAATTAGAATGTAAATTAGTATGCATAATAATACTAGTTCGACTTTAATTTAATTATTGAACTATAAATTAATTTTTTTACTAGTTTAATAATCATTATTGATGGCTGATGTTAAATGTATTATTATCTTTTTTATTTTAAAGATATTATTTTTATTTTTAACTAATTATTTATTAATATAGTTAATTTTTACGAATTTATATTCTGAGTTCACCATTCTCTCATGAATTTATTTAGACCCTTGAGTTAGACAACATTGTTCAAAACTATGCCTAGTACTGATAAACTTTTGTTACTATCGTTTTTTTGGCCTAAAATTATGTAAAATATGAAGGGTCTATTAATTTGAATACTTAATGGGCAAAATTCAATGGAGTGTTAACCCTCAAACTCATATTTAGGGTATGTTTTGATGATTTCCAAAAAATTTTAGAGTAAACTGCAAATTTCAATTTAAGGTGTTGTGTAATTTTTATCTTTCTTAATTTTAAAAGTAGATAAAATAAAAGTCCTTCAATTTTTCATTTTGTGTAATGCTAATACACCTGCTTTATTAATATTTTTTTTTTATAAAAAAACTTGTTTATACCAAAAAATATGATGTATTATATACAAAATTAAGATTGATGAATGTTTTGTACAAAAATAAAAATTTGAAAGAGTGTTTTGTCAAATTTTTAAAGTTGAAGTGTGAATTACAGAACTTTAATATGAGGAAAAAGTTAAGAAAAAAGTATATTGCATTTGAAAGAGTGTTTCACTGATTATTTATTGTTGGGCACAAATTACACAATATAGTGAGGAAATGCGTTTATATAGCCCATGTGCCCAAACTAATCTACAGAAAAACTATTAAGTGGGCTTCGTTCTTTAACCCAAAAAACAGTGGGCTCAAATGTTGATCCAAATTTTAAATGGGCTTCTCAAGACCTGACCCAAGTTAAAGCGGGTCTTAATATCATTTTCCCGTCGCATCCCTCGCCTCCCTTCCCAAACCAAAAACAACACAGTGAGGGTACTACTCAATCGCCGGTGGCATTCGAGAGCATGGTACGACTTCTTCTTCTTCTCAGACACTGTTTCTGCATATCTTTGTGGCATTTGGTGAATTTCATGCTTTGGGTTTTGTTAAGAGATTTCTCGGTGTATTAGTTTTGTGTCCTCTTAATCTCTCTGATCAATGCAATGGTCATATCTTGTATTCCAACAGGTTTCAAAGACACTGTTTATATAATATGTATGCGTTTTTCTACTTTCGGATGAACCGTCTCAGAATTTGAATAAATCCGTATTGTCATTTGATTGGTTGAGGATGCTTAAGTTTCTGGAACTTGAAATGCTCAGGTACAAGTCCTCCCGCTGGCATTGGATTGTGGTTAAATTCTTGATCTAGTTTTTTTACTAAAGCATGGCAGCCTTAATCTCCAGAAGGCTCCAGCGTTGTTTTGGGTCCTTGTATTCAATAAGCCACCGCTGTTATTCACAAAATACTGGGTCTCCGCTGCCTTTTAGATTAAATGGTATGGGGTTATGTAGTTTGCGCTTGCTTCTTGTTCTCAATCTGATTTTGGTTAATTTTGAGCTTCGCGATGTCCCCTAATATTTTTTGTCCACAGATATATGCAGTAGTTTATCTGGGGAAAGACTCTCTTCTGCAGAACGTTGTCGCCTTCTCTGGGTATATTGTCGCTGCATTTAGTTTCCATTCTCCATATGCAATTTTTAAAGATGAATATGTAATCGATTTAGTATTTTCTTATGATTGTGGTTTTGCATTCATGACTGTAATGTACAATTTTATTTTTAAATGCAGGCCAGATCATTGATCCATTCTCATCGGCAGTTTTCAACTTCTGTTTTAACTCCTGGCTCTGGTGAAGGTGCATTTCCCTCTCATTTATTGTCTAACGTGCCTGTGGCAGCTTCTGAGCGTACTACTATAGGTATGAAGGATGTTTTGAAAACTTATGTGCCTGAACTTTCTTGTGCTTCATTGTTCTTCTTTTGAATTTTGTTCCTGGAATTATAGGTTATTAGAATGCTAGGTGGAATTCCTATATGAATCTAGAAAATAGAGATATGATTAAGGTTCCTCTGTTCATTCTTTATCCTGATTAAAAGTTGGAAGATTGTAATTCTCAGCTGGAGGTCATATTCAGCTTATGGGATACACATACATGATACATGTATTACTTGGTGGAACTTACTAGGATAAAGAACATAATTGATCCTATTTCTGTTCAATGTCACATAATTAATGGCATGCATACATTGTGTAGATCTTCTTTTACAATCATGCATGTATGCGTAATGATCTGGTTTCATTCTGAATTAAAAATGAACCTGTGGCTAGGGTTTAACTTTAATGTCTTTTATCCTATTCCAAAAGTCATATAGTTGAGATTTTGCTTATTAGTCTTCTTTGTTGGTTAAATGCTTGTTTTTGTGTAGTTCTTAACTGCCTCTAGAGCCACAAGCCTTTCTGCTTTTAAGAATAAGCGGGAAGGAGAGATGTAAATTATAAGTTATAATGAAACAATTTGTGTGCATCTTGACTATGTTCCTTCTTTTCACTATCTACCATCTACACTTGATCATGAGGAGAGTTTAGTGTGCTTTCTAGTGTTTTAATAAGATTTTATTGTGTTACTAACGTATTATATTATGTAGGGCTTTACCAGGATCTTTTGATTCCAGTGACCAATTTCCATAATGAAGACAAGGGCTTCATGGTCTTAGCTGGTGATGTTTTTGATTTGCCTATTAGGAAGGATATTGTTCATCGTGTTGTCAGGTGGCAGCTTGCTAAACGACAGCAGGTAATTACTTTTCTTACTGCTTCTAAAGCTTCTATCTTATTTTTGGGATAGTACACATGTAATCCAGAGGAAATTTTGTATCTCTGAGTTGAGAAGACTGCTGATTGTGTTTCAATAATAATGACTAAACAATAAATGAGATGCTTCCTGTGTTGAAATGCTGGAAATACTGAATCATCATTTTCTTACACCACTTTTGTTGATGCATTGACAATTTATTACGGAAAAGGGTTGAATAGTGGAACATGCAACAAACTTTTGGATTTTGGACAATTAGTACAGTTGGGCATGGTTGCATAAAAGTTTGAGGATGAAATATTTTTGTCACTTGTCGCTTATTGGTTGAAATATCTTAAGTTTATCTTCTTGCACTTGGACATTCTATGGTATCAGATCTATAAATTTTCTTGCAGTATGGCTGCAAATTCTTGGCTTTGGAGACTTTGCATAAGTATCTTATGTGTCTGCTAATTTATTTGAGTGGAACAGGGAACACACTCAACAAAAACTATCAGCGAGGTCAGTGGGACTGGCAGAAAGCCTTATCCACAAAAAGGACTTGGTAGAGCAAGGCATGGAACGTTAAGAGGGCCTCAGGTAACGGAACATTCTGCTAGTTGATTATCTATCCCTTTTTTAACTACCTTTCTTCAGAACTTCACTGCATTGCTAACATTTTTTGTACTTGAATCTAATTTATTTAATGAATGGTTAACAGTTCAGGGGTGGTGCCACTATGCATGGTCCTAAGCCCAGAAGCCATGCCTTTAAGCTCAATAAGAAGGTCCGACGTCTGGGGCTGAAGATTGCTTTGTCAGCACGTGCAGCAGAAGGAAAGGCAAGTCTCCTCCTCATTCCCTCTCAATTCTACAAACCTCAGAGGTCTACATTCTCTGCCTCCCTTTCATGTTTACTAATTGACAGACTTAATAAGTGCTTTTAGAAAGAATGCGGCTTCTTCCTCCCAAAAATCTTTTCCAAACACCTGTTGACATGTGCCTTGTCGGAATTAAGTTTGATTTTTCATTTCAGGAAGCTTTCATTTTTAGGATTTTATGTGTTGGGTGAATTATCTAAATTTTCCAAGGCTTGATGATATGACATATTTTCTTCTTTCTAAAAATAAAGTCCCTAACTGTTATCATGATAGTGATTCCCCTCTATTGTTTGTTTAGCATTCAATTTATCTGTGGCATGACCACTTCTGCAGGCTTTATGCAATAAGATGCTCTATATTTGAAAGTGAAATGACCGAATTATTTTTCTGTGTAAATTTCATGTATAATGAGTTGCTTGTGGAGTTTAAAGAATGTTTGTTAGAAAGATACAAAAAACATATAATGGCTTGAAAAGATGAGGGGTGAAGAACCAAGCCACTTAAGTATCTCATTGAGCATCTCATACTACTCGATACGTGTAACGACCCCCTTACCATAGCATATAAATTAGGAAGCATGAAATGTTATGAAAGATTTTTGCTTTCAAAATGCATCGTTCGGGGCTGTTACTGGTTGAGTGTAACCTAAATAGCCGTCCCTATTCAGATTTCACTCAACCCCATACCTGCGCAGCTAATCTAAAACCTCAAATCATCAAAAATATAACCATCAATATACTCTGGAATATACATCTAGGTGAGCATCTCATACTACTCGATACCTGTAACGATCCCCTTACCATAGCATATAAATTAGGAAGCATGAAATGTTATGAAAAATTTTTGCTTTCAAAATGCATCATTTGAGGCTGTTACTGGTTGAGTGTAACCTAAATAGTCGTCCCTATTCAGATTTCACTCAACCTCATACCTGCGCAGCTAATCTAAAACCTCAAATCATTAAAAATATAACCATCAATATACTCTAGAATATATATCTAGGTTACTCTTCATACATTACATTTGAGATACTAATTACAGGATATAAAACATAAACGTTTACCACACTAATACATCAATAACTCCAAATACAAATTCAGTGATTAATACACACCATATGAAAACTATTAAACCATTTACAACTAATATCATAAGTTACAACATAGTTTCTCAGTCCTTTGCTATTCTATGTAGCAAATATGTCCGTCTTAAGCTAATTTTTAATGTCATCACGCCCTTGAGTGCCTGAACACATAACTTAATGAGATTTGAATCCCAGTAAAGTAATATACAGATAATTTTATTTAAAACAGCTGAGTGTTCAGCTATACCCCCGTCCTGGTATAGAAAACCTCTCCCCAAACTCATTCATTAAACAAAACTTGTGAATTGAAGCTTTATTTATTATAAGTCAATAAACATGAGAAATATAGTGGCTATTCAGAAATTATAAATAAAAAATCATTCACTCAATCAAAGAGTATAAGTATTTATGAAATACCGTCATTTTTCAAATGCCTGTAGTCAAGTTTTCATATCTATTGCATAACGCTACTACGTTACTGCAAGGATTTCAGTCATCTATACATGTATGCATAAAATCATATAAATAAATTCACAATTCATTGCCTGCTGTTTTCCAATCTCATTTTAAAATCACGGGGACCATCCTCCATGTGACTGAGATTGTTGCTATCACGGGGACCGTCCTCCCGGTAATTGTCACAGGACTGTTCTCCTTGTGATTGAGAACGTAATATTGAAAGGGGCGTCCCCCATCATGTGCACATTACCAATAGGTCTCATTTCTCTGTGCCGACTATAAAGCAACGTATACATACAGGTGACTAATACTTAGGATCATAGGGATTTACTCTTAAACCAATCCATTCTCCCGTATAGACTCTCTTCCTTTACTTCTTATAGTCTTTCATAGGGGTGTACTGGTTTAACGGGTAAACCCTAATATATACAGACCATTTCAGTGTTCAAAGAACGGAAGTATAAAAGCAGGTCTGAATATGGAATACTTGACAACCATCCCATATTGGTTATCAAGTATTCATCCCAAGTTTCGTCTGCACTATAAGTATACAATTCCAATAGTCCAATCAAAACAAGTAGCAAAGAATTTTCAAATATATTTCAAACACATGCAGGTCTTTTCTTATACTCATCTAATCGGCACACATTTCCTAGTACATGTTTGCAAACGCAATCACAGCAATCAATTCATAGTAAACATTTATCAAAATAAAAGGGAGTTTAAATTACTCTACTTTAAATCAGGATTTCCTTCGTTTAATTTAAGATTCTCTTTCTTTTCGTTGAACTAATTCTTCAAATCACCTCTGTACATTTTTATAACCAACATTCAGAATTGAAACTTATTCCAAAGCCTAAAATCAATAAGTTTGCACTTTAGTCCTTCCTTTATCTTGAACTTGGTTTTTAGCTATACAATTATCCAATTCACTTTATGATGCTTTTAGGAGGCTAAATAAACTTAATTCACTCAAAAGTTTAAAATGTACAAGGTTTACGTTACTTAAACAGGCTATATCAATCTTTTCAGTTTAGTCTCTAAATTTGAATCGAAACTTTTCCAACAATTTCTTTCCATTTTCCAATTCCATACATTCATAAGAGTTCTAATTAAATTAAGAATTACAGTGATGCATCCATTTTTGCAATTCTACTCCATACCAAACTTTTTCAAAATTTGCAATTTAGTCCCTATTTACAAATTTATGATTTTCATCATTCTTCTTCAATCTAACCCTTCAATTAATCCATAATGGCATTATAGAAGCTAGAAATTACAGAAAAATGGATTAATTCAGAGTTTTTCAGTGTATACCGAAGATTTTGGAAATTTGCAATTTAGTCCCTGCACTTTCCAAGGCTTTTTCCGGTGACTGGCGGCGGCGACGACGGCGGCTGAGGTCACCGGCAGCTCGGGGATGTTGCTGGGCAGTTCAAGCACCGATCACCAGTGGTCGAACGGCGTCGGAACGGCTAGATCGAAGCTCTTTTGAAATCGCGACGGGAAGGAAGAAAAACTATTTTCCGACGGCGGTGGCGGTCTGACGAGGCTTCTAGTGGTGTCGACGGTGTCTGGCAGAGTTGCTGCACCTTTCGATAGTGACGGGCGGCAGTGCGGTGGCCGGTTGGTGGGTGGTCGGTGGTGGCAGTGAAGAAGAAAGGAAACGCGAGAGAAGGAAAGGAGAGAAAGAGTGAATGCAGGAGAAGTCGCAGGAAAGGAAAGGAAATTGGAAGAAATGGAGGAAATATATATTTTAATATTCCTAAAGGCATTTTGGTCTTTTCCCACTTCGCCTTAGGCAAATTTCAAATGCGTTTTTCAGTTTAGGCAAGAATTTAGGATGCTATGGAAGAGATTTGAAAATTTTTAAACTATCACAAGCCTCTCAAAATTATTTGTAAAATTTCTCAAGGCAAATAAAATTCCCGCTATTAGATATAGTTTAATTCTGAAAAATTCTCAAATTTTAGCTACAAGTTTAGAAAAATTTCTTTAATCGCCTCCCACTAATATTTCAAGGTTTCTAAATATTTTATTCCAATTCTTTAAATAAAATAAATTTAGTTTATTACAATACGAGACTTAGTTAGCCTATATTACCCTAGGACAAGCGATACTATTCCCTTCCCCATCAAATTGTTTAGCAGCTAAATTGGCAATATACAGATTGTTATGGATATTCTCTCAACAGCCAGAAGCCTCTGATGAACCTCATTTTGTTTTATCTTCAATTTGTATTTTGTTTTATCGTCTATGAGTTTCATCTTGTTTTTGAAAGAATAGATCATTGTGGGCTGTTCTTATATTGGTACTTCATCTTTATGTCAAAGGACTACCCTTTATTCTTGTAAGTTTGACTGTTCTTTCAGGCATTTATCAAGCCGTGTCCTGATACCATATTCCATAGTTTAGTATACCAAAATGCCTTATTGTGATTCTGGTAGGATGAATTTGATTATCTATTTTTGAAGCTCTGTTGTGTATATGGTGTGAGGGTAAGTTTTGGAGCAACGGTAAGATTACTGCTGTGTGATTTGGAGGTCATAATTTCAAATCTTAAAAACAGTCTCTCTACTTGCAAGGATAAGAGTTTAGGGTTTAAAGTTTAGAGTTTAGACTGTGTACATCTAACCTCCAAATCTCATCTGGTGAAAATCTTGTACACTGGACTGCCTTTTTGTTGTTTATATGGTGTATTTTTTTTTCTTTGATCTCATAATTTATTTGTACTTCTTAAAATATTTTTTCTTTACTTCATTTCCCTTGCACTCTATGTTGAATGAGTTTATAATTTCACGTTGCGGAAACCTAATTATGGACAACTGCATATACACAGCTTCTTGTATTTGAGAATTTGGAGGTTCCTACCCACAAAACCAAGAACATTGTGACCTATGTCAAACGAATGGAGAACACCAAGAAACTTTTGCTTGTAGATGGTGGCTCCATAGAAGAAAAGCTGAAGTTGGCTACACAAAATCTACATTATGTTAACGTGCTTCCCTCCGTTGTAAGTTCCAGTTGTCATCCAATTGCTAACTTTTTAGATTTTGTGGAAGTTTCTTTTTGCTTATGTATGCCTTACACGTTCTTGCAGGGTTTGAATGTCTACAGCATTTTACTGCATGATACATTGGTGATGTCACGTGATGCTGTAAACAGAATTGTTGAGCGTATGCACACTCCAATAAACCGTTGAGGCAGTTTTTAGTTATTTCCTTTACTCAGAATTAGGAATGGTTCCCCCCGCCCTCTTCTTGTGTACAACATAAAGAGACCCATTTTGTATGCCATTCTTGTTAAAACTGCAAAAGTTGGGCAAGTAATGCCAAATTTGCTGTTTTAAATATTGTAATTTAGGAAGTTGAATTTTGATGAAGCTCAAGTAAAATGCTTAGGTTTCTCAAGTTTTCTATTGATGGCATCTTTATTGTCATCATTTTAAGTTCTGTAGATGCAGACACTGGGCTCTGAATCTCATGTCTCTTTACAGTTCACTTAATTGCATAAAGATCTAATAATCCAGAGATTTTTGGACAGTCTCAAGACAGTCATGAAAGCATGTTAATGGTAAATTTCACTAGAAAGTATGCATAACATGCATACATGTTTTCTATTTATTGGCTTGGTTTACTTATTTTTAAAAGACTAGATTTACCTAAAAAAATTTCATTCATAGTTGTTCATGCATTTCGCCAACATAATTTGTCCTTGGCTTTCAATGATTGAGCAAACATGTTGGCACCAAGCATGGCTGCTCAAAGAAGTTAATTCTCAAGCAAACATCAACCCTCTCCCTCTCTCTGGATTGTAGGTACTATTGTTCTTCTCTCTTCAGCCTGATGGTCCTTAATTAATTAATGATACTGCAGGACTAGAGGATTGGTACCACTTGCTTGCTGTTCATACTCTCTTTGTGCTTCTTTCTTCCTGTTATCCTATTTACGCGCGGGAATGATAAATAATTAGTAAGAAAATATTTTAAAATACTTGTTTAAAATAAATTTAATTATCAAACATGGCATGAAGGAGAAGGAATGAATGAGGAGTAATAAACGTGGAGTTAATTATGTGTATCTTTGAACCCATTAAGTCTGATATAATAATAGGAAATTTAAAAGTTATTAGTAGAAAATCATAATTTATACTTTTCGTTTCATCATAATTTTATAAAAATCATGTTTCCCTTAGTTTAACAACATAGCAATTAAGGGAAAATTTTGTCTTTATTTTTTTAAAAATAATTAGGGGATAAAGAATTAAAGATGCTGCAACAAAAAGTAAAAATAAACATAAAAATGGTCAAAATAATAGATATGGTAATTGGACAGAAGGGTAAGAAGGAAATGAAAGGCAGGCTTATCAGCAAAATCAAATAACATTACACACTCAATAATGAACCTTAAGACCGTATTGTTTCGATTCTCGAATCACTGGTAAACTCAGGCGAAGCGTCACACTCACTCGTGCCTCTCACACAACACAATCTTCAACTTCAGCCTTAGGGTTCCTCTGTTCTTCTTCTTCCCCAAAATCTTAGGGCTTACAATTCATACATTTCCAATCTTCGTCCCTCTCTGCCTCAACAACCCTTTCTCCATTGTCTGCAGTGATGGCGAAAACTAGACCCGGTAGGAAGGACTTGGACTCTTATACCATCCGAGGCACCAACAAGATCGTCAGAGGTAAATCGCTTTCTATTTCTTCCCACAACATACCTAGTTCTGTTTGTGTGTTAAAAATTGTTACTTTCTTGTTTTTCTGGGTT
Source organism: Senna siamea (assembly GCA_031216115.1). NCBI lineage: Eukaryota > Viridiplantae > Streptophyta > Magnoliopsida > Fabales > Fabaceae > Senna > Senna siamea. The sequence continues at coordinate 4,459,967 of CM062355.1, read as the reverse complement.
TCGATTGCTGAGGCTGTGCTTTTGTGCTGCTTTTTGCAGCTGGAGACTGTGTACTGATGCGACCTTCCGACACTAGCAAGCCTCCGTACGTGGCGCGTGTTGAAAAGATCGAACAGGACAATAGAAACAACGTTAAAGTCCGCGTGAGGTGGTATTATCGGCCGGAAGAGTCGATTGGAGGACGCAGGCAATTTCATGGAGCGAAGGAACTGTTTTTGTCGGACCATTATGATGTTCAGAGTGCTCACACCATTGAGGGCAAGTGTATTGTACACACTTTCAAGAACTACACTAAGCTTGAGAATGTAGGAGCTGAAGATTACTACTGTAGATTTGAGTACAAGGCAGCTACCGGGGCTTTTACACCAGACCGTGTTGCTGTGTGAGTTTTTCACTTTCTTGTTGATGGAATTATCGTGTTTGGAGAATTGGCGTACCATAACCAGTGGGTTTCTGATTGATTTGGTTTGCATATTGAAGGTATTGCAAATGCGAGATGCCTTATAACCCAGACGACCTCATGGTGCAATGTGAAGGGTGCAAGGATTGGTAAAATAATTGTATTATGCTTCACTTTACTGACATTTTATTGTATTTGCTCATGCTTTTTGGATGTTCAGATTTCTATCATGTCATGTGCATTATGTTATTTACTGTGTTGAAATGATTAGATATAATATTCATTTTCCAGCACCTGCGGAAAGAGCCCAGAGTGTTAAGAAGTTATAAGTTAAATTTTGGCCCTAAAACAAGAAGGAAGAATGATAAAGATTTTAACAATAAAGCCTTCTATTTTTTTTAAAAATTGAGAAATGATTTAATCACTTCAACAAGTCCTATTATACGTGAATTTCTATTATTGACCCTCTATCTTGGCATGCTAATGTTTTGCTGTTGAAACTGCTTATTGAATCTATATTTCCCGTTTATTAACTTCATATCATGACTCTGAACTCTGTAATTTTTCTTTTCCCCAATATAAGTTAGCCCACATAAATTGAATGATGCAGAGGCTTATTCCTTACACTGATTGGTTGGACAGTACTGTTGAAAAGCATGCTTGGATGAGTTTGTGAAAAATCCATGCAAGATTGGAGATGGAAATATTTAATGCATTGATTAACACTGCCTTTTTTGGCATCTTACTTTGATGCACTTCAAAATATTGTTAAATTTTAAGTGATGTACTAGAAATATTACTATTTGGTTTTAGATATCTATTAATGTTCTTATATGCTTTATGAAATACATATTTCAATCTTTGTAGGTTTCTTGTAGGTATCATCCTGCTTGCGTGGGCATGACTATTGAAGAAGCGAAAAAACTGGACCATTTTGTATGTTCTGAATGTTCATCAGATGATGACATGAAAAAACCACAAGCTACATTTTCTGCATCATCAACAGCTGATTGCAAGGTGAAACCCGCCCACATCCAGTCCTAAATAATTTTTTTATGCACCTTTACTTTTGCTCCTATCATTTTTGTCTTCCCTACATATTCCTGACACTCCCACCCTGGGAGAGGTGTAGAAAGAAAGAAGAAGATGTTGGCAAGGAACTTATGGGTGCTTCAATGTTTGAGGTATCATTGGAGATTGATGGAGAAAAGGAAGATTTTCTTCTATAGTGTGCAATTAGGACAACTAATTAGTCTAGAAATTGGTCAGCTTGTCTCTGCATTTATAAGATTAGAGTGCTGGATTGGTTTATTTTAGAAAGTGAAAAGTTCATGTCATTTTAGTTATTTCAGGAATCATGTGGTTTCAAAGACATATTTATTAACATAATTTAACTGGTAAAAATAAGAATTCACCAAACTTGCATACTAAATTATTATCCAATCATACTTTGTTTCAACTTGCATATTTTTCCCAATAAAAATGCCAAATTTAGCTTAGTTGATTCTAATAGTTTATCTTCAATAGGAATAATATTTTTCAGTTGAATGTGTTGCAAACTTGTGTTGGTTTACATTAAACTAAAGATCTTTGATGGCTATGGGTTCCTCTTCTTCTGAAATATATTTTTTCATGTCTTCCATTGACTTCTTGAAGCTTGTGTGACAGACATTGCTTACCTTTCACTATTGAGTTCAAATGTGGATATAGTGATAGCTGCAATTATTGATCCAGATGTAGATATATGTGTTTGTCCTTATGAGCTTTTTACTTATTGTTACTATTTTTTATGCTAAACATGCTTGTTTTCTTTGCTCAAGCTATTCTTTCACTAAGCATCTGCACAGATCTTTCCTATGTTTCCCATAATCTAAAACTTCTGTTTGCCAATTCCCAAACGGGGAAGAATATAAAACTAGCAATTCCCTTATGGGTGAACCCATCCCCACTATTCCTTTTGTTTTTTTTGGGCATCAATGGCCTCTTGTATATCTAATGGAAGAAAGATTTTTTTTTCTCATAAATTTGCATGCCTGTGGTGCCATATTAACTTTTGTGCTCTCATATCTCTTGTAATATGACATCAGTTCAACTAAACTGTGATATGATCTTTCTTATTGTCATAATCTTCCTTTTTTGTGTTATTTTTTTGGTGGAGTTTTTTTTTGTTGGGGGTGGGGTGTTGCTATGTTTGTTCCAATGTACAATATGCTTGTTTATGGAGGAAACGTTAAAATTATGAGGCCAAGATTGGTAATTGCCCTGCTAGTTGTTTTTAATAAAATAAATGTAAAAAAATGATACTTGAACTGCCGTCTCATTAATTTTGAGTGGCATCAGGTTAGATTATGGTTTGATTCAGTTCATTTCTACTTACGCAAGATGTTAAATTGCAATGTTAGGTTTTTATAACATGAGATTTTGCATGTACAGATTTTTGAGTGTGTGAATAAGTAAATGTCTATTGTTTTCTTTTCTTAAAAAAAGAGAGAAATAGAAGTCTTTCTGTTCTTAAGAAGTTATTAAGCTTGTTCTACCTCCCGCGGTCGCTTCCTCTTTCAGTTTATCTTTGTGAATATGGCACTACTGCACATTTTGGGGAATTGAATCATATGATTTCTTCTAAAAGTTTTTGGACATAATTTCCACTTATCAGTGCTGTCTTATAGCCTTTGGGAACAAAATGAGAGGAAAGAAAGAGAAAGGAGATTGAAATTAATAGAAAATTTAAAAATTCCCTATTTCCTTCTATTCTCAAGCAAGGTAAGGTGACTGTCATCCCTAAATATCATTCCTTCCAATTTTACTCCTAAATATAGTATTAAGTTTAAATTCTCAAATGTATTTTTCAGTAGGGAGGCTTTCAAAGTTTCTAACTTTCTACAGATAGCCATTATCCAATATGGTGAGATGAAAAGGATTCCTATGCTTGTTGGTGTGTTCTGCAAAGTTTCTATACTGTACTTGTGATTCTTGCACTGCTTCCTTCTACACATCTATCTATGTATAGTGCAAGATTTGGATCCTCTTGTGACATGATAGTCATATGAGGAGAGATATAGCTAGACCAATAATTATTATTTACAAAAGGATAAAATATTTTGTCTCTCCCCCTTCACTCATTTTTTATAGTATATCTTCACTGTTATCTGCTTACTGTACTCATTATTATTTATTAGGAAGCATGTTACACTGTTATCTCACATTCCATCATATCTCGGATACCATGGTACCGGATATCATAGTATTTATTTAAGTTGTCATAGAAAGTATACAATTGGTACATTATAGAAGTTAACAAAGGCAAAATGGGTACCAGGAAAAGACATTCAAAATATTACGGTCAAGATAATGTGCCAAACACCTTTGAAGTAGAGCTTGAGTCCTCTAGAGAGCCATGTTATTGCTTACATCTAGTTTATTAATTTCTCAGTTGATGAATTTGCAGGTGGAGCCAAAGCGGCGGAAGAGATGACCATTATAACCGAGTTGACCTTGGAAAACTTGACTGCTGCTGTTGTGTGTGTTGTACAGCTTCGATCAGAGGCTATGAAACATGTTATGTATTTGACTCAGGCTATGTATGTATCTGTATTAATTAGATCTATGACATTGATATGTTTCCCTTTCTGTCCACAAAGTGAACTCCGGTTTAAGTGTTCATTTCTGAGATAACATCAAACCTTAAACATTGGAGTAACAAGAAATTGCCACCCTCTTCAAAGTTTATGGTCCTTGTTTGTCCGTTGGCTTTACTTAAAAGAGTACTAGGAATGAAGCATCTAATATTTGCCCACTGCTGTTTTAGCGTTTCTGGGTGCTGTGGGAACAAAATACTTGGATGGTCTTTTATCTGGTAAGTTCTCTCTTCAAATTATATGAATTTGATAATTCAATCTTTGACAAAGAAAAAAAAAAAAAAGAAACCAATTTTTATTTAATATTTTTAGGTGGATTTTAGGTACGACTTTGACTATCCGATTTGTTGTTTAATGTTAACCAAATAAACATCTTATAGCATATATTAATCTAAATTTCTGCCAACCAAATCAGTCTCGTCATGTAAATTAAATAAATTGTAAATATGTATATACTATAAGAGTGTATATATATTAAGGCTCAGCTCTCAGTATGTATATGGTCTATTTATAAGCTAAATAAATTTTTTCAAGAGTGTTTTTGTTAAAAGTCATAAACGATTGGACTATATAAAATTTCATAGATATTTGTTATTAAATTTTATAATACAAACGTGTAGAAAAAGAATTAAATCACCTAATTATGAATTATGTAATATTGAGCTACGTACAAAAGATACATACACTAGTCATTTTTGACAAAAAAGAAACCTAAAAATGATAACTAAATGAGTTTTCCCTAAAAATTTAGGAATTGAATTTTTTGAACTTGGCTTTCCATAAAGTTTGATAAAATTTACTAAAATGAAATATAAATCTTTTAGAAAGTTAATATACAAAACATAATTTATTTTTGTTTCTTAAATCACTAGTGAATTAATTTGTAAAATAATAATTTAAAAACTTCATAAACTTGGAGAGGATTAGGCTGAGATGGAAAAGGCAAGATGCATAAGGACGATGATAAGGAGGAATATGAAGAGAGGACAATTAATAATTAGTAACAGACCTTGAATGCACGATGACCAGGTTTGTATTAAACAGTGTTAAACCAAAAGGAATATTCGTTGACGTCAAAAGTCTGGTTGCAGTGTTTTACCTATTTGCATGATTTATTAGACATAGACTGTTCACCATCACCATCCTGATTGTTCCTTCTTTGGTTCTATTGTTTTTAACTTTTAAGCTTCATGCATGCTCTTATTTGTGCGCATGACGGCTGAATGGCCACCTACCAATCTCTTGTGCTCCATCGTGTGTGCATTACCATTACGTTCCTTTTGACCTTTTTAATTTGCACCAGCGAGAATCAAAAGCTTCCACTTTAATTGTTTTCCATTTATGGAAAGGAATATATATATATATATATATATATATATATATATTATCTTGGTTTTTTAAAACGATGCCTTTGCTGGTCACTAGTACTCATGAATGAATAGTGATCGATTATATATACATATATTTAATAGAGGAAGCTTTTTTTGTTGCGTGCATGGGTGGTTGGGTTAGCGAAGCCTTTAGCTTTATGGCACATGCAAAGCACTTGGGTGGAATATGTGTTGGTGATATATGAGATATGAGGTTATAATAGTAGTAAGTACTAGTGCTTGGCGCTCTAGAGTTTACTGTTTAGGGTGGGAAGCTACGTATACAACTCTCAACGTGGACCACCAATTTCTCAATGACTTTTCTGTCCTTAACATTTCTATCAAATCGCCAATACTATATATGACCATGTGTCTCTCTCGTGTATAGCAAAGGTCAGTGTGCATATCTCATTGGATCCCACACCACCAAGTCACGTACGATAAATAATATAACATAAGCATCTTCATATATATATACATATTTAGGAAGCCTGGCTCGCGGCTCATCTCACCAACGAACATATTCATGAAATGAGATATATATCTCAATGCATGCTCCTCTCAACAGTCTTACTTACTATAAAGTATAGACTAAAAAGACTTGAATCAGAGTCTGCAGCCACATAGCGTCGATCATGTGGATTTTGAATTCAAGAGTTCAAATAGTTCGATCATTAAGTAATGAGATTTGTGTGTAAATCTGGAGAGGGAGGAGCTTAACATTCAACAATCACTCTCATCTCAGTCTCTCTCTCTTGATCATAACAGTTTCAGGGAGGCTTAACGTTGCTATTTATGTTATATAATAATAATCAATGTCTTCAAAATCCAACTGATTATTATTTCAAGTTGAATTATTATTAATATTATATAATAATTATATATTATTATAATTAAATATGATAATAAATATTTTATCTAATTTTATTATATAAAAATAAAATAAATATAAAATATCTCTTATATTTTTAAACAAATTAATAAATTAATTATCAATTTTTTGGTCATCTTAATTTCTAATGAAACCTACCAACCAAATTCTTTTCTATTAAAAAATTAATTAAAAATAATAGTATCCCATTGTCCAAACTTTAAAAAAATATTATAATAACTAAATTCTTAATAAATATATAAAATTATGAATACAATTTGGTGGTTTGAATGAATTTATATTCAATATTTATGTATCAATTGTATTTAAATTTCTATTATTTAAAATTTTATTTTATTTATATTAATTATGATAAAATATATATTTTTAATAACTATTTATTGATGTAAGTAAACTCATGAATTTACGAGTCAAATTTATTTTTTTTACAAGTTTATTTAAACTTCTGAATTTAAAACCTTTAATTACAAAAAATTGAAAAATTTATAAAAAAATACTAATTTTTCAAATCAATTGAACCATGTAACTAGTTAATTTTAATTTATTTATTTTTGTTGTTGACCAATTTTTTATAATACTAATTTTAAAGGTTGACTAGATTATAGTCATGATCAATTAATCAATTTTTCACTTAACTCGAGTGGTGTGATTGTATTTTTCATACAGTGGTACCAAGACACTTGGCACTTCCATGCAGTAATTATTTATTATGAAAATATAATTTGGTTTTATTTATTAAAAATATAAATTAATAAAAAAAAATATTTTAAAATTTTATTTTAATATTATTTACTGATAAATATATGTAACTAAATTTGTACTAATATTTATGTCTGTCATTATATATATATATATATGCTGACGTTAAAATTAACTGTTACTAGTGATTACTTTTTATTGGTTAATCTTAAAAGTAATTGAATATGTTCTTTTCAATAACCGCTTATATTCTTTTAAAAGATTTTATAATTTTTTAAATTTTAAAACTGACTATTATTGATTGAATTCATATGTACTTGTTATATTATATAAAAATAATTAATATGTATTATATATATAAAAAGATGCTTTTGATCCAAATAACTTTGATTTTACCAAAGTCTAAGTGACAGTGAAAGATCAAGCTCCCCTTTACTTTATCTCTTTTCTCTAAAGAAGAGAGAAAAAAAATTAAAAACATATATTCTTTTTTTAAAAATAAAAACTAATGAGAGCTCAAGCCATTTAGTAGTGTCCTTTACCAAATTTCATGAACGTTGACTTTTAGTCTTTTTTCTTTAATTTTTAGAAAATATAGCTATGAAAAGTTAACATATTAATTTAGGTTTCACTAAAATTCTTAAGTGGAGCACTATCATTAAAATCAGAAGTCTTATTTGTTTTAGAGTATCACAAATTTCCCTGCAATTTGTTTACACAATTCTTTCATTCCATTTAACAATAATATCTACCTGAGGTTGATAGCTCTCATTATCTTTGGAAAATGCACCTCAAGCATTCAGATTTTGTTTTTTTCCATTTGCTAGATTTTCGATTCAATAAATAAATTCTTTCTTGGTATTATTTGCTTTAAGACCACTATCTCCATTTCCATGTTTGAGAATGACCATTTTTTCCATTTTAATACTCTTTTTTTTTTTTTATGATCTCGTGAGGTGTAGTTTTCACAAATGGTCAAAAACGACCTTATTTCTAAAATTGTATATACAACAACACATTTAAATTATATACTCAGCTGCTTTCTAAAGAAAAAGAATGAAGTTTATCCCATTTTAAAATTAATATACTAAAATTTAAACCAACTTTAGTTCAGTTTATAAAAAAAAAAAAACTTGTTATTTTTAATTAGAGCAATAAAATATATACAGAAGTTACCAGCTCATTAAAAAAAAAAAAAAACAAATAAACATTGTCTTGATGAGAACTTTGAAAAATCAAAGAGAATCAATGAAGCAGGAGGCCCACCCAATGCATGCATACTCCATGAAGCATAACCTGAGTCAATGAAAAATTCTATACGTAAATGCTTTTTAGACTTTTGTTTTATATGACTGATTATTTAATATTATTTATTTACATATTAATATTTTTATTAAAAAACTTTTAGCAAATGTCTAATTAATTTTAACTAAATTTTCTCTAAGAACAATGTGCTAAGTGTTTTTTTTTTTTTTGGGAAAAGAAATCCATGTATATTACTTTTAGAATCTCTAAAAATGCATCTATAAAAGTCTTGTATGAGAAGAACACTGAATACAACATAATCTAGCAAGAATGAATGCGCAAAAGCAATCAAAATAACCATGACAAATATGTTTTAAGTGGAAATGTAATTTTAATTTTTAAAAGATACAAATTTTAACTATTTAATTATAGAATTTAAAAATTACAGTCAGTTTTTGAAAACTTTAATTAATTTTTACTCATTAATCCATCATCAAGCAAAAATAGGACAAACATAAGGCAAGTATGCAATTTTAAATGCTGTGCACTAATTTCTACAATAAGAGAGCGATAAGAAAAAAAAAACCCATCTTAAATAGATAAAAAAATTTTTTTTTTCTCTTTTTATCTCTCTTATAACAAAAAACATATATACTATTTTTCAACTACAAAAAATTGGACGCCCAATATGCATACTCCAAAAATTAATACTTGATAAAAAAAATTTATGAATTGAGCTGTCTACTAAGCTTCAAAACCAAATGGTTAAGAAACTACATATATAATTTTAGAAGACCAAAAAAAACTTACCCTTTATATTTTTAAGTAAATAAAATTCATTTCCAACATAATTATATGTCCATCCATAATTAATTTGACTTTGTCTATCTCTCTTCAGTAAATTCAGACTATAAGACAATTTATCCTCTCAACATATTATGACAGTTTTATATACAGCTGACTTCCAAAGAATTCATTGGCATGTAATTCTACTTCTTCCTGTGTTCTGTAATTCCTTTCTTTTTTCTTAAAGTCTGCATCAACTTGAACAAATAAGTAACAGATCATTGTGGAGGCTACAACAACATTTTAAAAGACATGTCTATGGCCTCATGATCTGGGATCTTGTGACCACCAAAACCAAATTCATCACTAGAACGCCGTCTAACCACAGATGCTCTTTGCACTAACTGTACCAATGCTTGTACAACATCAGACATGGGAGGTCGAAATTCCGGCTCCGGCTGGATGAAAAATCAAACTTAATAATTCATAATTTAAGAACTAATCGACAATAAATTAGACCTGATCATTGACTAGGTAACTTACACAACTTACACTGTCGAAAAAAACAGTTGAGCTTGGCTATTATATATATATATCAATTTATTTCATTTCTTAATGAAAAATATAATGCAATATTTTTAATAAAAGCTTTGATGTTTAAAAAGGATTTTTCAAAAGTAAGTCATAATAAAATGTTATTTTATTGAAGTCAAGTAGCTCTATTTGTGTAGGGAAAAGGCTCAGAGCCTAACTCATTTTGCCCTTTTTTATTGAAAAAGTCCAGTATGTGATCAGGTTTAGTATTTCTTGCAAGCCAAGTATATTGAATCATTCTTAAACATGTAAGAATAGGACTGCCCTAGAGTAATTTAATTTAATCACTATGTATGAGGACTAGAGCATTAACAAAATGGCCAAACAAGAGTGCAATCACACTATGTCAGATAAATCAAGTTTCAGGATTCAGTTAATGTCATAACTTGCTAATGGTTAAAGGTTTTGACTTGAGATTATATCAATCAGAAAGTTTACCTGAACACACAGCGCAATGATATCAGTGAAACGTGACAATGACTTTGCAGGATACATGCCATTCATAGCAGGATCAACCATTTTGGCCAAGGCATCTATATCGTGGAGCTGAGGAGTCGCCCACCTCACAAGCGACTGCTCTGATCTGACCCGTGAACTGAACAAAACAGAAATTAGAAATGAATGCAAGAAGCCAATCATCCATACGAAAAAAGAAAGACGATAGCTATCAAAGAGAAATCATCCATAAGGGAAGGCCCATGAATAATTTTATTATAATCTTCAACAATGATGAAGCGTAGAGAAACATGAAAATGATGGTTTTGAAGATTACTTTCCATCACATAGGATGGGCTAACCTGTCAAGCGGCTTCCGACCAGTCAATAGCTCCAACATTACCACCCCAAAGCTATAAACATCACTTTTTACTGTATATATTCCTGATAATGCAAACTCTGGGGCACTATAACCAAATGAACCAACCATCTGAGTTGAAACCTGTTCAAAGGCAAAGTGAATTATTACTGTTGACAAGGCAAGGCATAAAATTAAAAAAGCTAATCGTATACTCAGTCCAGCAATGCATGAATGAAGGAAATAGAAGCAACTTCACCGACCTGCCGCTCAGTGTTTGGTGTTAGAGCAGCTAAGCCAGAGTCAGACAGGTGAGGATTGAGCTCCTCATCAAGTAATATATTTGCCGATTTTAAGTTTCTATGTACAACAGAAGGCACACATACTTCATGCAAGTACCTGATAGAGAAAGCATATAATTCAAGTCACAAATTGACCTCACTGTTTTATGCAAACTCTCCCCAAATAGATCAGGTATTTTTTTAACATACTCTAAAGCCCGGGCTGTGCCAAGTGCTATCCGGACACGGGCATTCCAAGATAAAGCCTTACTGCTATCCTCAACAAAATGGAGGATATCGTGTAGATTTCCATTTGCTATGTACTCATGAACTAGAAGGCGTTGCCCATGCTCTGCACAATATCCAGCCAATGTAACAACGTTTGGATGCCGCAAGCATGACATATTTGAAACAACTTCAAGAAAGTTGTCTTCCTCTTGTAATGACAGTGCTGCATTGTCAATTTTCTTAATGGCCATGATCTAAATAAAAGCAAAATTTTGAAATTAGTATCATATTAAAATACATAAAAATTAAGGAAATAAAGAAATAATTTATTTTCTTAGGAAATAAGAAAGCATTACCTAAAGTGAAAAGGAAAATAAAGAGATAGAAAAAAAGAGAGATTAATTTGTTAATTCTGCTACTGCCAAATCATTAGTTTCAATGAATACTCGGGAACTATGATTTTTTGAGTGCACTGAAATAAATGCTACTAATGCAAGAAAAGAAAAATTAAAGAACTCATACCGCAGAAAAAAGCAACCTTGAGTTGAATATATTGCATAGCCAACCCTAATATCCACGAATTTTTCTCACTGTCTTCTAGCTCTCAGTTAAAGTGATTGCAAACAAGTCCAAGAACATGTTTTGCTCATTTGGTAAAACAGATCAGAAAAGAGCAAATAGAATTTTCAGCAGATACAAACTAATGACCATCATTAGAGGCTCCTATACCAAAAGTTGACCAGATGAAAAATAGTCCAATAACTAGAGATAGAGGAACGTCAAAGAAAACGATAAGAGAAACTATTATGATGGCTTTATCTATTAATAATCTAATTGTAGAAAGGAGTAAGGATAGAGCATGTTGGCATTGCTTAATTTATATAGTCGACCCCTCTTCGTGGGAAAAGGCTTTGTTTATTGTTTTTGTACAAACTAATGACCATCAGGCATCATCAATCTTTGTGCCAAAACAGGTTAGATCTGAAGCTAAGGTAAGAACACGCATTTCCCATGGAAGTGGATTAACTAAGAGAAGATTCAACTACTCTTTCAATAGGTATCTCCTTTACTTTGGTACATGGTGACATGGAGATCTGAACCTAAGGCCTCTAGCAAATTACCCAAACCTTTCCAACCAGACCACACCTAACGGCTTTTTTGATAGGTATTTCTGATGCTATATAACTAGTATGATCCCCAAAATGACATTGGGAAGGCAGAAAAGAAAAATGAAATGCAGAGAGGTTACCTTCCCATTAGGGAAATCAGCCTTGTAAACTCGACCAACAGAACCTTCTCCAATAAGAAACTCTTGACTAAAGCTATTCGTGGCACTTTGGAGAGAAGCAACTGTGTATGGTGTAGCAGTAATAGGGGAATTCATCTGCTTTACATCTCCATTTTTTGCAGGTACCCTTTCAATGGTAACTTTTTCAATGGGGGGAAGCTTGAGATTAGTATTTATAGCAGCACTTTTTACCCCATGTTCTTGCATCTGAGGAGTTACTGCAAGCAATAGCCCAGGACAATAAATAAATCATACACACTCCACATTGGAGAAGAAATTAACAGAATAATAACACCAAAAGACAGTGCAAATGATTTTAGTAAAAGGACTAAACAAAAAATTTCCACAAAATAGAAGAAAGCTCTCTTGTAGTCAAAACTAAACAGAATGAATGAATACATCTGTAAAAACTATGCACGGGAACACACAACTAATGCTCTTTGCAAGAGATTTACACTGAACAGAAAGCTCCAAATCCTAAGTTTCCTTTAAAAGGGTCCTATGAGAACCTTCATTATATATATACATAGCTAACTTTAGTGCCACCAAAATATTAACATTTGAGAACTACTGGACCAGATATATCCATATCCCACATTTGAATAGGAATGACAATGAAGCCAACTTACATAGTAGAAAATATATTGGGAACAAGAGAAAGAGAATTCACCATTATTAGTTCCAAGAGGAAGACTTCTTGCACCTTTTGCCTTCCTTCGTTGCTTCCGAATACAGAAAGAAAGAGTAAGTAGCATAATAACAGCCAGAAACACCAAAGCCAATATGATGCCCACAATAGCCCCAATTGTCAAACCCTTACGGCCATCATAATTTTCACTATCAGAACCTTTTGTTTTATGTGAATCAGATCCAGAATGGTGATTATTATTATGAGAGGGCGGAGAAGGTGCAAGTGGTAGCAGAGGAGGAGCAGGACCATTGTCAAAAGAATTTCCATCAAATCTAGTTCATAAATGAATAGCCAAATTAACACATTGCACAAGTTAAGAATTAGAAACCAGATTGACATTTCGTAAAATGCTGCATAAACACTTACATGGAATATGGGATAGAACTAAGCTCATGGGGTATCCAACCACTAAAATTGTTGTTTGCAACATTTCTGGAAAATTGAATGCACGATGAGAATGTGATATATATAGATTATTCAAGCCCAATAAAGAAAAAAAAAAAGAAGAAGAAGCTTACAATGCATGCAAGGGCAAACCAACAAGAGCATTGAGCGAGCCACTAAACTGATTGTTCTGCAAGAAGCTGCAACAAATTTTACAAGATTTAAATTAATGTATAATGCAAATTGCAACCAGATCATACATCAAAATATCATCCAACATACAGAGAGGAAAGATTGGATAATGAACCAAAAGAACTAGGAAGATCACTGGAGAAGTTATTGAACGATAGATCCCTGTGTCGGCCAAAAAGATAGGTCAGATGCAAAAATCTCTCAATTGAGGGGGGAGGGGGAGAGAAATGCATGACATAATCATGGAATCAAGCAGTTATGTAAGATAACTTACAGGATACCAAGATTGGAAAGATTAGAAAAAACTTCTCCAGTTGTCATGGACAGTGCATTATGGCTAACATTCCTAAAAGTCACATAAAGGAGTGGTGATATATTAATATGACCAAATTGAAAATTATGGAAAAAAAATTGCATTCAAAAGCAACTTACAGATAATTTAGAGAAATCAAGGCAGAAATGGAGTAAGGAAGATTTCCACTCAAGTTATTTCTTGCAACATTCCTAAATGACATAATTGAAGAGCAATGACACATATCAGTGTCAAGGAAAAAGCAAGGCTTGGATAAAGCAGAAAATCGAAACTGATCAAGAAACACAAAGAAAAGCTTTCTGATAATAAATATTTTACAGGCTTGTAAGATTCGGTGGTAACTGATAGGGAATTGTGTCAGCAATCTTGTTGTCACTTAAGTCACTGAAAAAGGCACCGAAAAAATACCAATTATTAGTATATGAAGCTAGTAAAGATTATGCACACAACAAAACAAAAGTCTACAATTATCTTACAGCTCTCTCAGTGACATGAGGTTTGAAAGCAGGTATCCCATAGTCCCATTTAGCCCTAAACCTGAGATCTTACTAATTAATGAAACAGCAATGAAACCAATTAGTTTTCTCAACCATAAGCACAATAAAAAATAGTTTAAATTTGCATGGTTTCATTTCATACATGGAAATAACGGCTGAACCCTCACACACTATCCCTTTCCATGAATCTCCACATGGATCACCACCGCTGATTTTCCAGCCTGCTAGCTGAGAGGGACTATTCAATGCGTTGTACAAAATCTCAAGTGCTTGAACTGTAACGAAAAAATAATAATAATAATGAATTATAGCTGATAATGACTATACTGCATTTATCATCATCATTTTAAATCTGGGTTCAGCTTAAACTTGGCTTCAAAATCATAAAAAGAGAATAAGAAAAACTTGTTCTGCCATGAAAAAGCCATAACTTGATTGATTGTATTCCCTCCAAAACCAGAGTTCACAAACAGAATCAAAGCCCCAGAAGTTAATTCTCCAACTTTAGCTCAACCTAAAACTAGAAGTGTCTACTTTTTGAGGTGGAAAAGCATAAAGACATGGCTATATATCTACTGCATTTTCCCGGCAACCAAACAGAGTCCCAAAGGAGGCAACAAAATCAAAGTCCCATAAGTCAAGGTTCTCACTTCCGCTCAACTTCAGCCTAGCTCCACCAAAGTAAAAGATTAAAACTTTCCAAAAATTACAAATTTCCCATCACATTGTTAAATTAAAAGTGATGAAATCAACTAAGTGATCAAACCCACAAAAAGAAAAAGGAAAGGAAATACCATCAGAAGGGTCAGTGTTGGAGAGAGCAAGAGGCAGCAAAGCAAAGATCAAAGCGATTGATAAGAACTCAGCGAGATGAAGAGGAAAGGCCAAGCGGGTGTTAGCCATTGTCATTGAGCTCAGAGGCGAGGCTCAGGTGACGCAAAGCACATGCAAGAGCAGAATGGACTAGCCAACAACGCCATTAAAGAAAGAGACACAGTGAGAATAAGATTGAGATTCCCATCAAGCTTCAAGTAATGGAGAGAGAAAGATAAGAAGCTATTTATGTATGGGACTGCTATTATTATGGAGTATATAAAGTTGGAGTGTCGGCGAAAATAAGAACTACTAACGGAGTTTTTTTTTTTCTTTATTATTTATCTCAGGGTCAAACAGAAGAGTCATAAAAAGAATGAAAATGAATGTAAAGGCTGGTTCTTTTGAAACATCCGAGCAAAGCATGGTATGTATGTATGTATGGCTCGCTTTCCTGGCGCCTCCTTCTTCTTTTACCTTTCTGGGTTTCTGGATTTTCTACTTTTCAAATCACATTCTTATTGTACACCTTTTTGGCCTTTGGCTTTATACCAATTCCTGTCAGCTCAGTTTTTTTTTTTTTTCTTTTTCCCCCCTTTTCCCCTTGATTTTTTTCTTCATATGAATGGCCATTTGTGCAACCATAAAAGAAAAAAAAAATCACAGAATGAAAAAAGAAATTTGGAAAAATTAACAAATATTTGCTTTTCTGCTTTTTTTCATCATTTTACAGTTAAATAGTGTGGATGATTGGATATATTAAGTGGTGGTGTTCATGGTTTGTTTAGATTAATTTAAATACTTTAACCAACACAATTCCTTAAATTGATTGAAAAAGAAATTTCAATCTATTAATTCAATAAAAATGACAAGAACTAAACCTCACAAAAACTAGAGAATCAGTCGAAAATTTTAATTAAATATAAATAATAAAAAATAATATTTTCAAAAAGTCCATTTTGATTGATTTGATTAGATGAGTTGAGATTGATTTACTTGAAATTGGATGGAATTAATATGATACTCAAATTGATACAAACCTATTGATACACAATTTCTGTATCTTTTATTTAATATGATAAAATAATTATCCTTATTTGTAATTTTTATTTTTATTAATATAGATGGATAAAATACATTAGTACACAGTAAACAAAAGAAGTCAGCATATTTTCTTTATAATTATTTTAAAATCCCAATATTTACTAAACTCACTTTAATTATCAAAACATTCAATTAGTTTACTACTAAAAAAAAATGATTTGCATGAATGTCAAGAAATTAATTTGAACATATAAGACCTGAACTTATAACATTGCACTTAATCTCATGTGATATAATTACTTTCATTACTAATCGATATCTTAGGAATTGATCAAATTAATGGGAAATGTCCTTATTAGTCAACATTTCTAACTACTACGTGTCTACTTCATTAAGCATCCTAGTTTCCTATTATAATTATAACATAATTTGGTTCGAAATTTTTTTTTATATAAATAATTTCACAAAAATGTTGTGCCCTAAAACTTTTTTGATTAAATTATTTATATGATTCTTATAATTTTATTATTTAATTAGGTTTTTATAGTTTAAAATTTTATAAATTTTTATAATTTAATAAATTTTTAAATTAATCCTTAAACTTAATTTTTTTTATCAAAATCTTGTTAAATTTTGATGATATACTAATTATATATCATTTTAATATTATAAATTTATTTAATTCAAATCAATTTACTCATATTATTTAATATAAATTATATTTTATTTTATATATGTAAATTATTTTTATATTATAATATATTTTTTCTTATTTTTATTGACCTAAATCATATATATTTATAAAACATTAAGATATTATATATTATTAATTCTAACAAAATTTAATACGATTTTAACAAAAATTTAAAAATAGGGAGTAGTTAAAAAATTTATTAAATTATAAATTTTTAAATTATAAATTAAGTAAAACTAGTAGAAGAATAGTTTAACCAGCTTCTTTTTTTATTTAGAAGCTGTAAATTCAAATTAACAAATATAAATGGGAGGTTAAAAAAAAGAATCTCACATAAGTTTATGATACTCAAAGAAATTGTTAAAATATAAAAATAGTACTATATTTTGTTACCATTACTTTGCCTACGGAAACAGTAAGAAATCATGATAATTTTTTGGTAAAAGTGATTAAAATTACTAATATTTAACAGGTAGTTCATTCTCTTAAAAAAAAAAAACATTTTATCAAAAGAATAACTTTATTCCATTCTCCAAATTCCTAAATTATTTTAATTTGCAATCTTAGTTGAGAATCTCATAATTATTAATTATTGCGTGTGCGTAAGATTAAGATAACATGTTAAATAAAAGTAGTTATAACTCATACGAACCCAAAATCTATGTAGGGGACCCCACAATTGCATAGAGGTTGGCACAATAGAGGGACCCACCCATTAGGCCCAAGATTGGGTTAAGGGGCACTAATGATTTTTTGACCAGAATATTATATTAAAAGAAAGTTTTTGCTCACCGACACCTTTAAAACATTAATTAAATTTTTTGTTAATTAATAAAATTTTTAAAAATATTAAAGTTATTATTTTAATTAATTTCTTTTATAAATTTTAAATTATTAAATATTTTATTAATTAATAAAAAAAATTTAACTAGTAAACTAATGACATTAATTTTTTACAACTATTTTTCACAAAAAAAGTCACAAATTCTTTTGGCAGATAAAAAAAAGTCACAAATCCTGTTCTGACAGAACAATCTGCCTGTATAAGCCACTCAATTTCTTTTTTTACAATAAATCAAAAAGTGGCGAATCAATGACAACCAAACAAAGCAAAATATGTATGCAAATAATAATGATAGATAGCCATCCCACTTTATCATCATTCTTGACAAAGGTTTTTTTTTTTTTTTCTAAACTTTAAATATGAAAAAGAAATCTCTTTTTATACCCTAATTATGGAGACTGTGAGTGTGGAGAGTGGGAGGTTGTTTAAATAGGAGGAAGACCTCCTCGTCCATAACACTAAGAAACTCAAGAGTGTTGACAAGGATTTTTTTGGACCTTCGAGAGTGAGAGTATCTTATGATGAAGTGGGGGAGGGGATTGGTGGCCAGGAGACAAGCGGTCAAGGAAAGGAATCAGTTAGAAGGTCTTACAAGAACTCCTTGCTGGGATTGGAGGAAGTGGATAGTCCAGAGGGTGACAATATTAGTGAAGATGGAATGGAAGATACTGACGTGAATGAGGATAACTCGGAAGGAGGCAGCCATTCAGGAAGTGAGGAAGAAGAAGAGGATGGATTCCAGTTTGAAGAGGACCTGGAGGGAGATGATTCGTGCACAGTCATTAAAATCTCCAAAAGGGAGAAGGAGAGGATGTGTGATCCTTTCCAGAGGACGCTCATCACTAAGTTGCTAGGACAGAACATCATTCAAAATGCTCGAGAAGAAACTTTATCAGATATTGGCTATCAAGGGAATTCTCACAATTATCGACCTCACTAATGAACATTCGACCACTACCTCACTATCAGGCCCTGGTGTGAGGGCTTTGATCCAGCTACGACCACGATCGAAAAAATAGTAGCATGGGTTAAGTTCCCAAGTCTCCCACTTGAACTCTTTGATGAAAAGTTCTTGTGATGCTTTGACAACCAGATAGGCCAAACTTTGAAACCATGTAGACCAGAGGGAAGTATGCACGGGTTTGTATTGAGCTAGACCTCACCAAGCCTTTGCTTTCTAAGTTTAAGATCGATGGCAAGAAATACTTCATACAAAATGAGAGTGTTAATCTCATCTGCTTTGGATGTGGCAGATGTGGCCACCTTTCGAAGGGGTGCCCTCTTAGAGATTCTAAGAGAAATACAAGAGTTGTGAATGGTAACGGCGAAAGTGGTGGCAACTGGATGGTTAACACTCTTAGTAACTTCCTGGATGATAATGTTGTTAGAAGAATCACATTTGAAATTCCTCCTAACGCTGCTAGAGGCGATGACAAAGTTTATTGGGGTAGTGACGGCAGTGGGAAATTCACAGTCAAAGAAGCTTATAAAAGTCTCTCCCTTGCTGAAGCTCCTGAAGGTAAGTGGAGTAAAATTTGGAAGGTCAATGTGCCTGAAAGTGTCAAATTGTTCCTTTAGCAGGCCATGCACGATCGCCTCCCTATCAAGAAGAGATGCAGAATTTGGAATGGTGAAACCCCTTATTGCCTTTGGTGTAGGATCCAAGTGGAAGATGAACTAAATGTGCTCCGGGATTGCAACTATGCTGTGACTTTGTGACACAAGTTGGTGCCCCCCAACGCTCTTGCTGGTGACATTCAGAATTGGCTCTTGCTTAACCTTTCTGACTGTATCAAGTCGTATTGGGAGCATGATTGGACTCAAATCTGGGCTGTGTGCTTGGTTTCTTTGGAATTGGAGAAACAAGGCCCTCTTGGAAGAGAATTTTTTGAGACCTCCTCTCCCTTGGAGGCATGAGGAGTATTTTGTGTAAGAAAGAGGGAAAGCTGTGGATGTTGTTGCTCCTCTCCGTCGACAGAGACATATGATGGAAGTTAGCTTTTCTTGGGAGAAACCTGAGCATGGTTGGATTAAAATCAATAGTGATGGGGCTGTCAAGGGGAATAGGGGTACACCTGGTTGTGGTGCTATTTTGAGAGATTATAGTGGATTTTGGGTTGATAAAGTGATTTGAAGCTTGGGGTGCTTTAAAGGGTATCATTCTAGCGCATCAAAAGGTGTTTTGTAGAGTTATTCTTGAATGTGATTCGAAAAGTTTGGTGCAGAGTTTAATGTCCAATAGCAATCACGGTGCTGAAGCTCAGAGCATCATTGAAGAAATCAGGGTTTTCATTCCAAGTCAGGATTCAACATAGATGTAGGCAAGCCAATGTTTGTGCGGATATGGTTGCTAATATGGGAACTGACAGTACTATTGTGAGAACTCTCCTGCTGAGTTGAGGAACCTTCTCTTTGCTAGTGCCTCAGGCCTCTCTTCGCTTAGAAATATTGCTGTGTAGTTTTCTTCTGTTTTTGGGCTTCGGCCCCTTTTTCTTACCAAAAAAAAAAGCTTTCTGTTAAAATAAGTAAAGCTAATAGACATTTTTTTCACTATATCATTCTTTTGATTCTCTAAAAAACCACATTGTATTCCCTAAAAGAAAAAACATAACTTGATATAAATGTTTTAGTGAACTTGCTTTATGAAAAAAACTTCTCTAAAAGCTCACTTCTAAAACTAAACATTTGAGTTTCTTTATTCCTTCATAAATATTATTTTGAATTTTTTACATTTATTCTTTGTAGTTAATTTTTATGAAACGAGAAAAATAAAAATAAAAATAAAAAACCTACACTAATAAAGACTCATTTTAAATAAATTAAGGATCAAATTTTTTTTTATCTCTTTTACTGTAAAAAAATATACTAATTTTTAACTGCGAAGTATTTGAATTTATAAATATATATGATTAAAACCTTATCATCTTAGAAACCTGCCTTCAATGAGCAATTTTTTTTTTAAAATCCTTCAATAATGATCTTCTAACTGTTGAAAACCTTTTCATTAAAATTATATTAGACTTATATATAATTTTTTATTTTTATTATCAGATTATTCAATTAAAATAAAATATGTAAATTTTTTTTTAAAAAGAGCTCATAATAAAAAAGATAAATTATATAAATCATATACTTGTCAAAACTAATAACAAAAATATAAAAAATTACACTTAAATTTTTTTCATTAATAACCTTTGAAGTGTATAAAAGATGTTATTAGAGATTATCATCGAAATTGGATTATGGATTTCTAAATTCAGTGGTTTTGGAATCATTATTCTTGCAACAAAAAACTAAGGAAATAAGCAGATTCAACTCTAGCTATATTCACCTTCTTAAGAAAAATACTTATCCCTACATCCATCACCTCTTCAAAATTTGATATCTGATTATAAATCTCTTATAGAAAACTTCAAATACTGCTCCTCTAACCAAACTTACAAAGAATCTAATTCATGTGCTAATCTTTTAGCAAAGAAAGGAAGAAGTAGCCTCCTTCCCTTCATTTTGCATGTCTCTCTTAAAGGCTTTAGTATGAAATTTCTTCCAAGAACTCTACCTTAATTAATTTGTTTATTTGTTGTTTTCTCTTTTTTCTATACAAATAATAACAATAATAAAAATTTTATTAACTAGTATTCTTAGAATAGTAATTAAAATCTCATTTGGTTAGTTGTTAAATTTTTTTAATATTAAAATTTATTATTTTTATTAATTTTTTATAAATTTAAAATCAATAAATACTTAATTAAATAATTTTAAAAAAACTTTAATCTTAATAATAGTTCTTGTTCAATGATCCAATTTTTCGGAAGGGTAGTTAGGAGGAGCAAAATTACGAATGTTGGGTTGCGGGGCAGCCTACCCGGCTCTTCGTTATTTACTTATTTTGAGTTTTGGATGTACAGCGACTTTATTTTGTTACGGTTTGCAAAGAAAAATATTAATTAATATACGTACAACGTAGTATCCAAATGTTTTAGTGGAATCGAATTTTTTATAGGTAAAAACTAATATATTTTTATATAATAAAAGAAAAATTAATTTTTAATTTATTTAGAATAAATTTCTCTTAATATAAATTATTTGATCTTTTTATTACCTTGAATAAATGTAAAAAATTTAAAATCATTTTATTTTGAATAAAGAAATGATGAAAATATTTATATTTTATTAATATTTATAAAATTTATTTTTTGAGTTTGAATTCGAATTAGAGTATTAAAATAATGAGTTCAAGTTTAAGAAGAGTGATATTCACTTTATATAAATTATTTAAATATTATTTGTTGTTATAAGTATATATTTAATTTATTGTATTATTAAAATATATATATATATAAATTATGTTATTTGCTTTAATTTCATCAATAATATAATTTTAATTTAATATAAATTATGAATTATTATATTTAATACTTTTTTAAGAATAAATTTATTAAAATTTTATATTAATCATATATTTAAAATTTATATAATATAATTAATATAACTTACATATTTTTTTATATAAATTTATATATAGATGTGTCATCATTTTTAAAAAATAATTATTTTAAAAAAATTTATAAATTTAGATATAAAAATATCTACCCAAGTCTAAGCCTAAGTCTAAATACTAACACTATAGTTTGCTTATTTGTCCGAATAAAATTTTGTCATGCTCCACATGGAGTATCCAAGACGCAGTTTCCAATTTTGGCTGCATCCAATTACAAGTTAGAATAAGGGTTAAATTATTCTTTTAATTTTCATAATTTTACTCAAAATTTAATTTAATTTCTCTAATTTAATAATCTTTAATTATAATTTATTAAGTTTTTAATTTAATTCTTTTATTTAACTGTTCCTAATAATTTGAACTTTATGAGTCTTTCTCTATATATATAATTGTCACCAAATACCTTTTTTATATATTATTGATGGAATGTTTAATAGTCTTCTGTATGTATTAATTGTTTCAATCATAAAAAATTAAGACACAAAAAAATCATAAAAAATTATTATTTAATTTCAATACTAATAATAAATTTAAGAGTTCTAATTAATTAAATAATCAGGTTTGTGATAAATATGCCCTTTATTCAAGTGATATATTCTTTAAATATTACTGTGCCTCCAGCTGATCTACTTGCATTCTTATTAGTAATTCAGGCTTCCACATTTTAAATCATTATCTCACTCTTGAAAGCATGGAAAGCAGAGTTTAGCGTCAGTGGTCCATGTCGGTGGCTTCAAAGAAACCTCTCTAACACTCAAATGATTGGAGGTGAGCAAGTATTTTTACTTAATTTTTTAATATATTTAAAATTTAATTTAATTTTTAAAAAATAACAAGCACTTTAATATATATATATATATATATATCAATTCTATTTAGTGTGTATATATATAACATAATTTTTTTAAATACCAACTAAAAGCTTACGACCATTTCATATATATATATAACTATAATAAAAGTAATCACACTTTGATGGATATTAGACGAGGGTGACATAGATATGTTTGACATTAGTTCATCAAACGCTTGTATGTATACGTAGTCTTTTTTATTTTATTATTGAAAACTTTGGGACTTTCCATTTGTAGTCTAGTCACTCTTCATTTCCATGGTTTCAGAATAAGGAGAAAAACACACGACAAAAGGAAGAAACTCAACAACCAACGACTGCTTCAAACTTAATGGAACACTACTTGACGGCCATGCTAATCATAACTTATGCTCCCACTTTGTATATTTCTTATCAATACCTGTTTGGATTCTTTTGAGAATAATTTGGGACTAAAACATAAAAGTTAAATATTCAAAAAAATATATTTTACATAATTCAATTAGTGAAAAACTTTTATTCATTAATTACTTGTTAATCCTTCACCACTCAAAATCTAGACAAATGCATATTCCGACTAATAATAAGTATTAAATTGTTTAAAATGGGTTAAAAATATATATAAAAAAATTTTAAGTATAATTTTTATATCTTTAATATCAAATTTTTTAATAAAAAATTGATATGTATATAATTTATTTAATTCATATTTTTAATGATTGATTTTTTTTAAAAATATTTTACATATTTTATTTTAATTAAAGTATTAAAAATCTAAAAAAAAAGAAAAAATCATAAGATATTCTTGACAAGAATTTAAAAACAAAAACATATACAGAGCAATTGAAATGAAGTATTTGCAAGCAAATGAGGTTTAAGTTAAGCTCAAAGTACACTCCCAACCCCTTCTCATCATCATCATCATCCTCAAAATGACCCTAAAGAAGACATCTCTTATATTATTTCTTGTTCATGTTCTTCTCTTTGAGTTATGGACTCTGAAAGCCCAATCCAATTGCAGGCCCAAGTATGGGTGTGATCTAGCATTAGCTTCATACTACGTCGTCGACGAAGAAGCCACCAACCTCACTTACATCTCCAACCTCTTCGGCTGTCAAATTCCAGAAATCCTCAAATTCAATCCCAATCTTCAAAACCCTAACACTCACAACAATTCCCTAACAGTCCCACCACAAACCCGACTACGCGTGCCCTTCACGTGCGACTGCTTGAACCAAGACTTCTTGGGCCACGCCTTCCCTTACACCATGATACACGGTGACACCTACCGGAGGATCGCTTACAGGGCTTTCGCTAACCTCACCACCGACGATTGGGTGCGAAGGATGAACCTTCTCGAACCCAATCATGTAAACGAAGGTGTAGAGATTAATGTCACAGTGAATTGCTCCTGTGGTGATGAACACGTGTCTAGGGATTACGGGCTGTTTGTGACGTACCCGATAAGGCAGGGCGAGGGCTTGGCGGAGGTCGCGGCGGAGAACGGTGTGCCGGTGGAGGTGATTCGGAGGTACAACGTTGAGTCCAATTTCAGTGCTGGCCTGGTGGTGTTTGTGCCGGCTAAAGGTTTGTAGTAGACTAGTAGTAGGACTAGGACAATAAACTGCCTCATGCACCAATAAATAACTCTAAAATGAAAATAAATAAATAATTAGTTATAATTTTTTTAATCTATATTATAATAATTTTTGTCGCTTTTTTGTTGTGTACTAGATATTATCTCAACTTTTAAAAAAATTTTAAATATAAAATAAAAAATTATTTTTATATTTTAAAGTAATAAAAAATAATAAAAAGTTATTTACCATCTATTTAGTATTATTTTATTTTTTTATTTTTTAAAATTATTTTATAAAATTAGTTATAAAATTATTATTTTTATATATTTATATATATGTTATTAATAAAAAAAATTTGCATCAATTCTATTTTTTTTATTCTTAAAACACATATTTTATTTTTTTTTATTTTCTGATAACCAAGTCATTCAAACTAGTTTTTTTTTTATTTTTTCACTCTTCCACTATCTGTATTTTCTTTATATGTTTTTTTATTAATTCATGTTTTATTTTCTTGTATCAATATATAGTTTTGAAAATAAATTATTAAAATAGTCTAAACTTTAAAGTTATTATATTATATAATACAAATAAAATAAAATATAAATTTATGTGCGAAAAAAGTGAGGAAAATGATGAATATTAAAATATTTCAAGAGAGTGAGAGTTAAATAATTTTATATTACATTTTTATTATTTAAAAAATATAACATTTTTTATTTTATGTTTAAAAATGATTTGTTTAAGCTCTAATTAATAAAACAAGTCAACACGCAGTATAGGTACAGCTTTGGCCTTTGTCATGAGAACGATTAATAGAGAAAAGAAAGAAGATTATGAAATTAGAAAATAATCTTCTTTTAGTTTTAGTATTACATAAGTGAAAATAAAAAGAAATTTACAATTACACATTCACACATGATTAACTTTTGGATTTTATATGGCCAATTGTAGACATATAATTTTTTTTTTTGTTGAGAATAGTAAAACTTAGTCTTATTGTAATACGTTAAAACTTTTTCTGTTCAATACTTCAATTAATTTTTGAGAGAATAATTTTGGTTAATTTTTTAACGAAACGTTCTCATTATTTTTATTATTTATATATTTTTAATAGGTTTTTGCAGTATATTTAGATTGTTATTATATATGATAGTTCACAAAATACTAGTTTTCGTCACCAGTCAATGCCATTTCAGTGATAAACGTAAAATTAATTACAGAAATTCACTGCCTGATTCTCACATGTTTTATATATATTCTATTTTTGCAGATGAAAATGGAAACTATCCACCATTGAAGCTGAGGTATAAGTTGTATTTTATGCCGATCATGTGTATCAATTTGAGTTTAGATTGAATTAATTAATTAGTTTAAGTCCGGTCTTCCAATCATTTTTATAAGAAAAAACTTATATGTAAGTTTCAAGATATTCAAATATTTGATTACAACTCAACACTGCATAATGTTTTTTTAAAAAAATGTATATAATTTGATTAAAGAGCATGATAATTAACAAATTGTCTTTGTTACGTACGTTAAATCAGGAATTTTGTCACCCTTGTAGGGTAAGATTTAACGTCCTTTTTCATGTGTAGCTGCTTGTAAAATCTTTTGTCTATAGTTATGTATAATGCCACAACAAAGAGTACCCGCAAAAAATATATATATATATATATTTATACACACACACACTAAACATTAAATTAAACCCAACATGGTGATGAAAATCGTGATTTGATATAAAAATGTTAACTATTGCATTTAATTTAGGTGATGTAATAAATAATTTAGGAACAAATCTGATGCATAAAAAGTCATCTTTGTACAAATTGATAGAAAAGAGAATTAAGAGAATGGAAATCTCATACTTTGCATTACTGAGATATCACTGTACACACAAATGTGCCTATATATGTAAAGTACAGGAATGTGCAGCTCACGTGACTAAAACTAATTGTTACCTAATAAGGTAAACTGTCAAACTAAACTAACTGACTTGGTTTTATATACAATAACTTAACAATCTTCAAGACACGAACTAATTAGTTCACTCTTTACTCTTGACTAGTCTCTAACACATATTTAAGAACAATGCTTCAAGATCTCTAGCTCGTCTGTTAATTATTTTGTACTCATTTGCAGATCAGGTGATGATGGGACACTAATGCTTCATTCAACTTTTCAGCTTAATAATTGCATGAAAAACCATGGTGTGTTGTTGACAATATTGTTGTACCATAGTAGGAATGTCTGGTGTAACCATTGCTGGTATAGCTGTTGGAAGCACTGTTGGGGCTATGCTATTGGCACTTGTTCTATATTTTGGACTATATAGAAGAAAGAGAGAGGCTGAATTATGCCTTCTCCCAAAAGCTTCTGAAGATAATGGTTAGTAATTAATCAATGTTTTTATATGGCATAGATGTTCATTTCTTAAACATTAATTCATCACTAAGATGATTAGCTATAGCTGGAGAAGGTTCTTTCTAGATATTTTGCTTCATTTTTCATGATTCTAAAATCCAAATTGACTTTAGTAAGGATGGTTCTGAAAAGCACGATTGAGTACGTAGTCCATCAACATTGTCATGAGACAGCGATAATTTCTATCTCTTAGTTGGTTGGAATAGCAGGTACTTTATTCTTGTTGAGCAAGATCTCGAGTTTGAGTTTTATATATGAAAAAACCTCTGATGAGAGCTACCCCCATTATGAGACCTCTGACAGCTTGAGCTAAATTAGTCAGAGTTTAGTGAGTTTCTAGATACTGGTGGTTACAACCAAAAAAGTTGATCTATTTCTTGGATTTAGGTTGTGGAAGCAGCGTAGAGAAGACATCTGAATCAGTAGTGGATGGTGCTTCTCCGAGGTTGATAGGTATTACAATGGACAAGTCAGTGGAATTCTCATATGAGGAGCTTGCTAAAGCTACTAACGGCTTTAGTATAGCTAATATGATTGGACAAGGTGGCTTTGGATCTGTTTATTATGCAGAGCTTCGAAATGAGGTTTGTGATATATGTTGTTAGCCTTAAGCTTCAAATTAATGCTTTATCATCGAAGTCTGGTTACTAGCTAGAGCTGTATGGTTAATCTTTTGAAAGAAGCAGAAAGTTCAATATATAATTGCCAGACTTTGACAGTGCTTTTCTCTTTTTTATGCAGAAAGTTGCAATTAAGAAGATGGATATGCAAGCATCCAAAGAATTCCTTGCTGAACTGAGGGTTCTTACACATGTCTATCACTTAAACTTGGTATGATTATATTTTAACTATATATGTTGTTATTTTGAGGGTGAAGTCTTAGAGTTACGATAAAGTTGTTATCATATGACTTAGAGATCACAAGGTTAAATCTTAAAAATAATCTCTTTGTTTGCAAAAATAAGACTACGTACATTTGATTTTTCTCAAATCCTACATGGTAGAAGCCTTGTGTACTGGGCCATCCTTTTTTTATATATGTTGTTATCTAGTCTTCATCCATGCTTACATATTTGGGCAGAGTCATACTTATTTATAATTCCACGCATATATATATATATATATATATATATATATATATTCTGTATATGCAGGTACGCTTGATAGGATACTGCATAGAGAACTCTTTATTTTTGGTTTATGAGTACATTAAGAATGGCAATTTAAGTCAACATTTGCGTGGCTCAGGTATGTGTATATATATATATATATATATATATATATATGTAATCCATATTTCAAAATCGAAAATCGAAAATTGTATAGTTGAGTGTTGTGTACGTATCAGTGTCTGGGCTTTTTTAAACTTTGTTACTTTTGTTGCTTTAAGAGAGGGAAGCATTGTCTTGGTCAAGTAGAGTTCAAATTGCTTTGGATGCAGCAAGAGGACTAGAATACATACACGAGCATACAGTTCCTGTTTACATTCATCGAGACATTAAATCCCCAAACATTTTGATAGACAAAAACTTTCGTGGAAAGGTTAATTTGCAATTGCAAATACTGTTTCTTTCTTTCTGGGGTTTTGATTGTTGTGACTAATTTGAATATGATTGCTGAGTCTATGTTTGTTTCCACAGGTTGCAGATTTTGGTCAGGCAAAATTGACAGAATATGGAAGTTCTTCATTGCTTTCACATCTTGTGGGTACTTTTGGTTACATGCCTCCAGAGTAAGACTTTTCACTAGTCATCATCCTTTTCTTTTCTTTTCTTTCTTAGTTCAATTTGTTTTGGCCAAGTGATCGATGATGATGCAGATATATATGCTTTTTTAATTATAAGTTTTTTTTTTATTTGGGAATGAAGTTTCAATTAAAGATTTAGATAGAATAGTTTAGATCTAGAGCTTTATTTTATCTATGTTCCTCCAATCTCCATATATTCAATTTATAAGAAAAAAAATTAAATTTAGATATAGTTTCTTATATTTTTTTTTTCTATTACATTCTTTAATAAAAATTAAACATATGGAGAAAACTTTTAAAAATACTTAATTATAGGATGATAAGTTATAAAAATTACACATGTTACTTTTTAATTAAAAAAATCTGATAATAAAGATATAATTAAAAATAACACTAAATTTTTTATTTTTTAGTTAAAAGAAAATTTGTTATTTTTATTTGATTTATTAGGATTTAGGAAGAACCGACACTAATATAAATACTGACAAGCCAAATTTTAAGTGTCCTTGAATAACAATTTAAAATGTACCGAAAGACCAACTTAAATATATATCACAAGAATAATGAGGATGCATTTTCTTGTTTAATTTCTAGCAGTGTTGAAGAAGATTGTAGAAAGTGGATGATGGCAATATTAACGTAAAGAGATAACTTAGTGTGGTGTCTGGTAGCTTCGAAATTAATATAATTGTAATGGAATACAGACAAGTTGAGCCTCCATCAATGATAGCTTTTGATTAGGATTGCATATACAGCTACAGTTATTGCTCTCTTGACACAGAAAAAATGAGTAAATATGTAGGCCACCATAGCTTTTCTGCTTTGTTACTTTATGTCCCCAATTATTAGGCTCACTTCCCAACAGAATATATATGCTGTATTTGTGATTTTGAGTAATCTTTTGTGAGTGATTTTGTATTTTGTATATATATTATGTTTCACCATGCAACAAGAGATTCAATCATTTCAACATAAAAGTTTGAGGGTTTATTTGAGAGTTAAAGCAGAAAAAGATGAGAGGAAGTTAATTTACATGATCATTTTTTTCCTTGTTTGAATTTTTGTTACTCTCAAACAAATATAAGTTTCAATCAAGCATTAATTTCCTCTCAGAAATTAATGAAAACTGTTATAACAATTTTGACAAAATGCTCATTAATTTATTTGCAGATATGCACAATATGGTGAGGTGACCCCAAAAATAGATGTATATGCTTTTGGAGTTGTCCTCTATGAACTGATATCAGCTAAGGAGGCTATTGTGAAGACAAGTGACCTTGTGAATGAATCAAAAGGACTAGTTTTCTTGGTTGTTTTAATTTTCCTAGCCTCTCTTTACTAATTAATTAAATTTCTCATAATTAGCATTCATATATATATATATATATATATAGTTATTTAATTAATTAATTATTCAAATTTATTGTAAATGCAGTTTGAAGAAGTTCTTCGTCAGCAAGACCCAAACGAAGATATTGAAAAACTTGTTGATCCCAGGCCTGGCAATGACTATCATCTTGACTCAGTATATAAGGTGATATGTACATGCTTCAATAAAACTATGAGTAAATATTTACTTTTCTTGTTCTTGTCAATTTGATTCTTCAAAATTTGTCACTTTCATTTCATTCTTTCAAAATGTATTTTGTGTTTATTAAAGTCTGTGTTAAGCATTTCAGTGAAAAGTTAACTAAAATAGTTATGTGACATAACTAATTAAAAGCTAGCAGTTATTGAAAATTTGGAGCATGAAGAAATGTAAGCGCTAAAATTCTTGTTAATTAGAAACAGAATACCATTTTAATTATTGCTTCTGTCTTTTCACTTCTCAGTGCTTTTGCTAACCGACATGCCTTTTTTTTTTTGGGTTAAATCACTTAATTATTCATGATAAATAAAGATATTTTACAGGGATGAAATGAAATGAGAATGTGAAAATTTGAACTAAACCCAAAGTGAGAAAAATGTGTATAATGTCAAAATATCAATTCAGTATAAAATTATCTATAGATATTTTTCACCTTTAATAACTCAAGTGTTTAAATTAAATCATCAAATGGAGAATTAGGACCTGGCTAAGTTGCCAAAATCTGCTTTATTTTGAAATGATCTAAAAGGAACTTCAAAAAAGTGTTTTTGATCAATTCAGTTAAAAACAATTTTATCAGTGCTTGAGAAGTAAACTGTGTTTGACTTATTTGTACAAATTTTTTTTTAACAAATTGTAAAAAAAGATGTGTATAAATTTACTTTACAATTAATTTTATTTAAAAAAATAAATGATTATAAATATTTAATTTTTTTAATTTTTATTAAGTTATTATTAATAATAAATTAAAAGATAAAGAACACAATCATAATAAATATTTTAAAAGTAGATTGTGCAGGGTTTATGAAATAGAAGTTAAAGAAATTCTCCTAAATAAGAAATTTTGATAGAGATATTTTTATTATAAAATATTTACTTTTTAAATTCTACTTTTGTTTAAAAGTTAGAATTCTAATTTTTAGTTTCTCCCACACAATTAAAAAATTACTTCTACTTCTACTTTAAAACACTTTGTTTTACTAATAGTTTGGCCAAACATCCAAAATTTTCAAAATAAATACTTCTTTTAAAAAATAGGCCAATAATTTTCTCACCAAGTAGTGTTAGCTTAAGCTTTTGAGTGATGATAAAATGGAAAATTATAATTAATATTTTGTGCTTGATTGGTGTAATTTGAAATGCAGATGTGTCAGTTAGCCAGAGCTTGCACACATGAAAATCCTCAACTAAGGCCAAGCATGAGATCAATTGTAGTTGCATTGATGACACTTTCATCTCCTCATCTTGAGGAATGGGATGTTGCTTCTTTATATAAAAACCAAGCTTTCCCTCATCTTATATCAGCAAGGTAATTTATTTTAATTTGTATGTATTTGAATCCTTTACTTCAATCAATATTAATTGAAGTGTGTTTGGTGTAATTAAGTTAATAGTAAGATTTATTAACATATTTATTTGATGAATTTATATTGATTTATTGTATAGTCTACTATATATTTATCTAAATATTTCTCTCATGTATAGATACAAATTTTGTTTGTTAAATCGAAGACTTTTTTCTATTAAATAAACTGAGTTTGTACTCTATACTTGAAAATTTTGTGGCAAAAATTCCTACTTCTTAGAGCTCTCAGCAAAATCAAATGCTTTAATTTGTGCCATGCATATATATATACATTAATTCATGTTGTATGTAGGCATATTCGAAGACAATTAATGTTAATTGGACATTATAACATGATGACAAGACAAGATTATGTGAATATATATGCACCTCACTCATTTGGCTTTTTCATATAGATATACTTGTCTGGTAGGAATCCTGGAATATGTAAAAAACAATGAAAATAGACATTTATTTTGTCACATTTGAAATGCTTTTATATATATACATATCGAATATTTCAATTAACTTAATGGAATATAGCTCGAGCAAACAAATATCTTATGTTATAAATATTATGATAATTGAACTTTGACGACCTTTTAAAATCATAAATTGGAACTCGATCATGGTAATACTATCTTGGGCGCTATATTTTATGAGAGTGACTTATCTGAAAATCTTATTCCAATTAAATGAATGGACTTGTTATTTGAGCTTCTTTATTGGCATAATGAATGTCTATAGAAGATAAATCATAAATGTGATGGATGAAAAGTGGACAGTCCCATTCTTCCATGTGTATGCGGTCCCATTCCTCCTTCAATACGAAAATGACTGCTAATTTATTAAAGAAAAAATTTTGAGAAAATTATATATTTTTTTAGAAATGTTAAAATTATATGTATATATTTTAAAATATTAAAATTATATTTTTTATTTTAAAAATTAATTCTTTTTTAAAAATATTTTTATATATTTTATTTTGATATAAAAAATTTGATAATAAAAATATAAATAATTATATATAAATCTAATTTATTTATTAATTTTTGTATTATTTATAAATGGAGCATTGATTTTATAAATTTGAGTTTATATAAATTATATATAAATTTTTCACATATTAAGAGTTAAGTGAAGAAAAAAAAATGCGAGCAATTAAAATTAAAAGTTATAAAAATTTTAAATTATATTAAATTATTTTTTAAATATATTATTTTTAATTTTACTCACTTAATTGTTAATATGTGATAGATTAATATAAAATTTGATAGACGTAAGTGAGAACATGGTCCTTATAAAGAAGGATTTTGCTAATCAATATGCTCTGTATTAGTTAAGATTTTTTTAATTGGTTGATACTTTTTTTTGGTCCCAATTTGATTGGTTGATACTTGATAGAATATCTAAAAGCTTAAAATTTGTGAGAAGTCAATAAAAATAATATTCTTAATGTCAAAAAATTTATCAACAAATTAAATGAAACATTAACCAAAGGTTAAACACATTGGTTAACAAAACTTTATAAATAATAAAAATTATTTAATTATTTAATTTTTATTATTAATTATAGTTTCTTATTATTTTTATTTTTCTATCTCCTCTCATTTTTACATATTATATATTTTATTTTATATAACATATATAATTTTAAAAAGTAATAAAAATTTTAAAATTACTATAATGTAGATATATATAGATTTTTTCGTTTTACAACTTACTTTACATTTGCATTTTAATGTTATCTTTGTGTATTTTCAATGTAATTTTTTTGGTTTGGTAGAAGAATTAGATAAGTTTGTTCTAAATCCAATGTAGAACACATCAATAAGTGAGCGTTCACCAAATAAATTTTAACAAAAATTATGATTCATAACCAAATTGTTCGTAACAAAACAACATAAAAAAATAGTAAATTAAGAATTTAATCTCTAAAAAATTGTCATTTTTTCAATTTAATTTTTAAAGATAAAATCTCTTAATAAAATTTTGTTCTCAATCAAAATGGTCTCTCTCTCTTAATCAATTTTTTCTCAATTAAAAATAGAATCTCCATAATATTAAGTCATGATCTAAACTTGTCTATGTGACATATTTTCCTAACACAAAATTATTTGGACAAATTTTGTATAGTCAAGCAATTATTAAAATGACTTAAATTTAAATAAAAATTTATACTTAAATGACACTATTTTAAGAGAAATTACTACTTGGACGGGTCTTTTCATAATAAGGGTTATATATAGATTTATTAATTT
The DNA here is from genome assembly GCA_031216115.1 of Senna siamea. Classification (NCBI taxonomy): domain Eukaryota; kingdom Viridiplantae; phylum Streptophyta; class Magnoliopsida; order Fabales; family Fabaceae; genus Senna; species Senna siamea. The sequence continues at coordinate 4,426,000 of CM062355.1, read as the reverse complement.
AGATAAATTTATCTAATACAAAAACTACTTAAATGAAAATTTTTTAAAATAATGAAATTAAAAAAATTAATCTTTAAATGATTAAAAATTAAAAAAATTAAATCATTAAGAAAAGTTGTCAATATCACATGATGCCATCATGCATTAGGTTAAAAAAATACAAAAGTATACACATTAATTTGTTGAAATTTCATAGCCACCCAAACATGATCCAAATAATAAATTCAAGAATTTCTTGTCTCACAATGCAATAATTGCAATTGCTACTGTTCTTGGCTAATTATTTGAGGCAAGTTGTTTTGTACTTTCAACAAAGCATGGTAAGGTAGTCTTAATCTTATCATTGCTCTTGAGAATATAACCTATTTCAGGCTCTTGCCAAATTATGTATTAAATTAGATAATTTTTTTGTTATGATCACATGTTGGAAATTTTACATGGCAACTATAAATGGAAAAAAAATGTATTCCATGCATAAAGTTAAGTTGAAAATGTTATTAAATATTAGAAATGTTGAATGCGAGTTTTAAATTAACTTAATTAAACCTTAAAAGGTCTAAATTTATTGTTTTAATTAATAATAAAAACAAGAGAATAAAATATCTTTTCACTCTTAAACGCCCAATTATCTTTCATGTCAAAAAATACATTATTTTAAGATTATGTGGAAAAAAATATCAAACAAAATATAAAAGCAACTTAAATAATATTGTAATAAAAAAAATCAACTCCAAAGTCTATAGATGGTTTTAATGCAAATCCTGACTATACATTTTGGTGGTACCTAACAATTATAGATTTAATTTAAATTATGTTTACATTATAAATATCACTTTAATGCATGAAAAGCCTCTAATTATATTATATGATTTTTTTATTTTGATTTCTAAATAATATAATATATTAAATGCTTAAATATATATATGTGTGTTTTTAATTTTTAAAATAGGCATAAAATAATTATTATTATAATTTTAAAATAATAAATTAAATAATAAAAAATTATTTAATCTACTTAATTTTTTATAATTTTTATTTTATCTTTTTCATATCTTCATATCATATATTTTATTTTATATTTTATATTATAAAATATATTATTTTATAAAACTGCTGATAAAAAAATTTAGAATTATTATAATATAGATAATAAATTTATAAAAAAAATTTTAAAAAATAAAAAATATGAGAAAATGAAAAATTATTTAACTTTTTATTTATATTTAATTAAAAATGACATTTATTTTAATATATATAAAAGTTAAATATAGATTTTTAGAAATTAGCATCTCAAACTTTATTTTCAAAAATAAAAGAATAAAAATAAAGAAAATCCTTACATACTAAAACTCAGTACTCTTTAGAAAGAGAAAACTTCAAGTTGACAGAAAAATAACAGCGAAAATCTTGAGTGGAACTCATCCTCTGACTCCACGCTGCTTTGAGACCTCCACGTGGGTCACTCACACGCTGCCAACGCTTTTTCTCCGCGCACCATACCCCATTCCTCTCGCCAGCTCATCCTTCCTATATCTTCGTCTTACCAAAATTCCGTTGCTCCATCCCCTTCACGCTCTCTCACTGCGCGTCAACCTAACCCCTCTTCTGTCTTCAACTTAATATCTTATGAGAAGTTATTAGATTGAAAATTTTAGATATAATTTTATACGTTACTATATATACATATATATATAATATAATATAATTTTTTTAAAAATTTAATTATAAGAGAGATAAAATATATAAATTATATACTTATTAATTTTTAATAAAAAATTTAATGACAGATATAAAAATTATACTTAAATTTTTTTATATTTTATCATAAAATTTTTAATTAAAAATTAATATAAATATAATTTATATAATTTATTTTATTTAAAAAATTTTATATATTTTATTTTAACTAAAAAATTTAATAATAAAAATAGAATTAAGTATAAATTTATGTATTGTAAAATGTCATTAATAAATTAATAAATCTTCATCAATAATATTCATTTAATTTGTGTTGAGAATCTATGTAAAAATTTTCTTTATTTCTTTAGTGTGAAACAGATCCTAGCTGTCCCTTCACAATCCGGTAGGCACAAAAAAAGTAGCCGTTGAATGCCACCACGTGGCGTTTTGCCGACAAACAAATATATAATTTCACTATCTGAATTGTCAGTCCACGATAAGATGTTTGACGGTTATATATTTTATTTTTTATTAATATTAATTTTTGACAATTTCAGTCTAAAGCTAAATAGTTTATTTACACTCGAAAGAAGGAAACCTCTAGTCTCCACACAGAATCAAACGGAATAGCCTATCTATTTCAATATCTATATCACTCACACTGTTGGTGTAGTTCAACCGCAAGCAAGAACGAACACTGCCTTTGTTCTTTTCTTTTGTACATCCTCTTGTACCCTCGAATTCCTCTGTTTTTTTTATTACTCTCCTGTTTCTGAAAAGAGCTATCTTTGATTACTTTGTGTCTCAACGAGGAAAAGGGGCTGAGAGTAGCGTGTGTTCTACTTCTACGTCTACATAGATTTAACTGGAAAAAGGGGTTGGAATCTTCTTACTTCGTTCGGTTTCGAAGATATCCTAACACCCTCTCATTGAGATTTCGATCTTCAGCTTTGGCTTTCTGTCATTGGAGGATTCTGCCAAATTGTGAGTGTCACGTTCAAAGTACCAGCCTTCTTTAATTCTTCTTTTTCCCCTTTTATTTTTCTTTCTCAACTTTTGGGGGTTTGTATTTATGTTGCTATTTTGAAGACATCTGTATGCGAAAATCTTGGGTGTTAATGATAGTGATTTCAGCTTATTTCTCTGAAAAATTGGAAACTTCTCTTTTTGGCTGTCTTAGTTCAGGCTTAATTCAAGCTGAGTAATAGCAGGTTTAGCAGAAAGATTATCATTTTTTTCTTCATGGCTTACTACTCAATTCTAGATGATTTGAATTGCGTTTGAACCTTGTTGGAATATCAATATCCTTTGATTTCTCGCTTGGATTTTTTTTTTTTTTTTTTTTTGCTTTGACAATGACAGGGATCGGAAAGCTCTTGGTTTATATTGTCTAGGTCACTGAGTAGAATTATATAATTCGATGTGGGTTTTCTTTGCCTGTAAATTTATTTTTGGGTGTGGCTTCTGAGAGTGCAAAAGTGCTTCAATGTATGTAACTCGCAATGTATAAAAAGAAAATAATAACAAAAAAAATCTCAAATCCTTGTTGAAGTCAAGCTATGCTTCTACCTAAAGTACAAAATCTGATTAGAAAGGCATGAGCTTCTTGTTGTTCAAATTTTCATTATACAAGTTGGACCTTCTTTATCCATTTTCCTTTAATTGCTTTGCAGGAGGGTACTCTTTCAAGAAGAAATAAATGGCTACACTTGGCGATATTGGGCTTGCAGCTGCCATTAACATTCTCAGTGCTGTCATTTTCTTTGTGGCATTTGCTGTTTTGAGGCTTCAACCTTTCAATGATAGGGTATATTTCCCAAAATGGTATCTGAAAGGTTTAAGAACAGATCCTGTACACGGAGGAGCATTTGTGCGCAAGTTTGTAAATTTAGACTGGAGAGCCTATCTTTGGTTTCTGAATTGGATGCCAAATGCTCTTAAAATGCCAGAACCTGAGCTTATTGAACATGCTGGATTGGACTCTGCTGTTTACTTGCGGATTTATTTGATAGGGTATGCTACTATGCTACAATGAGTGATGGGTCAATCATGCATCAGCAAAGATATTTGTAATATTTAGAGTAAACTAACAACTTATTCTCTGAATTGGTAGACCCATTTAGTTTTAGTCTCCAAACTCACGGCTCATTAGTCCTTTTGTTGAATGACTTAGGGTTGTCAGAAGGCTTAAGGAGCAATGAGTTTGTTATTTTCAGAGACTAAGTTGTAGGCACATTAATTTTTTGGAGAAAAAAGCCAAATAGGTCTAACAACTCAAGGACCAAGTTTTTAGTTTATTCTAATATTAAATATGTGACAGCTGATAATACTGTTATTGTTTTGTAGGCTTAAAATCTTTGTTCCTATAGCCTTCCTCGCATGGGCTGTTCTAGTGCCTATCAATTATACAAGTACCGGCCTTGAGGGGGGAAAGATAAACAACTTAACTTCAAGCGACATTGATAAGCTCTCAATTTCAAACGTTCATTCCAAATCTCAGAGGTTTCAGAAGCTTCATTCTGTGCTTTTGCAATTTTTCTACTTCTTGATATTATTTAGTAAATTCTTGACATAATCAAATTGCATGCTTGCTACAATGTCTTTCTGAATTAATATTATTTAATTAAGTTGAAGCTTAAGTTTAATGTTTAAGTATGAGGGCACCCTCTTTGTCTTTTATATTGAAGAGAAATTTCTTTTTTATCTGTTTACAATGTTAAGCTATAACACAATTCTCTACTGATTTGCATCTCTTATGTAATAATATTTTAATTACTTCGTATTCACTTATATTTAAGTCTGAAACAACATTGCTTACTTTCCATTATTAATGAATCCAAATTGTTACTCTTATGCTTCATATTATTATGTGATTATCTAAATTGTTATTAACTATATGCTTTTCTTAAATTGCTAATGAATCTTGTGTTGTAATAAGATATATTTTATTTGACTATATTTCAGGTTTTGGGGGCACATAATTATGGCTTATGGCTTTACTTTTTGGACATGCTATGTTTTGCTAAAGGAGTATGAGAAAGTTGCTTTCCTGAGATTGCATTTTCTTGCAACAGAAAAACGCCGACCTGATCAATTTTCGGTAAATTTGATTATCCATTCACATTTTCCATTGAGGAATAATTCTCTAATTTTTCATCAATCCGTCTTCATATTTATACTTGACAAGTTCACTGATGGTTCTATGCCAAATTTATACTAGAGACGTATCATCATATGGAGTTTTCTTATAGAAAAATTATTGTTATCAGGTGCTTGTAAGAAATATTCCACCAGACCCTGATGAATCTGTAAGTGAGCTTGTGGAACACTTTTTTCTGGTCAATCATCCAGATCACTATCTTACTCAGCAGGTTGGTTCCTGCTTTACACTTATGCATTGGTAGAATTTTTAGCTCACAGATTATCTAATGATTATGATGCTACACATTAAGAAGCACTGAGTGGTTTCTATGTACAAAGCTTCTTGTTGCTAGGTGTCTATTTAGCTACTAAAGTTCTTAAGTTGGATCAAGGTTATAATTGCTTAGCAAAATCAGTTAAAAGTCTAATAACTTGACATCATTGAAACATTTGTGCAGGTCGTTTATAATGCGAACAAACTTGCAAAGTTGGTCAAGAAGAAAAAGAAGTTGCAGAATTGGCTTGTATATTACCAAAATAAATTTGAAAGAACATCAAAAAGACCTGAAATGAAGGTATTTAAATTTAATCTGATATGAATTCTAGTGTATCATTAGTCATTTCCATATTCAGGTTTACTATGAAGCTCACCCACTTATTTGTTTTTACCAGACTGGTTTCCTAGGTCTTTGGGGAAATAAAGTGGATGCTATTGATCATAACACGGCTGAAATTAAGAAACTGTCAGAAGAAGTAAGTACCCATGTCTCCAATTTCTGAATTTATGGAAAAATTTACCACACCCTCTGTCATTAGAATAGTATGAAAAAAGAATAATTTTGGTACATGCAAATCAAATGCCAGATTTGTAAAGTTCTTACCATAATAGAGTCTGGTATCTTGAACTTTCAAGCGTCCTAGTTTTAATCACAAATTCAATAGTCTTACAGGGCAGATTTTTGTCACTTGTCATTGCAAAAGATAGCTTTCTGATTCTTCAATTGGAGTTTGTGAAAATCAATTTTGAAAGTGGCTTAGATGGATCCTAAGGAATTTCCTTTGACCAAAATTTCGTGTAGGACTATTGTTTGAAATTATGTATTTTTACCACTGTTTCATAGTAATTTAAATAGATCACTTCTTGCAGATAGCTGAAGAGAGGAAAAGGGTTACAAATGACCCCAAGTATATTATGCCTGCTGCATTTGTTTCCTTCAAAAGCCGATGGGGTGCTGCTGTCTGTGCACAGACTCAACAAACCAGAAATCCAACACTTTGGCTGACTGAGTGGGCTCCAGAGCCACGAGATGTTTTTTGGCCAAACTTGGCAATTCCATATGTTTCTCTCACTATCAGGAGGTTAATCATAGCTGTTGCATTCTTCTTTCTCACTTTCTTTTTTATGATCCCGATTGCATTTGTACAATCGCTTGCAAGTATTGAGGGAATCCAAAAAGCAGCTCCATGGCTGCAGCCACTTATTGATGTGTAAGTTTAATCTTATTCTCGGACCTCTGAAGCTACCATTTTTCTTGCATTAGTAGAGATATCTGATCTGAACTTTGTTCTGCAGCGGTTTTATTAAGTCATTCATTCAAGGTTTTCTGCCTGGTATTGCATTGAAGCTCTTTCTCATCTTCTTGCCAACAATACTGATGATGATGTCAAAATTCGAAGGCTTTATATCCTTATCATCTTTGGAGAGAAGATCTGCTTCTAGATATTATCTTTTCAATTTCGTGAACGTGTTTCTTGGGAGCATACTTACGGGATCAGCATTTGAACAGCTGGATTCTTTTATTCATCAACCAGCCAATCAGTATGCCTCTCCACATTAAATTTAATATTGCATTTTATATTAATTTAAATTACTCTATCAGTTCCAAGGGTTTTACTCAAATTTCAACTTGGTCCTTTTAGTTTAAATGTTTGTGAACGGGTCCCTATAGTTTTAATACCTTCTAATGTGGTCCTTTTCATTAAACTTTCATCAATATGCTGTTAAATTCTGCTGACATGACCAACCTTGTGTCACTTTAATACCTTGAAAATACATTATTCATGGCGGCTTACCCTAGCCACTTAACCTAGGTGGCTTCACATGCCAGACATATGTATTGGGGATTAGTGTATGCTGCTGTGCCTTAAAACTTGCACATCTATGAAAATGAGTTTAACTTGTATCAGATGGTCAATATCTTATATTACCAATAAATCATGTGTGTGAGGGAAAAGATTTCTGGATATGCTTTAGCTATTTAGGATCCATAATGTTGGTTTCCTTTTCATATGTTGCTGATGGCCTTTCTCTTAATCCTTTTGCATATTAATGAAGCTAATCATCTTTTATTTATTAAAAAAAAAAAACAAAATGGCAGATATCCTATAACAATTGGTTCCGCGATTCCTATGAAAGCAACTTTCTTCATTACTTATATAATGGTTGATGGATGGGCTGGCATAGCTGCAGAGATATTGATGTTGAAACCACTAATCATTTATCACTTAAAGAATTTCTTGTTGGTGAAGACTGAAAAAGATAGGGAAGAGGCCATGGATGCTGGGAGTATCGGTTTCAACACAGGAGAGCCTCGCATACAATTGTACTTTCTGCTAGGTCTAGTCTATGCTGCAGTGACACCTGCTGTTCTTCCTTTCATTATAATTTTCTTCGGGCTGGCCTATGTTGTGTTTCGTCATCAGGTACAAATTTGTTCAACTCATTGTGCAAATCAAGGATAATTGAAGTTTCTACTTAACACCGCTTTTCCACTGTTTTTAGGAAGTTTTATTCTTGTGTATCACAATTACATGACTTTCTGCCATGCTAGTTGCCATGTGTAAGATGAATCTTTTGATTGCAGATCATCAATGTGTATAATCAGGAGTACGAGAGTGGGGCAGCATTCTGGCCTGATGTTCATTTCCGTATTGTGATTGCGCTGATTATTTCCCAGATAGTTCTGTTGGGACTCTTGAGCACCAAAAAAGCTGCTTCATCAACTCCATTTCTCATTGCACTACCAATACTCACAATATGGTTCCATAGGTACTGCAAAGGCCGTTACGAACCTGCCTTTGTTAGATATCCCCTACAGGTTTGTCAATTGATTTTTTGCATCACTAATAATAACTTTTTCAGTACTCTGGCTTAAACGTACAAGAGTGTCTCTGTATCTTAGTCGATTGTTCCTTTAATCTGTCACTAAATAATCAAACTTGCAAGAATATTTTGTGGACATAGGTCTACAACATGTTAGGCTACAAGTTTTGTCACTGAATGATTGTTCCTTTAAGCTGTCACTTAATGTTGTATTTGAAAACTTTTTTGCAGGAAGCAATGATGAAAGATACATTAGAACGCGCAACAGAACCTAACCTGAACTTGAAAAGTTACCTTCAGCTTGCCTATGTTCATCCAGTTTTAAAGGCTAGCACTGAAAGTGACAGTTCTGATGACGAGGAGACAATCAGTGAGAAGTGGGAAACCGAGAGCACGCTGGTACGCACAAAACGCCAATCCCGGAGGAATACGCCATTGCCGAGCAGAATCAGTGGTCAATCATCTCCGTCTCTTCCCGACGGCATCCGAAATCAGCCGGAGCCTTAAAGTCATTGACACAAGGTATTAATAATTGATAATACCGCTGTAAATTTGAAGTTCAAATCTTTGTTGACCAAGACAGACTACGATCATCCCTGTGCAGGCGAAGGTCTCAAGCTGAGAAATATGGGTGGTTTCTTTTGGTGGTGCCTCCCTTAAAAAGCTAGTTTTTGATTTTGTTAACCAGCCTTAGCCTATGTGATTTACTACATCCAGGCTATAAAGCAGAGATTCTGTACTATTTCGGATTGTGTCGAGTGATATATAGTGAAGTGAATATTGTAAATTATCCAACAAGTGATAGCATCTGGGGTTAAGGAAAGCTTATTCTTTTCAGAATGTTGAAAGAAAAGAAATAGTATTAGTTCATATTTTGTTGTTACTGTACTATTTTGCTTCCTTCTTTGCTACGTGGTACTTTTCCAAGTATGCTTGCTAAGTTATCTTGGTAGCAAGCTATCTTGGTGATCACAAAATGACTTTTCCTTGATTTTCTTTGATCACTTTTTTTGTCTAGTTTACCACGTTATTTGTGGACTTATATTCATAAATTAGTAATAGTGGATAATTAAAAAACAATTGCAACTTCATACTCACTTAAGAGTCTATGTCAGAATTATTGTAAATGGAATGCGTGATATAAAGTTATTTCAATCAATTTATTGAAGAGATGTTATGTTTAAAAAAAAATATGAAGTTATTTAAATTATATACAATATATATATTAAAGTCATCATTGAATAATTTTATTGTATGTGATAGTAAATGAGTGGGAATAAAAATATTATAATATAAGAATATATATTTTTGTTTAGTGTTTATATGTTAAAATTTTTTTTTCACAATCTTAAGATTTAATGTTAAATATATTTTTAAAATTTGAGTATATTATTAAATATATCTCTAAAGTTAATATAAGTTATTATTTTTTATGAATATTTTAATATTACATATAAGAGGATATGTCACTATTTTATTTTAATAATGTAGACAATATTAAATTATAAAATAAAATTAATTTTAATTTAAAAATTTAAGAATAAAATTAATTATAAAAAATTAAAAATTAATATAAAATTTATAAAAATCCTTCGTGTTTCATGCACAATATTTGACAAACTTTCTCTTATAACTTAATTTTATTAGATAATATAAAGATAATATAGTATATACATTGTATCTAAAAAAAAATTTCAGCATACATACATAAGCTACGATAAAAATAAATTTAATAATTTAAATCCATTTAATTTTATTTTTAAAAAATTAATGAATAAATAAGTTAATCTCGAAAGTTAAGAGCTTCCTTTCTTTATATTTTAGTTAAAAGGCCAAAATGCGATTTATTCTTCTAAACTCAGGCAATCGTTCATTTTATTCTCTTTAACTTCAAAATGTGACTAAACATCTCTTAAATTTATATTTTTGTTTAACAAACCTTCAATACCAACTTTTTTTGTTGAAGTTTTAATTTTTGTTATCGTGGTCAACAAAAAATGTCAACTCAATAAAAAAATAATAAAATGATAAATGAAAACAAAAGGGCATAATTGATATTTGCTTCATTATCTTTTCTTCCCCTGCAAATTTCAAACTCAAGCACCCACGCACCTTGAGAGAAGTAGAAAGGGGGCACACCGCAGTTCCAAACAACTAATTCAAAATAAGAGTTGCTTCAATTTTGTCTATCACTTTCAGAGAAGCAGTGCAAGATGTTGAATATTACGATCAGCAGCATCAACAGGCAATGTATTATGAACATGCATAAGAAACAGAGTCATCCTTCTTTCTTAGCATTCTCAAATGGCAGGCAATTTTGATTAAAACATTCCAAAAGTAATATATTTTGTTATCAAGGTACTTTTATTGAATAAACTTTTTTAATGAGAAAAAAATTTTAAAACGCTGTCTAGCTGAAAATTTTTCTCAACTTGCCTTACAAGAATAATTAAATGATCATTTAAGCCATTGAAAAATTCCTCTCTTAATTAAAACTTTTTAGCTTAGTCCCCTAATTATTTTTCTCCAGTCAAATTCATCTCACATTAGGCAAATTTACAGCCACTAATAGATTTATTAACAATACATAAACAATTCAATGACCTTTAACTAATAATATGGACTAATCTAGACGTCATTTTCTTCAAACAAAAATATTTTCACTACAAAAAATCAAATATGAATGGAACCAAAATTCTAGTGGCCAAAAATTAATTTTCAACAACTAACAAAAGTCACCACTAAAACTCAGTTTTTTACCTCCCTTAAGTGGCAACACAAATAGATCACCGCTAATAGTGACACAATATGGGGTGACTAATTAGAAAACACACATTTGGTGGCAATTACTAGTGTTGCCATCAAAGGCTATATATAGGTGGTGGCAATCCACGTTGCCACTTACTGTTCAACCAAGTTAAATAAAAATAGAATAAAATGAAAGACCATTTGTCACCAAAAGGTTATATATAAGTGACAACTCAATTATTTATCATATATTAATTTAAAAAATTAAAAAATTAAAAAACTATCGATGACAACTTTTGTCACCACTTAAAGTTATATGTAGATAATGACATGATAATCGACACATATTATTCTACAAAAATCAATAATAATAAAAGACCATAGGTGGTTACATCGGTTGCGAACTAAAAGATATATATAGGTGATGATCATCTTAATTTTCACTTTTTTTAAAAAAATAAATTAAAAAAAATCAAAAGACTTTCAGTAACAACTTGGGTCACTCCCAAAAGTTATATATAGGTGGCAAATTTTTGCATCCCCACCTCTTGTTCCACAAAATTAAATTAAAAAATAAGAAAAGTTAAAAAATTTTACTGATCTTTAATGGAAGTGGTAAGGCTACTGGGATGAAGAGTGAGGCATCAAGAGGAGCAATGAAGGTTGCAATATGATAAATTACCATGTGAAGGCAATATGAGTGACTTTTGTATGAAACTATATTGTAAATTATCAGTTAACAAAAAAGTTACTGAAAGTTGATTGGCTTTAGCTAGTTTACATGTTAAGTGTTAGCTCTAAAGTGTTATTATTGTGACTTTTGATAGTAGTAAAAGTATTATTATAATGGATGTTAAGTGTTAGAATTTTATTCTTTTACCTTGTTTTTATTCTACCAAATGAATTTCACTACTTTATTGGTTGTTTCTTGTTGTTAAGTTTTGCTTTTGTGGATCAAGAATAATTGAATATAAAAAATAAAATGTTTAAAAAAAAAACTTTGGTGGTGATTCAAGTTGTCACTAAAAATATTATTTAAAATAATAATAACCGTAAACTACTTTTAATGACAACCTCCGTGTAGTCATTAAAAATATCTTTAATAATGTTATAATCGCCACCAATTGTCTTGTATATAGCAATTTGATTAATTTTTAGTGACGATAGGTCTTCAATGACAACATTAATCACCATTGATTAATTTTTTTAGGTCTTAATTAAAAATCTCATTTACTAAAATATTAATGACAAGTTGGTGACAACCTATGAGTCATCACCAAAAATAATTTTTTTTGTAATATTTGTTTAATTTCTATTATCTTGCTAGATCAAGTTCCAAACAATTGGAGACACTAAGATTTGCTTCAATGTTGTCTTTCACTTTCAGAAAAATAGTAAGCAACCAAAAAGTGCGACGGTGCCTGCGTTTGGAATTTGTATGGGAGGGAAAGATAACAAAACAAATTTCAATTATTTCTCTTTATTTTTATTTATCATATTATTTTTATTTTTATTGAATTGACATTTTTTGCTAACTAAGATAATAAAAGTTAAAACTTTAATTTAAAAAGTTAATATTAAAAGTTTGTTAAAAAAATATAAATTTAAAACATATTTGATCACAAAGTTGAATGAAATAAAGTGTACACCCCTACGTTGAAAGGATATCAAATTGCATTTTGGCCTTAGTTAAATTATGTTTCACATTTTTCTCATGTTAAAAATATGAACTGACTTCTTTTTTACTAATATTTACTTTTGGTCAATAAATTCAATACTGTTTTTTAGAATGTAAAAGTACTTTTTTTCTTTTAAAACTATCACTACTTTTTTACTTTAGTTGTGTTTGTGTTTAAATACGTGTTGTGCATGTTACTTATTTACTTTTAATAAAATGTATAACTAGAGTGATGTATTGTTGTGATGTTAAGCTCTAATATTAAATTGTAATTTTATTTTTAATATAAGCAATAAAAATAATTAAATTTTTTATTTTATAAAAGAGTATGTCTTTTGTAAAAGAGCAGGAAAGATGAGATTGAAATATTCAAACCTAATTACCTAATGAATATTCGTAAATTTTATCTTTTTTTATCTAAGTCGGATACTAAAGAAATTAGTGGTGAATGAGTTTAAATTTAGGTCTTCAGAGAATAAGATTCACTTTAAACATAAATATTTTTTATATATTATATGTTAAAATATTTATTATATATATATTAATATATTATCTATGTATTTATCGTAATATATATATTTTTTATTTTTTACCTTAGTGAGACACAAGGACCTTTATACAATTTATAGAAAAATTTAATCCTTATCTCCTCACATACATATACATATTAATTGTCTAATTATGTATTATACATTTGATAAATGAATTTGAATAATATTGTGAGTTGTGAAATTTTTATTATGTGATTTTGTATAAATAAATTTGATATATAAATAATTTTTAAATTAATAAAAAATTACTCCTTTTAAATTGTTTCAGGTAAACAAATTTAGAGATTCAAAAATTCAACAAGTTTAATGACAAAAATAAATTTTGTTATTTATTCAAGTCAAAGTTTAATGACAAAAATTAATTTTGTTATTTACTCAAGTCAAAGTTTAATGAAAAAAAATGAATTTTTTTGGATTCGAATCTAAAGAGTATATTTTTTATATTTTTTGACGAATTATCTTTGTATAAACATTAAATTAATATATTTTATAAGTTAAAAGTGTAAGATAAAAATTTTTAAACAAGAGGAACATAACTTATTCATTAATACTAAAGTGGGTTGTCCGATTCACATACCAAACTTAGGACTAGAAGGTAACATTAACCTTTGATTATTCAGAGTTGATTAAGTATCTTGGAAGTTTTAGTCGCTTATAATATATTACTTTATTTATATATTAACGGATAATTTTTAATTAATTATTCTTATTTTATATTTTAAAACCTATATAATATGTAAAAAGAATTGACAAGAGCTCAAGCTCTTAGGAGTTTAAGCCTCCATATTGGTGAGTTTTAAAATTTTCATGTCTTGTAACCCTTTTAACGCTAGTACTTATCTATGTGTTTGTCAAAACTTATAACTGTTAATTTTTTAAATTTTTTAATAATAAAAAATTATATTATAATCTCTTAAAGAGATTAATCATAAATAAAAATATATTTTAAAAATTAAAAAGTGGGTTACCGCTTAAAATTTTATAATCAATTTTAACATATATAGGTAAAAAATATGACTTCCCTGCGCCTCAAGCAAAGAGTACAGACCTTCTCTGTTTTTCCTTTCTGGTTTAATTTAATCTTTTACTTACGAAAAAAAAAAAGTGAAAGCCAAAAAACTCAAACCTTTTAGATTTTGGCTTAAATTAAATTATTTTTATAATTTTTATAATTTTACTTAATTTTTAATTAAATTTTTATACTTTAAAAATTTATAATTAACTCCTTAATTAAATTATAATCAACATATGGTATCATAACATTTAAATATATATAATTTATGCTCATAAAAAATAAAAAATAAAAAATAAATCATAGTATTAAAATAACTTATATACATAAAATAAAATATAATTGATCTAATTTATAATATTGAGATAATATATAATTATCATATAATTAAAATTTAACAAAATTTTAAGTAAAAAGACTAATTTAAAATTTTTAAATTATAAAAATTTATTAAAACTATTAATAATAATATAAATAATTTAACCTAATTTTTAGGTAATGAAATCTAATCCTATCTGAATGACAGTCAATCTAACCGTACTCTGTGATCTGTAGGCTGTTGGAGATTGAAAGCCACGTGACCGAACTGAAATTTTTTGTTTGGTGCCTAAAATTTGCAAGGGATCCTATTCCTTCCTACGCGGCGCATTTTCTATACTTTCTCTTGTGGGACCCATACGCTACTTATACCCTTAAATACAATAAATTTAATAATTTATTATTTACTTTATTAAATCTATTCAATTTTAATCTAAAAAAATGAATAAATAATTTCAATTTATTTAATTTTCTTTATAATTTAGTTAAAAAAATGGAATTTTTATTTTTTAAAATTTTAACTTAAATGTTATTTTTATTTCTTAAGTTTATTAATTTTATTTTAGTCTTTGAACTTTAAAAAATTAATAAAAAAATTTTTAATACTTAAACAAAATTTTTAAATTTAAAATATAAATTTTAAATTATGTATTTATCAAACATAAACTTAAATATAATTTTATTTATAAATTTATTTATTTTTACAAGTTAATTGATAAAATAATAATTTTGATAATAATATAAGATAAAGATATCAAAATTGATTCAAATTCAGTATTTTTTATTAAATAAATTAATGGTGTTAGAAATTAAAAAAATTAAAAAAAATATTTTATCTTTAGTTAAATTATGTTTCATATTTCTCTTATGTTAAAAATATTAGCTGACTTCTTTTTTATAATGGAAAAATGTAGAATGATACTTTAACTTTGGGTTATTTATAAATAAATGAGATTTAGGTATTGTATCAAGTAATTAAAATAAAAAAATTCATAAAAATAATTAATTATGAGAAAAATAAATTATATAATTATTTTTTATTAGATAATTTAATAATAAAGATATAAAAAATATAGTTAAATATTTTATTGTAAATGGCTCCTTATGCTTTTAAAACTGGTAATTAATTAATAAATTTGTAAATTTTAGTAAATGTAATATTTTGCCTATTATTTTAATTACATTAATTCATCTGTTACTTTGTAAATCCTACAACGAAACTTATAATTTAGAAATATCAATTCTAATATATAAAAGGCATAAAGTAGCAAATAAATTATCGTTGCTAAAAAATATTAAACATAATAATTTATTTATTAAAAAAACTATACTTATATATAAATTTTTATATATTTATTATTAAATTATTCAATCAAAATAAATTATGTAAATTTTTTAATATAAATTATATACGTATTAATTTTTAATTAAAAAACTTAATGACAAAAATATAAAAATTATTAATTATACAATGACAAATTGTATTCTTTCTATTTCTAGATTAAGAAAGTATTTTTCTAAAAACAACATTGCTACTTTTTAATTAATTGTTTTTTGGGATTTATATACGTATTATGTGTGTACTTATTTATTTTAAATAAAATGTATAACTAAAGTAGTGTATTACTGTATTGTTGAGATGTTGAGCTCTAATATTAAATTATAATGGCATTTTTTATATTATATAAATATTTTTGTATAAAGTAAAAAAACTTTATTTAAATATCATTAATTAAAGTAAATTACATTTTTTAAAGAGATTTTGAAATTACATTTTTTTTTATTTTAAAAATTTACATTATCTTTTCTTGAGAGATAAAAAAAATCAGTAATCTTACTTATTTTGATTAAACTATTCATATATTTATTATTTATATAATTAAATATGTATTTAATTACTATAAATATTTTATACTTAAAATAAAATAAATTTATAAGTGACAATTTGATTTAAAATATTATTAGATAATAAATATAAAAAATAAAATTTAGATATTAATTTAAGAGATTAATATCTTTTATAAAATTTAATATAAGAAACCACTTTAACGTGTTGGCATTATGGGCAAAAAATCAGAAGAAGAAAAAGAAAATGTGAGGAAAAAGAAGAATAAAAAGACTGAAAATCTTAACTGTTCGTCAACACTGAGACCCCACGTTAAAGACCTAAATTTCTGGCTATAAGATCAGTGAGGTGTATCCCATTATAACTTGATATCCTTTTATGTGATAATAGTCTGAAAATTTCAAGATTTAGTTTATATATAAACCAAATATATATCTTCAGTAATATTTTAAATCATCTTGATAAGTTTACTTTTTTATTTAATGAATTATTAATTATCAAAATTGGTTTACAATATGAGAATGATGAATTTTGAATTTGTATACACACCTGATGAAACAAAAATTGAGACTCCATATTGTGTTATTACTTATTTATTTTCAGAAGTTAAAATATTATCAACTCACTAAATTTAAAATTAATTTCAATTGAATTAAAAGTGTTATAGATAAAATATTTTTAATAACAACTAATAGTTTCAATATATTTTATGTGGTAATCAATAAGTAATAGGTTAAAATGATAAATATTTTATTTTTTTAAAATAAAATTTTATATTTAAATTTTATGTATAAAAAAATAATTGTTACGAGAATTTGGCTTTCACAATAAAACTTTAGTTAAATTAACTCAAATTAATCAAAACTTATTAAACTTTTGAATTATGATGACTTTGTAAAAAAGATTTTGTGGTAAAAATTTTTAATTTTAAAACTCATGCTAGCCAAAAAAATTAACCTTAAACACCAAGTTAATTAGAGCCATAAAATTAAAATAAACTTGTAAGATTTTAGTACACAAAGCAATCAATACCAAAAAAAAAATTATTCTATAAACAGTAGCAGATCAATTATGAGTTGTCGCATCTAGTTTATATACGGCATGTGTCCAATATTTATAAATTTTTTTTATGAATCAAATATTTTTATGTCTGATCTAAACTTTTTACAAAGTCAATTTTAAGTCACATCGATATATTTAAGAGTTTTATTTTATCAATACACGTGATATATAAGTAAATCATATGGGTTGAATAATATTTTATAATGTAACAAATTAAATGTTTAAAATTTTTGTTAAAAAATATTTAAATTTATTATATCATAATATTTATTAAATAATAAAAAATTATATAAATAATATATGTATAAATTTTTATTAAAAAAATTTAATAACAAACATATAAAAATTTTACTTACATTTTTTTTTTACATAAAATTGGATGAAATTTAATTAAATTTGTAGTATATGGAATATAATTAACACCTATGATTAATAACGCAATAAAGGCTAATAAATTAGAGTTGAAAGAAGAGATAATAATTTGCGCACACCCATAAAACTAATATATTAGAACACGCAAAGTGAATTATATATTAGGCGTCCACGCCCATAAAACTAATATATTATTACACGCAAAGTGAATTATATATTAGGAAGGTTATATTAAGTTGTTATTTTTTACGATTAATTTTATTTTTAAAATTTTAAATTATAATTAATTTTATATTATAAATTAATATTATTTAAATTATTAACAAAAAATAATAACGTTATATATAAAATTATATTTTACAAATTAATGAGTCAAAATTTTATTTTTTATTTAATATGTTAATATTATATTAAATGTCATATTATTATTTTTTTATTAAGTTATAAGATAAAATTAATCATAAAAAATAAAATTTAAAAATAATATATATATATATATATATATATATATATATCCTTGATCCGCAAAGCCTGGAGAAAAATATAACTGATATAGACAGAGAGAATGAAAAGTAAGGAAAACAACAGAAATGGAGAAAGTGATGTACTGATGTTGAGTAAAAATGGTTTGAAAGGTATGTGTTTCCTTTCAGAAAGATATGTTTCCATCTGAATCATATGTCAAAATTATCACTCTTTAAAGTTCACTCCACTAATTTAATTTAAAATGCCTAACGTTTTATAATAGGGATAAGATTCTTTTAAAAAATAGTTTTTTTTTTTGTCTTTCAAAGATAAATGCATCAATTAATTTTTTTGATTTTTGAATATATAAAAAATTATATGTAATTATTTATAATTTTATGATCAAAATTTTTAATTAAAATTAAGTATGTAAACTTTTTTAAAAATTAATTATAAGAGAAATAAATTATATATATGTTAATTTTTTATTAAAAAATTTAATGATAAAAATATAAAAATTATATTTAAATTTTTTTATTAAAATTATCATTTCAAAATCTTATTAATTTATTGCTCAATTATAAATTCAATCTTTTTTTTTCTTACCACATGTATATTCTGCCATTGAAATAATTTAAAAGTAATCTTATTTTAAATACTATTAAATAAGGTACAATTAAACAAGGATATGTTTTCACCTAAAGAATCAAATCTTAATTCATTATATTATAAAAGATTAAAATATTCTACTAAATCTAACTCATTAACACACATTAAATCTAATATTCTAGATTAATTCGAACAAAATTATTTTCTTCTTGAAATTGTAATTGGATTTGTAGTGTTATAAAAGGGTAATCCAACATGTTTGCCCCCACAATACGTGGAAAGCACTATCATCCACTCTTTCATATTTATATTATAATAATTTTAAAATATTTTAATTATTATTTTTAAAATTATATATTATATTATATTATATTACATAAAATAAAATTTTAAAAATAAAAAAATAAAAAATGAAATTTTATAATAGTTAATAAAATAATAACAAGTTCAACAACTTTTTAATATTTAATTTTATAATTTTAAGATATAATAATTTTATATTTTATATTTCATAAATCTAAAAATAAATTAATAAATGGTTTAGTGCATGTGAAACCTGTCGATAATTAATATACTTTTTCAGGTGATCTGGTACCAACTGCCAGCCAACTCATGTAGATGCTCCAAACTAATACCTCTGAAACGACAATTCTTTTTGAAGGGTAGGTCAATTATATATTTTTTAATTTTATCTATAATATAATTTCAAGTCATTGAAATAATATTGCAAAAAAATAAAATAAAATATTTTAATTATATTTATGAATTTAACATCATAAATATGAGTCAAAATAGTCAGAGTAAATGCTAATATAAAATTTTAAATATATATATTTTAAAAATATACTTCTTGATTTTTTTTTTCTTTAAGTTATTCCTTCAAACCAAAAGATATCAAAATGTCATCAAGAGGGAACCAATCAGGCTTGGGATGAGATGAATAAATAACCTTTAAATTTCAATGAATAGTAGGGTTATAATAATTAATTAAATTTTAATTTTTTTTAAAAAATATTTATATTTAATATTTTACAATATCTCAAATTATTTTTAATGGAAGATGTATTAAAAAATATTTTTAATAGCAGATTTAAAAAATATATGATTCCAAAAATTATTATAGTGAAATGAATCATACTATTTGAAAATATTTTTAAGAATTAAAAATTGTTCGTATATAAATTATAATAAAATAAATAAATAATGTACTTGATTGTTTGGATGGGGAGATGCGCTGTTAGGCAGTAAGACCCCCGTGTTGCAGATCATGGCCGGCCCACAACCAAAAGAAAAAATTTATATAAAACAAAAGTGCGTTGTGTTTGATTCATTGACTAAAGTATGCGCTGCTTATAATGCGGCACTTATTAAATTAATATGATTATATAAAATATAATAGAACAGAAGACTTTTAAATATTTATGAATTAAAATAACACAATTACATCAACCTGATATCCACATGAAGACTGAAGAAATCTTTCAGATGTCGTCATTGGTTTTCTTTATACGCTAATGATTTTATTAATTAATCAGTTATATGTTTCACTAATTAAACTAAAAGAAATGCAATAATAATAAGGGAAAAAAATTAACTTATTTAGATGTTGTTTTGTTTTTTTAAATTGTTTTATAAAATTAATTTTAAAAATTTATATTAGTATTATTTTTATATATTTATTTATATACATGTTATTAATAAAAAAAATTATTTTTTATTAAAATATTTTATTTTATTTTTTTGCAATATTATTTCAATGACTTGAAATTATACTATAGATAAAATTAAAAAATATATAATTGACCTACCCTTCAAAAAGAATTGTCGTTTCAGAGGTATCAGTTTGGAGCATCTGCATGAGTTGGCTGGCAGTTGGTAACAGATCACCTGAAAAGTTTTATTAAAACACTATACTTATATATAAATTTTTATATATTTATTATTAAATTATTCAATCAAAATAAATTATGTAAATTTTTTAATATAAATTATATACATATGAATTTTTAATTAGACAAAATAATAATAAAAATATAAAAATTATTAATTATACAATGACAAATTGTATTCTTTCTATTTCTGGATTAAGAAAGTATTTTTCTAAAAACACCATTGCTACTTTTTAATTTATTGTTTTTTTGGGATTTATATACGTATTATGTGTGTACTTATTTATTTTAAATAAAATGTATAACTAAAGTAGTGTATTACTGTATTGTTGAGATGTTGAGCTCTAATATTAAATTATAATGACATTTTTTATATTATATAAATATTTTCGTATAAAGTAAAAATACTTTATTTAAATATCATTAATTAAAGCAAAATTACATTTTTTAAAGAGATTTTGAAATAACATTTTTTTTATTTTAAAAATTTACATTATCTTTTCTTGAGAGATAAAAAAAATCAGTAATCTTACTTATTTTGATTAAACTATTCATATATTTATTATTTATATAATTAAATATGTATTTAATTACTATAAATATTTTATACTTAAAATAAAATAAAATTATTATTTTTAACTTAAAATAAATAATAAAAAATATTATAATTTTTAAAAATATATGTTATAATAAATTATAATATTTTTTAAAAATAATAATGTTATTAAAGATATTTTTATTTAAAATATATAAAATTATAATTTTTTTAATTTTTTAAAAGAAAGAAGATGAGAGTTTAATTTTTTAAAATAAAAAAATATAATTTTGATATTTAAAAAAATGTGTAATTTAATCTGTTAATAATGTAGAAATGAATCTATCTACACTTCCTCGTAAAGAAAGCACATTCCTGAAGAGACGCATCACATACGAAGGTAACGAGTGTAAATGTAAAATGTCCACTGGCCATACAAAGAAGCACATTCCGTTCAACCAAAAAAAAGAAAAAAGAAGCACATTCCGTACTTTTCCTCTAACGATAAGTCACATGTCTACCATATATTTGAAAGAATATTTTGTACGCGAATAAAATTTTTATTTTTAAAAATTATAGATAAATAAATTTTTTATTTTTAAAATTTATATTTTTAAAAATATAATTTTTAAAATTTTTTTTTGTTTTATCTAAAATATTTTTAAAAATATTTTATATTATAAAAATATAAAATATGTCATGTCAATAATTTTTTATAATTTTTTTAATCTAATTGTTTATTATTAAATTATTTTAATGTTATATAATTAATATTAATAAAATTATTTTATAAAGATCTTATATTAATAATTACAATTTTGACAATCTTAAATTTTTAAGTTTTTTATAATTTTTTATTTTAAAATTTTAAAATAAAAATTAAATTAACTTTTTATACTACAAAAAATAAGTAAAAGTTATAAATAGCTTCGTAAAATTTTCATTATATTTTAATTTTACATAATATTGTATTATTTTTGATGTCATTAGTCTTGGGAATTAAAGAGAAATAACTCGACAAGTATCTATCTGTATATATATAGAATATTTTAATTAACTTAATGTAATGTAGCTCGAGCAAACAAATATCTTATGTTATAAATATTATGATAATTGAACTTTGACGACCTTTTAAAATCATAAATTGGAACTCGATCGTGGTAATAGTATCTTGGGCGCTATATTTTATGAGAGTGACTTATCTGAAAATCTTATTCCAATTAAGTGAATGGACTTGTTACCTGAGCTTATTTATTGGCATAATGAATGTCTATAGAAGATAAATCATAAATGTGATAGATGAGAAGTGGAAAGTCCCATTTCTTCCATGTGTATGCGGTCCCATTCCTCCTTCAATACAAAAATGACTGCTAATTTATTAAAGAACAAATTTTGAAAAAATTACACTTTTTTTAAAGTGTTAAAATTATACTTCTCTTTTCTAAAAAAATATTAAAATTATATCTTTTTATTTTAAAAAATTACACTTTTTTTATTGAAAGATTAAAAAATTTATAAATTTATCTATTTTGACTAAAATCAATTATTCATTTTCTAAAAATATTATAATTTAATATTATAAAATATATTTTTAAAAATTATTATTTCATTTGATTATTATTTATTTTTAGTTAAAAATAATAAATTTATTTTGTTTTAATTAAAAAATAATTTTTCATATTAGTCAAATACATACTTAATTATATAAATAATAAAAATAATGATAATTTGGTCAAAATAGGTAAAATTATAATTTTTTTTATCTCTCAATGGAAAAAAATGTAAAATTTTAAAATAGAGAAAATGAGAGTATAATTTCAAATCTTTTAGGGGAGAGAAGTGTAATTTATTAAAAAATTTAAGTACAATTTTTATATCTTTATCATTAAATTTTTTAATAAAATATTAATATGTATATTATTTATATAATTTATTTCTTTTACAATTGGTTCTTTTTTAAAAAAAAAATTTATATGTTTTATTTTTATATAAAAAATTTAATAATAAAAATATAAATAATTATATATAAATCTAATCTATTTATTAAGTTTCGTGTCATTTATAAATAGAGTGGTAATTTTATAAATTTGAATTTATATAAATTATATATAAATTTGTCACATATTAAGAGTTAAGTGAAGAAAAAAAAGAGAAAAATATGCGAGCAATTAAAATTGAAAGTTATAGAAATTTTAAATTATATTAAATTATTTTTTAAATATATTATTTTTAATTTTACTCACCTAATTGTTAATCGCTGTGATAGATTAATATAAAATTTGATAGACGTAAGTGAGAACATGGTCCTTATAAAGAAGGATTTTGCAAATCAATGCGCTGTATTAGTTAAGATTTTTTTTATTGGTTGATACTTTTTCTTTGGTCCCAATTTTATTGGTTGATACTTATAGAATATTTAAAAACTTAAAATTTGTGAGAAGTCGATAAAAATAATATTCTCAATGTCAAAAAATTCATCGACAAATTAAATGAAACATTAACCAAAGGTTAAAAATATTGGTTAACAAAATTTTATAAATAATAAGAAATTATTTAATTATTTAATTTTTATTATTTTTATTTTTCTATCTCCTTTCATTTTTACATATTATATATTTTATTTTATATAATATATATAATTTTAAATATTAATAAAAATTTTAAAATTACTATAATGTAGATATATATAGATTTTTTCATTTTACAACTTACTTTACATTTGCATTTTAATGTTATCTAGTGTATTTTCAATGTAATTTTTTTGGTTTGGTAGAAGAATTAGATAAGTTTGTTCTAAATCCAATGTAGAACACATCAATAAGTGAGCGTTCATCAACAAATAAATTTTAACAAAAATTAAACAAAAAATTATGATTCATAACCAAATTGTTCGTAACAAAACAACATAAAAAAAATAGTAAATTAATAAATTAATCTCTAAAAAATTGTCATTTTTCAATTTAATTTTTAAAGATAAAATCTCTTAATAAAATTTTGTTCTCAATCAAAATCGTCTCTCTCTCTTAATCAATTTTTTCTCAATTAAAAATAGAATCTCCATAATATTAAGTCATGATCTAAACTTGTCTATGTGACATATTTTCCTAACACAAAATTATTTGGACAAATTTTGTATAGTCAAGTAATTATTAAAATGACTTAAATTTAAATAAAAATTTATACTTAAATGACCCTATGTTAAGAGAAATTACTACTTGGAGATTTATTAATTTAGATAAATTTATCTAACACGAAAATTATTTAAATGAAATTTTTTTAAAATAAATTAATCTTTAAATGAATAAAAATTAAAAAAAAATAAATCATTAAAAAAAACTTGTCAATATCACATGATGCCATCATGCATTAGGTTAAAAAATACAAAAGTACACACTTTAATTTGTTGAAATTTTCATAGCCACCCAAACATGATCTAAATCATCGAAATCATGAATTTCTTGTCTCACAGTGCAATAATTGCAATTGCTACTGTTCTTGTCTAATTATTTGAGGCAAGTTGTTTTGTACTTTCAACAAAGCATGGTAAGGTAGTCTTAATCTTATCATTGCTCTTCAGAATATAACCTATTTTCAGGCTCTTGCCAAATTATGTATTAAATTAGATAATTTTTTTGTTATGATCACATGTTGGAAATTTTACATGGCAACTATAAATGGAAAAAAAATGTATTCCATGCATAAAGTTAAGTTGAAAATGTTATTAAATATTAGAAATGTTGAATGCGAGTTTTAAATTAAGTTAATTAAACCTTAAAAGGTCTAAATTTATTATTTTAATTAATAATAAAAACAAGAGAATAAAATATCTTTTCACTCTTAAACGCCCAATTGTCTTTCATGTCAAAAAATACATTATTTTAAGATTATGTGGAAAAAAATATCAAACAAAATATAAAAGCAACTTAAATAATATTGTAATAAAAAAATCAACTCCAGGGTCTATAGATGGTTTTAATACAAATCCTAACTATACATTTTGGTGGTAACTAACAATTATAGATTTAATTTAAATTATGTTTACAACATAAATATCACTTTAATGCATGAAAAACCTCTAATTATATTATATATTTTTTTATTTTGATTTCTAAATCATATAATATACTAAATGCTTCGTATAAATATATATGTTTTTCATTTTAAAAATAGGTATAAAATAATTATTATTATAATTTTAAAATAATAAAAAATTTAGATAATATACTAAATGCTTCGTATATTATCCTAGCTGTCCCCTTCACGCTCTCTCACTGCGCATCAACCTAACCCCTCTTCTGTCTTAATCTTAGTATCTTTTGAGAAGTTATTTGATTGAAAAATTTAGATATGATTTTTATATGATAATATAATATAATTTTTTTAAAAAAATTAATTATAAAAAAGATAAAGTATATAATTTATATTCATATTAATTTTTGATCAAAAAATTTAATGACAGATGTAAAATTGTACTCAAATTTTTTTATATTTTGTCATAAAATTTTTAATTAAAAATTAATATAAATATAATTTATATAATTTATTTTTTTTATAATTAATTTCATTAAAAAAATTTTATATATTTTATTTTAATTAAAAATTTTAATAATAAAAATTGAATTAAATATAAATTTATGTATTGTAAAATGTGATTAATAAATTAATAAATTTTCATCAATAATATTCATTTAATTTGTATTGAGAATCTATGTAAAAGTTTTTCTTTATTTCTTAGTGTGAAGCAGATCCTAGCTGTCCCGTCACAATCCGGTAGGCCAAAAAAAGTAGCAGTTGAATGAGACCACGTGGCGTTTTGCCGATAAACAAATATATAATTTTACTAAATGAAATGCAAGTCCACGATAAGATGTTTGACAGTTATATATTTTATTTTTTATTAATATTAATTTTTGACAATTTCAGTCTAAAGCTAAATAGTTTATTTACACTCGAAAGAAGGAAACCTCTACCCTCCACACAGAATCAAACGGAAAAGCCTATCTATTTCAATATCCATATCACTCACACTGTTTGTGTAGTTCACCTGCAAGCAACAACGAACACTGCCTTTGTTCTTTTCTTCCTTTGATTTCTCGCTTGGAATTTTTTTTTTTTTTTTGCTTTGACAATGACAGGGATCGGAAAGCTCTTGGTTTATATTGTTTAGGTCACTGAGTAGAATTATATAATTTGATGTGAGTTTTCTTTGCCTGTAAATTTATTTTTGGGTGTGGCTTCTGAGAGTGCAAAAGTGCTTCAATGTATGTAACTAGCAATGTATAAAAAGAAAATAATAACAAAAAAAATCTCAAATCCTTGTTGAAGTCAAGCTATGCTTCTACCTAAAGTACAAAATCTGATTAGAAAGGCATGAGCTTCTTGTTGTTCAAATTTTCATTATACAAGTTGGACTTTCTTTATCCATTTTCCTTTAATTGCTTTGCAGGAGGGTACTCTTTCAAGAAGAAATAAATGGCTACACTTGGCGATATTGGGCTTGCAGCTGCCATTAACATTCTCAGTGCTTTCATTTTCTTTGTGGCATTTGCTGTTTTGAGGCTTCAACCTTTCAATGATAGGGTATATTTCCCAAAATGGTATCTGAAAGGTTTAAGAACAGATCCTGTACACGGAGGAGC
Source organism: Senna siamea (assembly GCA_031216115.1). Taxonomy (NCBI): domain Eukaryota; kingdom Viridiplantae; phylum Streptophyta; class Magnoliopsida; order Fabales; family Fabaceae; genus Senna; species Senna siamea. The sequence continues at coordinate 4,399,352 of CM062355.1, read as the reverse complement.
ATTTGTGCGCAAGTTTGTAAATTTAGACTGGAGAGCCTATCTTTGGTTTCTGAATTGGATGCCAAATGCTTTTAAAATGCCAGAACCTGAGCTTATTGAACATGCTGGATTGGACTCTGCTGTTTACTTGCGGATTTATTTGATAGGGTATGCTACTATGCTGCAATGAGTGATGGGTCAATCATGCATCAGCAAAGATATTTGTAGTATTTAGAGTAAACTAACAACTTATTCTCTGAATTGGTGGGCCCATTTAGTTTTAGTCTCCAAACTTGCGGCTCATTAGTCCTTTTGTTGAATGACTAATTTTTTGGAGACACAAGGCAAATAGGTCTAACAACTCAAGGACCAAGTTTTTAGTTTATTCTAATATTAAATATGTGACAGCTGAAAATACTGTTATTGTTTTGCAGGCTTAAAATCTTTGTTCCTATAGCCTTCCTCGCATGGGCTGTTCTAGTGCCTGTCAATTATACAAGTACCGGCCTTGAGGGGGGAAAGATAAACAACTTAACTTCAAGCGACATTGATAAGCTCTCAATTTCAAACGTTCATTCCAAATCTCAGAGGTTTCAGAAGCTTCATTCTGTGCTTTTGCAATTTTTCTACTTCTTGATATTATTTAGTAAATTCTTGACATAATCAAATTGCATGCTTGCTACAATGTCTTTCTGAATTAATATTATTTAATTAAGTTGAAGCTTAGGTTTAATGTTTAAGTATGAGGGCACCCTCTTTGTCTTTTATATTGTAGAGAAATTTCTTTTTTATCTGTTTACAATGTTAAGCCATAACACAATTCTCTACTGATTTGCATCTCTGATGTAATAATATTTTAATTACTTCGTATTCACTTATATTTAAGTCTGAAACAACATTGCTTACTTTCCATTATTAATGAATCTAAATTGTTACTCTTAGGCTTCATATTATTATGTGATTATCTAAATTGTTATTAACTATATGCTTTTCTTAAATTGCTAATGAATCTTGTGTTGTAATAAGATATATTTTATTTGACTATATTTCAGGTTTTGGGGGCACATAATTATGGCTTATGGCTTTACTTTTTGGACATGCTATGTTTTGCTAAAGGAGTATGAGAAAGTTGCCTTGATGAGATTGAATTTCCTTCCAACAGAAAAACGCCGACCTGATCAATTTTCGGTAAATTTGATTATCCATTCACATTTTCCATTGAGGAATAATTCTCTAATTTTTCATCAATCCGTCTTCATATTTATACTTGACAAGTTCACTGATGGTTCTATGCCAAATTTATACTAGAGACGTATCATCATATGGAGTTTGCTTATAGAAAAATTATTGTTATCAGGTGCTTGTAAGAAATATTCCACCAGACCCTGATGAATCTGTAAGTGAGCTTATGGAACACTTTTTTCTGGTCAATCATCCAGATCACTATCTTACTCACCAGGTTGGTTCCTGCTTTACACTTATGCGTTGGTAGAATTTTTAATTCACAGATTATCTAATGATTATGATGCTACACATTAAGAAGCACTGAGTGGTTTCTATGTACAAAGCTTCTTGTTGCTAGGTGTCTATTTAGCTATTACAGTTCTTAAGATGGATCAAGTTTATAATTGCTTAGCAAAATCAGTTAAAAGTCTAATAACTTGACATCATTGAAACATTTGTGCAGGTCGCTTATAATGCGAACAAACTTATGAAGCTGGTCAAGAAGAAAAAGAAGTTGCAGAATTGGCTTGTATATTACCAAAATAAATTTGAAAGAACATCAAAAAGACCTGAAATGAAGGTATTTAAATTTAATCTGATATGAATTCTAGTGTATCATTAGTCATTTCCATATTCAGGTTTACTATGAAGCTCACCCACTTATTTGTTTTTACCAGACTGGTTTCCTTGGTCTTTGGGGAAATAAAGTGGATCCTATTGATCATGACACGGCTGAAATTAAGAAACTGTCAGAAGAAGTAAGTACTCATGTCTCCAATTTCTGAATTTATGGAAAAATTTACCACACCCTCTGTCATTAGAATAGTATGAAAAAAGAATAATTTTGGTACATGCAAATCAAATGCCAGATTTGTAAAGTTCTTACCATAATAGACTCTGTTATCTTGAATTTTCAAGCGTCCTAGTTTTAATCACAAATTCAATAGTCTTACATGGCAGATTTCTGTCACTTGTCATTGCAAAAGATAGCTTTCTGATTCTTCAATTGGAGTTTGTGAAAATCAATTTTGAAAGTGGCTTAGATGGATCCTAAGGAATTTCCTTTGACCAAAATTTCGTGTAGAACTATTGTTTGAAATTATGTATTTTTACCACTGTTTCATAGTAATTTAAATAGATCACTTCTTGCAGATAGCTGAAGAGAGGAAAAGGGTTACAAATGACCCCAAGTCTATTATGCCTGCTGCATTTGTTTCCTTCAAAAGCCGATGGGGTGCTGCTGTCTGTGCTCAGACTCAACAAACCAGAAATCCAACACTTTGGCTGACTGAGTGGGCTCCAGAGCCACGAGATGTTTTTTGGCCAAACTTGGCAATTCCATATGTTTCTCTCACTATCAGGAGGTTAATCATAGCTGTTGCATTCTTCTTTCTCACTTTCTTTTTTATGATCCCGATTGCATTTGTACAATCGCTTGCAAGTATTGAGGGAATCCAAAAAGCAGCTCCATGGCTGAAGCCACTTATTGATGTGTAAGTTTAATCTTATTCTCGGACCTCTGAAGCTACCATTTTTCTTGCATTAGTAGAGATATCTAATCTGAACTTTGTTCTGCAGCGGTTTTGTTAAGTCATTCATTCAAGGTGTTCTGCCTGGTATTGTCTTGAAGCTCTTTCTCATCTTCTTGTCAACAATACTGATGATGATGTCAAAATTCGAAGGCTTTATATCCTTATCATCTTTGGAGAGAAGATCTGCTTCTAGATATTATCTTTTCAATTTCGTGAACGTGTTTCTTGGGAGCATACTTACAGGATCAGCATTTGAACAGCTGGACTCTTTTATTCATCAACCAGCCAATCAGTATGCCTCTCCACATTAAATTTAATATTGCATTTTATATTAATTTAAATTACTCTATCGGTTCCAAGGGTTTTACTCAATTTTCAATTTGGTCCTTTTAGTTAAAATATTTGTGAACGGGTCCCTATAGTTTTAATAGTTTCTAATGTGGTCCTTTTCATTAAACTTTCATCAATATGCTGTTAAATTCAGCTGACATGACCAACCTTGTGTCACTTTAATACCTTGAAAGTACATTATTCATGGCAGCTTACCCTAGCCACTTAACCTAGGTGGCATCACATGCCAGACATATGTATTGGGATTAGTGTATGCTGCTGTGCCTTAAAATTTGCACATTTATGAAAATGAGTTTAACTTGTATCAGATGGTGAATATCTTATATTACCAATAAATCATGTGTGTAAGGGAAAAGATTTCTGGATATGCTTTAGCTATTTAGGATCCATAATGTTGGTTTCCTTTTCATATGTTGCTGATAGCCTTTCTCTTAATCCTTTTGCATATTAATGAAACTAATCATCTTTTTTTTTTTTAAAAAAAAAAACAAAATGGCAGATATCCTATAACAATTGGTTCCGCGATTGCTATGAAAGCAACTTTCTTCATTACTTATATAATGGTTGATGGATGGGCTGGCATAGCTGCAGAGATATTGATGTTGAAACCACTAATCATTTATCACTTGAAGAATTTCTTGTTGGTGAAGACTGAAAAAGATAGGGAAGAGGCCATGGATGCTGGGAGTATCGGTTTCAACACAGGAGAGCCTCGCATACAATTTTACTTTCTGCTAGGTCTAGTCTATGCTGCAGTGACACCTGCTGTTCTTCCTTTCATTATAATTTTCTTCGGGCTGGCCTATGTTGTGTTTCGTCATCAGGTACAAATTTGTTCAACTCATTGTGCAAATCAAGGATAATTGAAGTTTCTACTTAACACCGCTTTTCCACTGTTTTTAGGAAGTTTTATTCTTGTGTATCACAATTACATGACTTTCTGCCATGCTAGTTGCCATGTGTAAGAAGAATCCTTTGATTGCAGATCATCAATGTGTATAATCAGGAGTACGAGAGTGGGGCAGCATTCTGGCCTGATGTTCATTTCCGTATTGTGATTGCGCTGATTATTTCCCAGATAGTTCTGTTGGGACTCTTGAGCACCAAAAAAGCTGCTTCATCAACTCCATTTCTCATTGCACTCCCAATACTCACAATACGGTTCCATAGGTACTGCAAAGGCCGTTACGAACCTGCCTTTGTTAGATATCCCCTACAGGTATGTCAATTGATTTTTTGCATCACTAATAATAACTTTTTCACTACTCTGGCTTAAACGTACAAAAGTGTCTCTGTCTCTTAGTTGATTGTTCCTTTAATCTGTCACAAAATGATCAAACTTGCAAGAATATTTTGTGGACATAGGTCTACAACATGTTAGGCTACAAGTTTTGTCACTGAATGATTGTTCCTTTAATCTGTCACTTAATGTTGTATTTGAAAACTTTTTTGCAGGAAGCGATGATGAAAGATACATTAGAACGCGCAACAGAACCTAACCTGAACTTGAAAGGTTACCTTCAGCTTGCCTATGTTCATCCAGTTTTGAAGGTTAGCACTGAAAATGACAGTTCTGATGACGAGGAGACAATCAGTGAGAAGTGGGAAACCGAGATCACGCTGGTACGCACAAAACGCCAATCCCGGAGGAATACGCCATTGCCGAGCAGAATCAGTGGTCAATCATCTCCGTCTCTTCCCGACGGCATCCGAAATCAGCCGGAGCCTTAAAGTCATTGACACAAGGTATTAATAATTGATAATACCGCTGTAAATTTGAAGTTCAAATCTTTGTTGACCAAGACAGACTACGATCATCCCTGAGCAGGAGAAGGTCTCAAGCAGAGAAGTATGGGTGGTTTCTTTTGGTGGTGCCTCCCTTAAAAAGTTAGTTTTTTATTTTGTTAACCAGCCTTAGCCTATGTGATTTACTACATCCAGGCTATAAAGAAGAGATTCTGTACTATTTCGGATTGTATTCAGTGATATATAGTGAAGTGAATATTGTAAATTATCCAACAAGTGACAGTATCTGGGGTTAAAGAAAGCTTATTCTTTTCAGAATGTTGAAAGAAAAGAAATAGTATTAGTTCATATTTTGTTGTTACTGTACTATTTTGCTTCCTTCTTTGCTTCGTGGTACTTTTCCGAGTATGCTTGCTAAGTTATCTTGGTAGCAAGCTATCTTGGTGATCACAAAATGACTTTTCCTTGATTTTCTTTGATCACTTTTTTAGTCTAGTTTACCACGTTATTTGTGGACTTATATTCATAAATTAGTAGCAATCGATAATTAAAAAACAATTGCAACTTCATACTCACTTAAGATTATGTCAGAATTATTGTAAATGGAATGCATGGTATAAAGTTATTTCATTCAATTGAAGAAATGTTATGGTGAGAAGGAAATATGAAGTTATTTAAATTATATATAAAATATATATTAAAATTGTCATTGAATAATTTTGTCATGCAATAGTAAATGAGTCACAATAAAAATATTATAATATAAAAATATATATTTTTGTTTAGTATTTATATGTTATTAAATTTTTTTTAATTTTAAAATTTAATATTAAATATATTTTTAAAATTTAAATTTATTGTCAAATATATTTTTAAAGTTAGTATAAGTTAATATTTTTTTATGAATATTTTGATATTACATGGAAGAGGAAATGTCACTATTTTATTTTAATAATTTAAATAATATTAAATCATAAAATAAAATTAATTATAATTTAAAATTTAAAAAAATTATAAAAATAATTAAAAATAATATAAAATTTGAAAAAAAAAAACTTTTACGCTTAAAATTTATAAAGATCCTTCGTTTTTCACGCACAATATTTGATAAACTTTCTCTTGTGGGATCCACACACTACATACTACACATAAAAAAAAACTTAAAAGTGTGTGTACATATATACACGCACACATTAACTTAACATCTACTTCAGTTTTTAGTAAAAATATATTTAATATCACTTAATTTTATTAGACAAGATAAAGAGAATATAATATAATATATACATTGTATCTAAAAAAATTTTCAGCATACATGCATAAGCTACAATAAAAATAAGTTTAATAATTTAAATCCATTTAATTTTATTCTTAAAAAATTAATGAATAAATAAGTTAATCTCGAAAGTTAAGAGCTTCCTTTCTTTATATTTTAGTTAAAAGGCCAAAATGCAATTTATTCTTCTAAACTCAGGCAATCGTTCATTTTATTCTCTTTAACCTCAAAATGTGACTAAACATCTCTTAAATTTATATTTTTGTTTAACAAACCTTCAATACCAACTTTTTTTGTTGAAGTTTTAATTTTTGTTATCGTGGTCAACAAAAAATGTCAACTCAATAAAAAAATAATAAAATGATAAATGAAAACAAAAGGGCATAATTGATATTTGCTTCATTATCTTTTCTTCCCCTGCAAATTTCAAACTCAAGCACCCACGCACCTTGAGAGAAGTAGAAAGGGGGCACACCGCAGTTCCAAACAACTAATTTAAAATAAGAGTTGCTTCAGTTTTGTCTATCACTTTCATAGAAGCAGTGCAAGATGTTGAATATTACGATTAGCAGCATCAACAGGCAATGTATGATGAACATGCATAAGAAACAGAGTCATCCTTCTTTCTTAGCATTCTCAAATGGCAGGCAATTTTGATTAAAACATTCCAAAAGTAATATATTTTGTTATCAAGGTACTTTTATTGAACAAACTTTTTTAATGAGAAAAAAATTTAAAAACGCTGTCTAGCTGAAAATTTTTCTCAACTTGCCTTACAAGAATAATTAAGAAGAGTAAAAATGATCATTTAAGCCACTGCAATATTCCTCTCTTATTTAAAACTTTTTAGCTTAGTCCCCTAATTATTTTTCTCCAGTCAAATTCATCTCACATTAGGCAAATTTACAGTCACTAATAGATTTGTTGACATAACATAAACAATTCAATGACCTTTAAACTAATAATATGGATTAATGTAGTCGTCATTTTTTCTAAAAAAAAATATTATCACTACAAAAAATCAAATATGAATGCAACCAAAATTCTGGTCGCCAAAAATCAATTTTCAACAACTAACAAAGGTCACCATTAAAACTCGATTCTTTACCTTCCTTCACTGTGTTGGCATACAAATAGGTCACCACTAATAGTGACACAATATGGGGTGACTAATTGGAGAACACATTTGATGGTAATTACTAGTGTTGCCATCGAAAGCTATATATAGATGGCAACAATCCACGTTGCCACCTATTATTCAACAAAACTAAATAAAAATAGAATAAAATAAAAGACCATTTGTCACTGAAAGAGAATATATAGTGACGACTTAACTATTTGTCACATATTGATTTAAAAATATTTAAAAATTAAAAGACCATTAGTAACAATTTTTATCATCATTGAAGCTTATATGTAAGTAATGACATGATAGTCAATATATATTGTTCAACAAAATTTAATAACAATAAAATATTATAAGTGGTTACATCAATCGCGAATTAAAGAATATGTATAAGTAACAATCGTCCTAATCATCACCTTTTTTTAAAAAAATAAATTAAAAAAAAATCAAAAGACCTTTGGTAGTGACTTGGGTCACCATCGAAAGTTATATATAGGTGACGAATTTTTTACATCTCCACCTATTGTTCCACAAAATTAAATTAAAATTTTTTTAAAATTTTACTAATCTTCAATGGAAGTGATAAAGCTACTGGGATGAAGAGCGAGGCATCAAGAGGAGCAATGAAGGTTGCAATATGATAAATTACCATGTGAAGGCACTATGAGTGACTTTTGTATGAAACTATACTGTAAATTATCAATTAAGAAAAGAGTTACTGAAAGTTGATTGGCTTTTGCTAGTTTACATGTTAAGTGTTAGCTCTAAAGTGTTCTTACGATGACTTTTGACAACAGTAAAAGTATTATTATAATGTATGTTAAGTGTTAGAATTTTATTCTTTTTATCAAGTTTTTATTCTACCAAATGAATTTTACTATTTTATTGGTTGTTTCTTCTTGTTAAGTTTTGCTTTTGTGGATTAGAATATGAGAATATAAAAAATAAAATGTTTAAGAAAAAAGACTTGGAAGCGATTCAAGTTGCCACTAAAAATATTACTTAAAATAATAGCAATCATAAAGTGCTTTTAATAGCAACATATGTGTGACCACTAGAAGCACATTTAATGATACTATAATTGTCACCAATTGTCTATATATACAACAATTTAATTAATTTTTAGTGACTATTGATTAATTCTTTTAAATTTCAATTAAAAATTTTATTAACAAAAATATTAGTGACAAGTTAGTGACAACCTATCATCACCACCAAAATTTAATTTTTTTTTTTTGTAATATTTGTTTAATTTCTATTATCTTGCTAGATCAGGTTCCAAACAATTGGAGACACTAAGATTTGCTTCAATGTTGTCTTTCACTTTCAGAAAAATAGTAGAAGATGTTGAATATGAAGGTTATAGTAAGCAACCAAAAAGTGCGAGGGTGCCTGCGTTTGGAATCTGTATGGGAGGGAAAGATAATGAAACAAATTTCAATTATTTCTCTTTATTTTTATTATTTTTATTGAATTGACATTTTTTGCTAACTAAGATAATAAAAGTTAAAACTTTAATTTTAGAAGTTAATATTAAAAGTTTGTTAAAAAAAAATGTAAATTTAAAAAATATTTGATCACAAAGTTGAATGAAATAAAGTGTACACCCCTACGTTGAAAAGATATCAAATTGCATTTTGGCCTTAGTTAAATTATGTTTCACATTTTTCTTATGTTAAAAATATGAACTGACTTCTTTTTTTACTAATATTTACTTTTGGTCAATAAATTCAATACTGTTTTTTAGAATGTAAAAGTACTTTTTTTTTCTTTTAAAACTATCACACTACTTTTTTACTTTAGTTGTGTTTGTGTTTAAATACGTGTTGTGCATGTTACTTATTTACTTTTAATAAAATGTATAACTAGAGTGATGTATTGCTGTGATGTTAAGCTCTAATATTAAATTGTAATTTTATTTTTAATATAAGCAAAAAAATAATTAAATGTTTTATTTTATAAAAGAGTATATCTTTTGTAAAAGAGCAGGGAAGATGAGATTGAAATGTTCACACCTAATTACCTAATGAATATTCCTAAATTTTATCTTTTTTTATCTAAGTCGGATACTAAAGAAATTGGTGGTGAATGAGTTTAAATTTAGGTCTTGAGAGAATAAGATTCACTTTAGACATAAATTTTTTGTATATATTGTATATATTAATATATTAATATATTATCTACGTATTTATCATAGTATAATATATATATATATATATCTTTTATTTTTTACTTTACTGAGACACAAGGACCTTTATACAATTTATAGAAAAATTTAATCCTTATCTCCTCACATACATATACATATTAATTGTCTAATTATGTCTTATACATTTGATAGATGAATTTGAATAATATTGTGACTTGTGAATTTTTTATTATGTGATTTTGTATAAATAAATTTGATATATAAATAATTTTTAAATTAATAAAAATTAGTCCTTTTAAATTGTTTAGGGTAAACAAATTCAAAGATTCAAGAATTCAACAAGTTTAATGACACAAATTAATTTTGTTATTTACTCAAGTCAAAGTTTAATGACAAAAAAGATGAATTTTTTTAGATTCCAAACCAAAGAGTATAATTTTTATATCTTTTTGACGAATCATCCTTTTAAAAACATTAAATTAATATATTTTATAAGTAAAAAGTGTAAGATAAAAATTTTTAAACAATAGGAACATAACTTATTCATTAATACTAAAGTGGGTTGTCCGATTCACATACCTAACTTGGACTAGAAGGTAACATTAACCTTTGATTATTCAGAGTTGATTAAGTATCCCGGAAGTTTTAGTTGCTTATAATATATTACTTTATTTATATATTACTTATGACTTTTAATTTTTTTAATGATAAAAAAATTATATTATTATCTCTTAAAGAGATTAATCATAAATAAAAATATTTTTTTCAAAATTAAAAAGTGGGTTACCCCTTAAAATTTTATAATCAATTTTAACATATATAGGTAAAAAATATGACTTCCCTGCGCCTCAAGCAAGGAGTATAACAGACCTTCTCTGTTTTTCGTTTCTGGTTTAATTTAATCTTTTAATTACGAAAAAAAAAAGTGAGAGCCAAAAAAGTCAAACCTTTTAGATTTTGGCTTAAATTAAATTATTTTAATAATTTTAATAATTTTACTTAATTTTTAATTAATTTTTTATACTTTAAAAATTTATAATTAACTCTTTGATTAAATTATAATCAACATATGGTATCATAATATTTTAAATATATATGATTTATGTCTATAAAAAATAAAAAATAAATCATAATGTAAAAATAATTTATATATATAAAATTTAAATGTAATTGATATGATTTATAATATATTAAGATGACATATAATTACCATATAATTAAAATTTAACAAAATTTTAAGTAAAAACACTAATTTAAAAATTTTAAATTATAAAAATTTAATTACAAATTTATTGAAACTATTAATAATAATATAAATAATTTAACCTAATTTTTAGGTAATGAAATCTAATCCTATCTGAATGACGGTCAATCTAACCGTACTCTGTGATCGTAGGCTCTTCGAGAATGAAAGCCACGTGACCGAACTCAAATTTTTTGTTTGGTGCCAAAAATTTGCAATATAATTTTTAAAAATTTGTTTGTTTTATCTAAAATATTTTTTAAATATTTTTAAATATTTTATATTATAAAAATATAAGACCTATCATGTTAATAATTTTTACAATTTTTTTTATTTAATTATTTATTATTAGATTATTTTAATATTATATAATTAATATTAATAAAATTATTTTATAAAAATTTTATATTAATAGTTATAATTCTCACAAACTTTAATTTTTAATTTTTTTATAATTTTTTTATTTTAAAATTAAAATATTTTAAAATTATATGAGAGTGAGAATTAATCTTTTTGAATATATAGTTAAATAGTAAAATATTTTTTTTAATATTTAAAATTTATATTTATATTTTTTTATTATTTAATTTGATTCATATTTATTTATTTAATTAAATTTATTTAATTTATTAAATATTTTTTTATCTTAATCACACTAATTAAAATTAACTTTGGACAATTTAAATTAAATTAAATTGTTAGATTTGAAATAAAAACATGAATAACAGACCTTCTCTGTTTTTCGTTTCTGGTAAGTGAAAGTCAAAAAAGTCAAACCTTTTAGATTTTAGCTTAAATTAAATTATTTTAATAATCTCTATAATTTTACTTAATTCTTAATTAAATTTATATATTTTAAAAATTTATAATTAACTCCTTAGAAGTTAGCAAATTTATAAATTAATCTTTATTGTCACCTTCTTTTAAAATTATATTAATTATATTAATATTACTAACATATAATATTATAATATTTTAAATATATATAATTTATATTAATGTAAAAATAATTTATAATGTAAAAATAATTTAAATATATAAAATAAAATATAATTTATATGAGATAATATAAATAAATAAATATAAATTAAATAAATTTATAATATTAAGATAATATATAATTATCATATAATTAAAATTTAACAAAATTTTGAGTGAAAAAACTAATTTAAAATTTTTTTAAATTATAAAAATTTAATTAAAAATTTATTGAAACTATTAATAATAATATAAATAATAATATAAATAATTTAACCTAATTTTTCGGTAATGAAATCTAATCCTATCTGAACGACTGTCAGTCTAACCGTACTCTGTGATCTGCAAGCTCTTGGAGATTGAAACCACGTGACTACGTGACAGTCAATCTATTCCTTCCTACGCGGCGCATTTTCTATACTTTCTCTTGTGGGACCCATACGCTACATATACCCATAAATACAATAAATTTAATAATTTAATATTTACTTTATTAAATCAATTCAATTTAAATCTAAAAAAATGAATAAATAATTTCAATCTATTCAATTTTCTTTATAATTTAGTTAAAGAAAAAAAATAGAATTTTTAGTTCTTTAATTTTTATTTTTATTTTATTTCTTAAGTTTATTAATTTTATTTTAATCTTTAAATTTTAAAAAATTAATCAAAAGTTTTTTAATCATTAAACAAAATTTTTAAATTTAAATTTTAAATTTTAAATTTTAAATTATGTACTTATCAAATATAAACTGAAACATAATTTTATTATTGTTACAAGTTAGATTGATAAAATAATAATTTTGATAATAATATAAGATAAAGATATCAAAATTAATTCAAACTTAATATTTTTTGTTAAATAAATTAATGATATTAGAAATTAAAAAAATAGATTAATTTTTTAAAATTAAAATATTAAAGTAAAAAAATCAAATTTAAGGAATATAAATAAAACTTAAGTCAAAGTTAAAAAATTAAAAATAATATGTTATCTTTAGTTAAATTATGTTTCATATTTCTCTTTCTGTTAAAAATATTAGCTGACTTCTTTTTTATAATGGAAAAATGTAGAATAATACTTTAACTTTGGGTTATTTATAAATAAATGAGATTTAGCTATTGTATCAAGTAATTAAAATAAAAAAATTTATAAAAATAATTAATTATGAGAAAAATAAATTATATAATTATTTTTTATTAGATGATTTAATAATAAAAATATATAAAATATAGTTAAATTTTTTTTTTTGTAAATGGCTCCTTATACTTTTTAAACTGGTAATTAATTAATAAATTTGTAAATTTTAGTAAATGTAATATTTTGCTTATTATTTTAATTACATTAATTCATCTGTCACTTTGTAAATCCTAGAACGAAACTTATAATTTAGAAATATCAATTCTAATATATAAAAGGCATAAAGTGGCAAATAAATTATCGTTGCCAAAAAATTTTAAACATAAGAATTTATTTATTAAAACACTATACTTATATATAAATTTTTATGTAAACTTTTTAATATAAATTATATACATATGAATTTTTAATTAGACAAAATAATAATAAAAATATAAAAATTATTAATTATACAATGACAATTTGTATTCTTTCTATTTCTGGATTAAGAAAGTATTTTTCTAAAAACAGCATTGCTACTTTTTAATTTATTGTTTTTTTGGGATTTATATACGTATTATGTGTGTACTTATTTATTTTAAATAAAATGTATAACTAAAGTAGTGTATTACTGTATTGTTGAGATGTTGAGCTCTAATATTAAATTATAATGACATTTTTTATATTATATAAATATTTTCGTATAAAGTAAAAAAAATTTATTTAAATATCATTAATTAAAGTAAATTACATTTTTTTAAAAGAGATTTTGAAATAACATATTTTCTTTTTATTTTAAAAATTTACATTATTTTTTCTTGAGAGATAAAAAAATCAGTAATCTTACTTATTTTGATTAAACTATTAATATATTTATCATTTGCATAATTAAATATGTATTTAACTAACATAAATATTTTATACTTAAAATAAAATAAAATTATTATTTTTAACTTAAAATAAATAATAAAAAAATATTATAATTTTTAAAAATATATGTTATAATAAATTATAATATTTTAAAAAAATTAATAATGTTATTAAAGATATTTTTATTTAAAATATATAAAATTATAATTTTTTTAATTTTTTAAAAGAAAGAAGATGAGAGTTTAATTTTTTAAAATAAAAAAATATAATTTTGATATTTTAAAAAATATGTAATTTAATCTGTTAATAATGTAGAAATGAATCTATCTACACTTCCTCGTAAAGAAAGCACATTCCTGAAGAGATCGCATCACATACGAAGGTAACGAGTGTAAATGTAAAATGTCCACTAGCCATACAAAGAAGCACATTCCGTTCAACAAAAAAAAAAAAAAAGAAGCAGCACATTCCGTACTTTTCCTCTCACGATAAGTCACATGTCTACCACATATTTGAAAGAATATTTTGTACGCGAATAATTTTTTTTAAAAAGTTATACATAAATAAATTTTTTATTTTTAAAATTTAAATTTGTTAAAATATGATTTTTTAAAATTTGTTTGTTTTATCTAAAATACTTTTAAAAATATTTTATAATATTTTATATCATAAAAATATAAGATCTCTGATGTTGATAATTTTTATAATTTTTAATTTTAATTTTTATTATTAAATTATTTTAATATTATATAATTAATATTAATAAAATTATTTTATGAAGATCTTATATTAATAGTTATAATTTTAATAAATTTAAATTTTTTTATTTTTTTATAATTTTTTGTTTTGTAATTAAAATATCTTAAAATTATATGAGAAAGAATTAATTTTTTTGAATATGTAGTTAAATAGTAAATTTTTTTTTAATATTTAGAATTTATATTTATATTTTTTTATTATTTAATTTAATTTATATTTATTTATATAATTAAATTTATCTAATTTATCAAATATTTGTTGTCTCAACCACATTAATCAAAATTAATTTTCATCAATTTAAATTAAATGGTTAGATTTAAAAAAAACTTGTAAAATTTTAAATTTTAACAGTATTTTTTTTTATTTTCAACTATAATAAATATAAATTTTTAATAATAAAATTAACATTAAAATTAATTAAAAATAACTTTAAAATAAGTTAAATCATAAATAAATCATACTAAAATATGATTAAATTTTAAAATGATAATTTAATATTTTATTAATATAAAAATATTTTTATACAATAAAAATATAAGATTTTTATATTTTTAAATAATAATAAAAATTTATAAAAATATAAAAATATTCTATTTTAAAAAATATTAGTCTATATACCAAACATTGAAATATAACATTTTAAATTATTTATTTTTAAAAATTTTTTAAAACCTGTAACAAAATATCCCTAAGTGTAAACTCTAAACTAAAAATGACATTTCTATCCTTCACCTCATAAAATATAATTAGCTAATTCTTGGAAAAATATTAATGCGATTAACTCCTAAAAATATTAAATCAATTCATGTTCCCTTCGTTTAATAATTCAAGAAGAGTACGGATGCCCTAATTAATACAACCATCCTTTCAATTTCAGAAAATATCTTAAGAGTGTCAAAAGTAATAATGTTTGAGTCAGCAGTTTTTAAAGAAAAATTTATGCTTCACTACTTTGCTGATAAATAATAATAATAAATTATTTAGTTCAAAATTAAGATTTTGATTTGTGGATGCTTATCCGTAAAGGATTGCCATCATTCATTAATTCAAACTAATATTTCATTATTTTCTTCTCCTCAAATCAATATCCTAATAGAATTTTAAAATTTAAAACTCAGTAAAATTTTAAATTTTTAAACCGGCCCAAGAATCATGCACGCACGTGCAAAGAAAGTAACTGGGGCGTGAGCTATTTAACCTGCAAATAGCGCGTGGCATAATTTTCTTGGGTCTAGCTTTCCTAGTAATACTTGAAGTAGTAATCTGTGGTCTCATCCCACTGAATCAATAGTAAAAAATAAAAACCCCCAAAAATTCACAACACAAAACCTCGCTTAAAACTCTGAAGAAAATTATTTTCTTGCGAATTTATTAGTTCATCTTCTTTTCCTGTATTTCTCTTCACGCCCAAAGATCTAAACCCACAAGGTTTGCCTTCGATTTTTTTTTTTTTTACTTTTGAATTTATTAATTCCTGATTGTTTTCGGTGCTTTTGATTCGTTGTTGTTTTCCCAGTTCTCGTTCTGCTGTTCAATGCACAGGTTAATATCTGATTCTTGTGCAATGTTTATCTCGAATCTGTTCGAGGTTTCTTGATTATATAGCTGAATGCAATTGTGATTTCCGATTGTTGTCTGGTTTTTTCGTTACGGGAAATTTTCTTTGGAGGGTTTTCGTTTAAACCGATGTTTTGGCTTGACTGAATGACCCAGCTGGTCAGCAGTTTTGCACAGGTTAAGGTTGATTCTTGTAATGTGTTCAAAGTTTCAGGTTTGTAGTTGCATGCAATAGCAATTCCTGTTAGTCTTTCGTGTAAACCCATTTTGTTGGCTTGACTCACTCAGTTGGTCCATTGTTTTGGGTTGACATCAAGGGAATGAGAGAATACAAAACCATCATCAATTTGTAATTACGCTAAAACCATATTTGATCATCACCAAGATCTGAACACTATATTGTAGTTTGTCAGCAAATTAATGCTTTGTAGTGTCAATTTCTGGTGTGTCACTGACAGTATTTGTCTTGCTTAGGTTCAAGCTATACTAGAGGTTTAGCATGTTAATGCAGTAAATATGGAGGTATTTTGCTCACGTGCTTTTGAAGTTTCAAAGAAGAGAAAGGTTCAAGAGAGTCATAAATATCATACAATGGAAGAAGAAGAAGAAGAAGAAGACATTTTTTGGTGTTCAAAGAGGAGTGCTAAACTTTCATGCAAGAAAGGGAATGAACCTAAGAAATCTCTTGCTGCATCAGAAAGGAAGAGAAGTTTCCAAAACGATTTCTTGAATGAGAATTTTGAAAAAGAAGTAGAAGAAGACGATGAGGAAGCCTTGGTTTTTATGAAGTTAAGGTCCAGGAGAAGAACTCAGAAAATGGACACTATAAAGGAAAAAATATGCTCAGAATCAAGTGGAGAAAGTCCACCCTCAAGCAATACCTATTTGCGTTCTCCCCCAGCTTCCACATCAGCAATTTTTGACTCAAGAAACCATACTAAGGACAATGACACTGCAACAAGTATGAGGGTAATCACCTTTCTCAATACATATTTCCTAACCTAGCTTAGGTTGCAGTATTTATGTGGTTCCACTGGCAAACACTTGAGATGTCTATTTCTTAAGGTGATTTTTTATTTTGCGTAAGTGGTACCTTATTTTATAACTGAAGAGCCCTTATTTTCAATACAGGGTACTAAACAACACGCTTGCTTGATATGCCATCAATGCATGAAAAAGGAGAGAAGAATTGTTGTCCCTTGCACTAAATGTGAACAGAAATTGTACTGTGTTCAGTGCATCAAGCAATGGTAGGTAGTTTACAATACATCTACACAACCATTCCTGTCAATAGAATTATTTATTTGTTCATGTAGTATATAAGACAGCCTTACAGAATTTTACATTGTAATTGTTATTTTTGCACATAGGTATCCTGATATGTCAGAAGAAGAAATTGCAGATAATTGTCCATTCTGTCGTAAAAACTGCAATTGCAATGTCTGCTTGCGATCAAGTGGGATGATTAAGGTTTTATTTACTATCATGTCCTCTGGCAACCCTGTGATATTATATATTGTAATGGTATTATAGTTTTACCGCATGACTTTTCTGATTTGTTAATTTAATATCTACCTCCAGACATCTATAAGGGACATCACTGATTATGAGAAGTTCCAGTATCTGCAATATTTAATCAACTTAATCCATCCATTTCTGAAACAAATTTGTGAAGAACAAGCTCTAGAGGAAGAGATTGAAGCTAGGACACAAGGTATTAATTTTCAGATTTGGGTTTGCCTTTTCTCTTCCAAGACATCATTAACAGTAAATGCATATGTCAGAAAAAAGATTTTGTTTTGAGATTATTATGTATTGTATTATAAGACATCACTATTAGAGAAAAAGTTGGAGTAGTACCTATTATAAAAAAGTTGGTAGAAATACGTCTGAGGTTGTTTAGTCATGTACAAAGGAGATTATTAGAAGCTCTTGTACGAAGAGTTTACCAAATGGAAGATAGTTTAATAACTAGAGGTAAGAAGAGACAAAAAAAAACAATATGAGAATTTATTAAGATGGGTTTAATTATAAATAACCTAACAATAGAAATGAGCCAAGATAAAACAAGTTGGCATCGCTTCATCCATGTGGCGGACTGCACTTAGTGGAAAAAAGGCTTTGTTTGATGATGTTGTTGTTGTTGTATTATAAGACATCACTGACAATGAACTTTTCTGTCAGGAAAACCTTGTTCTGAGATTAAGATACAACAAACTCTCTGTGGTGGGGATGAACGTGTCTATTGGTAAGATTTTTTTCTTTTTGACTTACAACACCTTGCATAGTTCTTTTCATGTTCTTTGAGGTTTTTTAATTTATTCTGTTGGTCTTGGAGCAGTGACCGTTGTGCTACTTCTATTGTTGACCTTCATCGAAGCTGCCCTGAGTGTTCCTACGAAATCTGCCTTCAATGTTGCCAAGAAATTCGCAGTGGACCTACTTTACCCCGGGCCGAAATGAAGTTTCAATATGTGAATAAGGGATATGATTATATGCATGGTGGTGATCCTCTGCCATTGTCTGGTGAATCAGAGACTTTAGGCAACCACCTTACTGAGCTATCTACTGTGTGGAGTGCTAAAAGCAATGGAAGTGTTTTTTGTGCCCCAAAAGAAGTTGGGGGATGTGGGAACTGTGAGTTGGAGCTCAAGCACATTCTTCCACGGGGTTGGATACTTGAGTTGGAAGCTAAAGCTTGTGATTGGGTAAGAATTTGCAAAACTAAACAAACTCCCGTTAAGCAGGAAGATGCAGCAGCATCAAGCTGCTGCAACTCTATGAGAAGAGCAGCTTCAAGAGATGGCTTTGATGACAATGACATATACTGTCCTTCAGGGGACATTTTAAGTGAAGGGTTATCTCTCTTCCAAAAGCATTGGACTAATGGTCAACCAGTTATAGTTCGTGATGTTCTTCAACAAGGAACAGGTTTGAGTTGGGAGCCGATGGTTATCTGGCGGGCAGTATGTGAAACTTTGGATTCAAAAATCAACTTGAAAATGTCAGAAGTGAAGGCCATTGATTGCCTTGCTGGTTGTGAGGTAAAGTTCTAATGTCCCTTGTGGTGTTTGCTTGGAACACTAAGCCAAAGACTATTGTTAAGGCCTTGTTTGTTGAATTCAGATTGCTATGTCATTTTTCTTGTGCTTTAGATGATTCTGTTAATTTTAGTTTTCCTTTCCGCTTGTCTTGACGCCTCTTGGTTCTTTGGAACATTTGCAGGTAGAAATCAACACTCGTAAGTTCTTTAAGGGTTATATGGAGGGAAGAACATATAGAAACCTGTGGCCAGAGATGCTCAAACTAAAAGACTGGCCTCCCTCTGATAAGTTTGAAGATCTTTTGCCTCGCCACTGTGATGAGTTTATCAGGTTCTTGCCATTCCAAGAGTACACAGACCCTCGGGCTGGAATCCTCAATCTTGCTGTCAAGTTGCCAATGCATGTCATAAAACCTGACATGGGTCCAAAAACATATATTGCTTATGGAGTCAAAGAAGAACTTGGCAGAGGAGATTCTGTTACAAAGCTTCATTGTGATATGTCAGATGCAGTATGCTTCCTTAATGCTCATTGTGCAAATACTATGTTTTCCATTCTTTAACATGTGTATCTGGCAAATAACATGGAAGCATTTTTTAAAAATATTTCTGTTAATATTTGTCACAGGTGAATATTTTGACCCATACTGCTGAAGTAGAGTTGAATGATGAGCAACGCTTGTCTATTTTAAGGTTGAAAAAAGCACACAAGGCCCAGGATGAGAAAGAGCAAAATAAAGAAGTTAAGGAAGTCTTGGAATTTACAGACACAGAGAAGTGCTTTGCTGCAACTGATGGAAATGTCTCTCCAAATTATGAGACAAGAGAGGCGGGTTCTGCTCTTTGGGACATCTTCCGAAGAGAAGATACTGAGAAGTTGGAAACATATTTAAGAAAACACTCAAAAGAGTTCAGACATACTTATTGTTGTCCAGTTGAACAGGTATAATAGTTACCAATGATCAATATTTCTGATTATCCCAAATTTTTGTGCTTGAAATTCTAATGCTTTTTTTGCTTTTAGGTTGTCCATCCAATTCATGACCAATGTTTTTATTTAACATTGGAGCACAAGAAGAAGCTGAAGGAGGAATTCGGTTAGTACCTAGAAATGCAAATTGCTTGCTCAATTCCTGTTATCTGTTACTGACTTGAATTCTTATACTTTTAAGGTGTTGAGCCATGGACATTTGAGCAGAAACTTGGGGAGGCAGTGTTTATTCCTGCTGGATGCCCTCACCAAGTCAGAAATCTTAAGGTAAAAAATAAACTCTGGACATGTTATAATAGGTTACCTTTTTATCAACTCGTTGGATTTTACTCGCTGACATGACCATCTTCTAAACCTGAACTTCTCAGTCATGCACAAAGGTTGCTGTCGACTTTGTGTCTCCGGAAAATCTCCATGAGTGTCTGCGATTAACCAACCAGTTCCGGCAGCTTCCCAAGAACCACAAGGCCAGAGAAGATAAACTTGAGGTAATGTGTGCTTCCAATGTGGCTTCTTATAGACATGTATAAAGCACACTTTTTTAGCATGTCATGCATATTTTTCTGAGTCACCTCTGAACCTAGTAACCTCTTGTAAGTCAATGTCAATGAAGTTATATGGTGGTGATCTTTGATGTAACAGATCAAGAAGATGATAGTCTATGCTGCTGACCGAACTCTAAAGGATTTAACATCCTTACTGAAGTGTTCTTCTTGATTGGTTAATGCTGCATCAACCAAAGCTCCTTCATTTTGTCACAGGAGGAGCTTCTGCTGCTGCTACTTCGGATACAGGAAGTGTACATTTTATGCAGAGAAACTTTTGTAGAGACAGTCATGTTTCCTTGGGGAATGGGGTGTCCATACTTGTAGCACTCACAATGGAATGAGGTCGTTTTTTTTTTTTGGGGTTAGTGCTCTGTTTATATCTTAGGAAACAGTTTCGTACACCCTTGTAATTATTCATTTATTATGAATAAATTTAATTTCCTTATACAAAAGGAAGAAAAAGTATTAATGACTCATGAAAATAGGGGTTGATAAATTAGACTAGTTCACTTATTTTTACTAGATAGAAGTCCGAGTCACCACAAGTTTTTGTGAGTAGAAGACACTCTAATTTGTTAACACTAATTGGACACCTACGCTTAACCAGATCAAAACGCAGCTCTTTTGAAATTACTTTTGTTTTTGTTTTGAGAGATGAAAAAATTTATAATTTTATTTATTTTGATCAAATTATATTTATATTTATTATTTATATAATTAAATATGTATTTAATTAATATAAAAAATATTTTTAAAACTTAAAATAAAATAAAATAATTATTTTTAATTCAAAATAAATAATTTTTTAAAATATAATTTATAATAATTTATAATATTTTTAAAAGATTAATAATGTTATTAAGGATAGTTTAATCAATATAAATAAAATTATAAATTTTTTAATCTTTTAAAAAAATATTTTTAAAGTAAAAAAGAAAGAAATATAATTTTGCCTTCCTGACAAGAGAGGATAATCTACTCTAATATAATTGTGTGGAGATTCAAGATTTGTGAGCTGTGTGGCAACAAACCAAAGTACTCAGTAGAGCTCAACATGGGCAACTTTGAAAACAATATTTTTAGTTTTGTGACATTCCAAAACGGCTACGTTCGAAATTACCATAACAAGTTAGATCACACACACTAAGGCTCTGATTTTGGAAAATAAGGATTTTTTGTTTCTTTTAAGATTTTTAGTGTGTTTTGGCCCAGAAAAATGGATTTTTCCGTTAAATAAAATAAATGAAAACTTTTTTAAATAAAAATCACTTTTAAGGGAGGAGATGATAAGTTTTCTAGATAAAAGAATCGTATAATTAAATTTTTTAAATTTAATAGTGAACCAGGTATTCTAACAAGGAATTTGCCAATGTCATAAGTAGCAGCCCACCTTCTATTTCAACGGTATTCTTTATTGTCAATTTACTCAAACAAGTATTTATAAAAATATTTTGACAACCAATACTCTCAACGAAAAAATAATTTTAAATATTCATCATGATTAACTTGATCAAAAATTTGTTATTAAATTAAAATACAAAAAAAAACTATAACACACATAAAAATATTTAATTCATAATATATATAATTAATTCATAAAAATATTATATCTACTAAATTCTATTACTAATAACACTATGAAATTTTGTAATGTTGATAGAGGAGTTGGTATTAATGGTTGTGACGGTGATGGTGATAGTAGCAAATGAGGCTGTAGTGGTGATAATGATTTTGGTAAAAATGGTAGTGGCAATGGTGATGGATAACAACAATAATGACGGTAATGATGGTGGCAACAACATTGTTAGTGATAGAAAAAATAGCCTTTAGATCGCCTGCTGTTGAGTTGTCCCTGTTGTTTGTGCTGTCAAACGAATCGCGACCGTCCCTTGGATCCGAGCATCATCAGTGTGCCATGTCGCGCTCCCTTTTTTTTTTCTTTTGCAAACACATGAAATGGTGCGTTCTTATATTCTTCTGCCCATTGCAACACTGATGCCATGATTTTGAGCCTTCATTGCAAAAACCAGGAGGGTAGAGATAATTACAGATACAAGAGGAGCACCAGCTGAGACCTAGAAAAGCTTCGGCTTCCTCATGCTCTACACATAGGCAGCACTTGAAGTTAGGGACCAGAACATATGATTACTCCCACCATGGTATTAAAGTTCTAGGTTCAATATGATGAACAAACAGATACTGCATAGACATAGACTAGATGAAATCTTTACGGTAGTTCTCTTCAGACGACAGCTGCTGCAGCAGTGACGAATACAATGGTTCTCTCCTAGCGACAAAGATTCTCTTCCAGCGGCAAAGATTCTCTTCCGGCGATAGTTGTTGCAACGACAACAAAATCCCTTGGAGAGCTTTCATCGCAATGGACTAAAGGAAATGAAGAATCCCTCTGAGCGCTGATTGCAATGGGCAGAAGAACATAAGAACGCACCGTTTCATGTGTTTGAAAAAAAAAAAAAAAAAAGAGAGCGCGACGTGACACACTGATGACGCTCGAATCTAAGGAACGGTCGCGATTCGTCTGACAACACAGACAGCAAAGGCAACTCGACAGCAGTGATCTGAAGACAAAAAAATAGAGACAGAGGTGTCAGTGATGAATAGAAGTTATAATTATTAAAATGACAAATTAAAAAATTTGTGAAAATGTTTTACTCTATAATTTAAAATTCATAATATAATAAATTTAAATTTAAATTTTTATTAAGATAAATATTAATATTTAGTGAATAACAATAACTCAAAAGTTACAAATAAAATTACATTTTAATAAAAAATACATACTTGTGTATTTTTTTTGGATTAAAGTAAAATATACCCTTGTAAAAACAAAAAGAAAAAGAATTCAACATTCCTAAAAATATTTTTTAATTTGTGTGTCAAATATAAAATTCCAATATTCTTGATCTTACACTCAAATTAAAAAAAAAATTTCTTGCATGCCAAATAGAGATGGTACATCACGCGGGACAGCAACAAGGAGAACTTTGTTGTCAACCCTACTTTTTCCCGTCCCTTATTCCTGTTCTTTATTTTTTTGCAGGTCTTTACAGAAATCTTAAACATTCAATTAAAAAATTTAATAAAATTAAAAAAAAAAATATAAACATGACGAATATTTATTTTTAATAAAAATTATTATATAAATTGATAAATTCAACATCAATCACATAAAAAAAAATTCAAACACTTGTGTTTCTTGAAACGAGATATATGCATTTCAAGCTAAATTTTTAGTTAATTTAAAAAAAAATGTTTACAGTTCCTCGAGAAACTACACATTTCAAATTAAACTTTAAGTGATAACACATAAACGTTGTTGGAAACCTAGAAACGTAGCAGAGTTAGAGCTATTCATTTGATGACTTTAATGGTACTGAAGGAGGTGTCCAATATATAGGACTACCTAGTATACTTTCCTATTTATGTCAAAATATATAATAGAAACATAACAGGATATAATATAAATGTCAAGCATAGAATAATAATTCCTTCAATGTAGTGCTTGAGCTTTAACTGTTGCTTTCTTCACTTTCAGGGAATATATCCTCTCCCTTTCCCATTCAAAAATAAGAGAAAATGTGGGTTCACTTCATAGTAGCAGAGGATAAGAACAAATCCAAGGAAGCGACTGTGACGGCCAAATGACTATCTCATTGGTTTCTTGTATCAATGGTCAGTCAAAGCTATCAAAAATGCTTTTATGACCGAATGGCTGTGGGGTTATATATACTTGGCTGAATTGCATAATTTACTAATTGATATTGGCGTGGATCCAAGTTACTTTTATACTATTAAATAAATTATCATATATTGTATTTTTGAAATATTAATTTTAATTCTCACATTGAAGCTCATTTAATGTTTTAAAATATGTTGAGTCATGGATGAATCCATTAGATTAATTTCACTGGTAATTAAACTAGACGATATCATAAATATAAAAATAATAATAATTAAATATTTTTAATATTAATGATATATCTTATATTACAAAAATTATATTTTTATTTATAATTTTTAAATATAATGAATAATTTATACAAGTAAATTATATGTATAAAAATAATATAAACTCAAACCATGATAATTAAGTATTTATATTATTTATATACAATATCAATTGTTTCATAATCATATAAAATTTTAAATTCTAAGATTTACAATGTATATAGTTTAATTTAATTCAAAATTTTAGACCCAAACATAAAAAATATAAAAAGTAAAAAAAATAAAAACTGTTTGGTTCTCAATTTTTTTTTGATTTTTCTAATTTTAATTGAGTCAAAAAAGTTTGACTATCCATATGATTTTTAATAACAAACTGAATCGTAGTTCTTACAACATATCCCTCTTCGTATATATTGTTATAGGTGTAAATCAAAGTTATTATTACACCATTGAATAACTTTCTTTTGAATATTTTATGCTATAAAGTTGCAAGCTAGAGTTGCTCATAATTTCTGGAAGTTCCTAAGTAGGATTTCTAGACTTAAAAGAGTTTTTAGCACTTAGCTTGTCTTGTTATGCAAATTAAGTAGAATTTTGAAATGTTTTGCTGCAACTAACTTAGCGGTTATGTTGCTGTAAAATTTTGGGTAACTAAATAAGGTGTTCAAGTTTTCTCTAGCAATTGGAGGAGTCTTTCGAGTATCTCATGACAATTGGATTCAAGGTTTCTCTAGTTTTATTGACACTGCCTCGAATATGCAAGTGAAATTCTGGGCTATTAGAATTGGCATAGTGGTGGGTTGTGACATTGGTGCTAAGCAGGTGGAGCTTGAAACTGATTCTCTTGAAGCCTTACACCTTATTCAGCATGCTAATACCACTTTCACTTATTGGGTACTCTGATCGAAGACATTAGAAAAATTTTTGCTGCTGAAAAAGATTTCAAAATATCTCACATCTTTTACAAAGCCAGCCAATGTGTTGATAAAATGGCAAAAATTGGTTCTCACAACAACTCTACCATTTGCATATGGGAATACTCCCTTCATGATGCAAACGAGAAGCTAAGATTGAGAAAGAGAGAAAGTGAAAAGTTGTAATTTTTTGAATTTGGAATAGGCCTAAAATAAACAATTATTTTTGTATCAAACAAATTGGTATTAATTCCATGATATGTGAAAAAAAAAAATGCTTAGGGACTAAAATGCAAATGCTTTTTACATAGGAGTGATTTTATTCTCATGTAAGCTTGAAGTGAAGGTCTTTTTTTCCTAGACACAATCTTTCCAAGAAGTTAGGTAAAAGTTTAATGTTTAGTAAGTAAAATATTATTCTATTGAACTCAAATTCTTTTGTTTTAACAGCATTAGTACTATTGATTATTTCCTAGCCTTTTAAAAGGGTCAATTTCTTAGTGATTGTTCCATATCTTACTATTAGATACGTCATTGATAGTTAATTCTCACATACATAACCATCCATGCCCTTCCAATCTTTTAACTTCAATTAACTACTTAACCCCATCATCTTATTATAGAAGGTTTATACATATACTTTTTTAGAATATGACATATTAATCAATAACTAAAAATTCAAACTCTTCACTATAAATAGATTCCCTATAAGACATTTGGTGATAGACATAAACACAACAAGAAATAGCAGAACAAACTTAGGCCTAGAACTCTTGGTGTTTCTTGAGAATTCCCAAACCTTCAAGCTCAAAAAAAATATATTTTATTTATTAAAGTTTAAATTTTATTATCTTACTTATAGATTGCTTAGAGAACTTTACTTCTTCTCTGTTAAAAACATTTTAATGATCGATTTTTTAATTACTTTGTCTCTCTTAAAGTTTGAACTTCATTCTCAAAACACTGTCATATTATTTTTTTACATAATATTTTAAAAACTAAATTATATATTTACAATCACAATAGTTCACTAACATCAAGAAACGAACCTTTTAGGCATAGTGCTCAACAAAACGCCCCTCTACCTCCAAGCCAATGTTAGCCAAAACGCTCCAAGCTGTTGGGGCTTTTGCTTGGAGTTGATTTTAGGTTCAAGGTGTGGTGATACCATGCTGACATTTAGGTTTAGAGAAAAGTGATGGCTAACAAAGTTTAAAGAATGAAGTACACAATCAACCTTTATTTATAATATTTTGAAACTAGTTTAATTACACAATAACCTTCTAAGGATAAGGATGACTTTTAGACTTCTAGATGATACGAAATCCTTTTTCTAAAAGAAAAAAAAGATGATACTAAATCCTAGATAATGAAGCAAGACTTTTATTGTTAAGGCTTTTTTTTAAAAAAATATTTTATTGATTGAGATTACCTCAATAATTTTATTTAAAAGATGTAAAAAAAACATAATTTCACACCCATTTTTGTTAAACATAACGTCTTCACCCAATTAAACTCTGTCTTCTTGTATATTTATTGATCTCTCTCTTTCTCTCACAGTGTTCATACTGTTTCCCAGTTCTAGTATCTATCTGCCTTTTCCATCTCCTCTGAATCTCCCTTAATTTGTTCCCTCCCATAATTTTTTGGCACGATCGAATTTTTTGCTTTCTCTCTTTAAATTTTTTATTGTCCAATCCAAACATAAAATAAAATATGAATATTTATTTATCTGAGGCTTAAAGAAACGAAATTATGGGCGTTTCAAATATAATAGCATATTATTAGGTGAACTTCGGCTATTCACTTGTAATATGAAAGTCTTCATTTCAATATTTCAGTACATCAATGTAAAAGAATTATATTATATAAAAGTTGAAATAGAATAATTGAGAGGTAAATAATTTTTTATTATTTAATTTATTATTTTAAAAATTGGTCATTCTTATTTTATAATATATTTTAAAAAATTTTCAAAAAAATAACATACATTTTTACCTACCAAGCCTTTAACATATAACAATCCTTCTATTGGTTGTTGGGGGAGTTGTCCATTCTCCATGGCGGTGGTCAAATACATGCAAGGAGGTTGAGGGAGAAAGTCCTATCGACAGAGTCTTTGACATTTAGTTAGCTTATTGGGATAAAAAAGTAACGGTAGACGAAGGTGTATATGCGAGACTTTAAGGAATAAAATGGTCATATTAACGCAATGGTCCTTTTCAAAGGATAGACAAGAGTCTTGTTATTTTTTTATTATTTAGATTCCTATTTAAATTTTAATTATTTCTAAAAAAATATAATTTTAATATATGTATTTAAAATTATATAATATTTAAAGTATTCAAAACATTTGAATATAAAAAATCATTTTATAATAAAAAATTATATTATTATTATAAACTAAAATTAAAAATAATAATTTTAATATAAATAAAAATATAAAATTTTATTTAATAATATATATTATTTAGATATCTGATATTGAATATTTTATTTATTTATTTATATTGAATGAATATAAAACATATAAAATTAATATTTACATCACCTAATATTTTATTAATAATTATAAGATATCAAATATTTTTTTAAATAAATATTATCAACTACTTATTATACTTATATTCGTTCTCATCCTTAAATATGAATAGTTAGATTGTCAAAGATTGGCGAGTGGCTAGAGCAAGGCGACTACAATAGAACAGACATGCACTTTATACTTTAGACAATGATGCTTGGACGTGTTTAACTGATTGTTTTAAGCGTTTGATTAGATAAATAGTTGGCGTTCGTTTCGTTGAATGGTGGCTCAGCCACAAGTGGGCGTGATTAGAAAAGTCCTTATCACCTTCCATTCATTTTTAGTATAATTTTAGGAAAGAATTTCGTTACTTTTGTGTTTAATTTTTATATAAATCAGAATGTTGGTTCTATTTCATTCTTTATGAATCTTCCTTATAAGACCAGGCAATCTTATTGAGTTTACAAATTAACAATTAGCATGACTAAAGATTTAATTGGGAGTTTTGAAGAGTGAGCTGAAGTGGCCATTAATGAAGTAGAATAACGTGCAGTGAAGTGAAGTGGTTGAGACAACTCATGAATTTGGATCATCTAAAGGAGGGAGATGGACAAAAATATATTTTATGGTTTAAATTTTTTTATTATTAATTTTATTCTTAAAATTTTTAATTGTAATTAATTTTGTCTCACAGTCTAATGTTATATAAATTATTAATAAAAATAATGACATAACATTTGATAATAAATTTTAAAAATATAAATAAGATTTTGATAATATTTAAATATTAAATAATAACATATATTTTTAAATGATAATATTTTCATAAATAAAATTTGACAATATTCAAACATTAAACAATAACATATTTTTAAATTATAATATTTTCACTCTCATTCAATCACTAACTGATGTGAAAAGTAAATTTTTTTAACGAAGACTTCAATTGATATTTTGTATACAATTTAAACAATTTTATTGATAATTTCATATTTTCTTTTAAACACAATATTGTTACTGTTCTTTGTTAGTAATTTAGATAATGTTAAGGTGTGAGACAAAATTAATTGTAATTCAAAACTTTAAGGCAACAAAATTAACTACAAAAAAATTTTATTAACGATATTAAAAATTAATATAAAGTTTGGAAATACAAAAAGTGATTTTGCCGATAGAGATGTGAAGGTCTTAAAATAAGAAATAGATATAAAAAAAAATGATTCTAATTCATTTCGGGTGGATTATTTATTTATTTTTCTCTTAATTTTTTTTATCCCTCTCATACTTTAAAAATCTTCCCTTGTAAATACATGAGAGGATCCTTTTTCACATTTCATTCAAATTGATTGAAAGTGTAATAAAAAAAAAACCTTATTTTGGTTCCTTATGTTTATTATTATTTTTTAATTTAGTCTCTTATATTTAAAATTATTATCAATTTGATCCTTCTATTTACAAATCGTTAAAATATATGACTGATATATAAATAGAGGAACCAAAGTGATAATAACTTCAAATGTGAGAGATCAAATTAAAAAAATAACTAAACTTGAAGGACCAAAATAAAATTTTTGTCAAACATATAAAAGTTGTCATAAAAGAAATTAACGAGAATTAAGTATAGTAAATGAGTTAGTTACTTATAATGTGATGAATTAATATTTTAATTTCAGTCTCTAATTAAATTATATTTGCCAAAAATTTTAATTTTTGAAAAATTAAATTAAGAAAAAAAATAGTTTTGAGAGACAAAAATAATAATTTTCTCTAATTTTTGAATTATTGAATGCACAAATTTTTTTTTTATATATGATCAATTTTACAATTTGTAAATATAATTTGAGATGTAAATTTACATATGAGTAAAGGGGGTATTCATAAAAAATGTTGCCAATACAAAAGCTAAGTATACATTTCTTGAACATTAAATTTTAAAGGAAAAAATTATTGTTTAAATTTTTTTTAAAAAAATGATTTAAAATTCATGAATTTCAATTGGAGAAGATTTCAATCTTAATTACAACGGCTCTAAGTTCTAATCTTAAGAAAATGAAAAAGAATATTCACTAAAAAAATTAAATAAATAAAAAAGAATATGTATTTTTTTTAATGTGTAAAAGTTACTTATCTTAATTATTTAGTATTTTATTTCAAAAAAAAAAATTTCATTTTAATCCCTAATGTTAAGTAATTTTTTTAATTTGATCTTTTACGTTCGAAATCATTATTAATTTGGTCCCTTTATTTATAAACTATTAAAATATATAATAAATATGTAAAAAAAAAACTAAATTAATAATAATTTTAAATGTGATGGATTAAATTAAAAAACTTACTAAACTTTAAGGATCAAAATAAAATTTTTTTTGTAATAAAAATATAAATGATATTTCATTCCCCCGCTTATGGGATTTTTTTTTTTTTGGGGCCAAGAACTCATTGGATGTTAGAATAGGGTAGAGTGACTTAAAAAGGTTTATTTTTGTAATATTAACCTTTTTAATAAAATAGGCAAGTGAAAAAAGTTTAAAAAAGTAAAAAATAAGTTTTATAAATATTTCAAACCAATCTAAATCTCATAATTTGAAGGAATTTAAAAATTGGAGTATTTAATGGTTTGAAATAATTTCTAAACCATCATAAATCACTCAATCACACATAACTTTCTTAATAATTAATCAATAATTTAAACGTTTAAATCATCTTACTCCACTTCATATAATTTTTAAACCATTTTTTCAATCAAACTTTGAGCTTATAGGATGGACAAAACTAATTGCAATTGAATCAATCTCATTAAATTTGATAAAAATTGATTGGTTAATTGAATAAAATTTTAACTAAATAATTTAATTGATTATAAATGACACCTTAATCAAATTAAATAAAATATTCAAATTTTATATATGATATATTAATTATATATACTTAATAATGATTTTTATGTGATTTAAAATGTCTTAAACTAATTTTAATGTAAATATTTATTGTTAAAAATTTTTATTTGCATAATTCATTTTGGTCAAAATTTATGTAATCTCCATAATGCTTATTTGTATTATGGAGATTACAAAAATGCATGTAATTAGATCGATTTCAATATTTTGTGATGGGCTTCCCCCTGATGACCCAAATCTCACCCCTAAGGAGTTCAGCCCAAATCCGAACACTACAAAAGCACGCCTTCGTTGTTTGAGCGCCATATTCTTCTCGTTATCCCCAGTTCTCGACCACTCTTCTTTTCATGCCAAATGAACGCGCAGCTCATGCCCCCTCACACACAGCTTCTGTTGCTTCAACTTCAACCACTTTCGCCTCACTCGCTCGCATTTCCCTTCCCCACAAAGCGGCTTCGTTCTCGAAATTTCAGTATTTCAACGACCAAAAATTGTTCATTTGGTGTTGGATTGTACAACGGAAGCTTGAATTATGGCACTTGTATTAGGAACTCAGTGACTGGGGGAGCGAATGAAGTGGAGCAGCAGAAGCCGAACGAGAAGGTGGTGAAGAGGCCTTACCCTTTCCATGAAATTGAGCCTAAATGGCAGCGTTTTTGGGAGGAGAATCGAACTTTTCGAACTCCAGATGATGATATTGACACCTCAAAACCCAAGTATTATGTTCTTGACATGTTCCCTTACCCCAGGTTTCTCCTCTACTTCTCATATCACTTTTAGACTTCTTTCTTGAGAACTGAGAACTTCAAATACCAATACCTTTAAATGAAAACGAAGGCAGATAACTTTAATTACTTTTTACCACTGCTAGTTTAACTCTTGAGAATTGCACGGCTAGCAGTTTCTGCTATCAATATCGGATTAAGGTCGTTAGGTTGTATAAATATTAGGACTAAACTTAGCTAATAGACTCAGTTAAGTTTCTTATCAGGTTCTGCAATAAAAATAAAGCATTTGGAAAAAAAATTAACTTTTAAAAAGAACTAATCATGGGAATGATGATTTTATAAACCATGCACATGGGTCTTTTTAGACAAAGATATAAAAATTGCGACTAAGTTTTTTCCTAAATATTAAGGGATTTAAGTAATTTTCTGTCTGCACTGTTGGCCATTTGAGTGATTTTCTGTTCATCTCTTCATTGAACTAATTTTTGCAGTGGAGCTGGCCTACATGTTGGCCATCCTCTGGGATATACAGCCACAGACATTCTTGCTAGATATAAACGCATGCAGGGATACAATGTGTTGCATCCAATGGGATGGGATGCCTTTGGGCTGCCTGCAGAACAATATGCTATTGAGGTTTGTTTTTGACTTTTTGGGTCTGACCTCTGACTTATGTAAAAATATCTTGGCAATTTTTATTTTTAATTAATTTTTCTGCTTTGTATTTCAGACTGGAACTCACCCAAAGATCACTACAGTGAGGAACATTAATCGCTTTCGTTCTCAGGTAAGCTGATCACATGATTATGAGACTGTTAACTCTCACAAATACAAGTTAGGCTTTTATTAGAAAATAATTATTAAAGAGATGCGAGAGTTAAAATTTGCTGCTGATAGCTATTATATAATGGCTTTTTGTGCTATGGAGCTCATTTTGGGTCGTCTAAGGATCTTTAATTGAATTGTGTTATGCTGTATGCACTGATAATATATGAAGAAATCATTCAAATAAAAAATTGAGTTTGGGAATAATCTGAGTTGGTTTAGTATATAAGCTTTAAAAGACCAGTTCACTGTATGCCTCTGTTTGAAATCACAATCAAGGATTCAAGTATTATAGATAGGTTACATTTAAATGTACTAATTATGGCTTTCTGTGATAGCTGATATCTGAGGATCATTACATTGTATATTTGGTCTTAAAATTTCTAATCACTGGGAAGTGTTGGGAAGGGACTCCAATTGATGAAAGGAGAATAGTTTCCGATATATTGGGTGTGGTGATTACCATGTCTTCTAGTGTCTTTGCAGCTAAAATCATTAGGCTTTTCATATGATTGGGACCGTGAAATCTCTACCATAGAACCTGATTATTACAAATGGACACAATGGATCTTTCTACAGCTGTTAAAGAGAGGACTGGCATATCAGGTTGAGTCTAAGATAGCATCTAATACTTTTGCTTTCTTTATTTCATCCTGGCTTGTGAAGATCTAATGGTGTTCCTATTACATATATAGGCTGAAGTTCCAGTCAATTGGTGCCCTGCTTTAGGCACTGTGTTGGCCAATGAGGAGGTGGTGGATGGTGTCAGTGAGCGGGGGGGTCATCCTGTTATAAGAAAGGTATGTTTGTTTGCAAACCTATCTCTATTCACTAATTTCCTTATTTGGTGGTTATTTTCTCTTATCTTGTTTGAATGGTTTCATAATTTATACAGTGTGGTTGTTTATTACCAAGCAGCCAATGCGGCAATGGATGCTCAAGATTACTGCATATGCTGATCGTCTTCTTCAAGATTTAGATGATCTTGACTGGCCTGAAAGTGTAAAAGAAATGCAAAGAAATTGGATAGGGAAGTCAGAAGGGGCCGAGATGGAATTTTGTGTTCTTGACAATGATGGAAAGGAGAGAGACATAGAGATTATTGTCTATACTACGAGGCCTGATACAATCTTCGGAGCAACGTATCTTTCTATTCAGTTTTCTGGTGTTTTTCATAATTGGTATAAATTAGCTGAAATCTGAACAACTCTGGAAAGTAATTCTAAAATGTTCCATGTTCTCATTGATTGTGTTCAGTTACTTGGTTGTTGCACCAGAATATTCTTTGTTGCCATCATTGGTCTCCACGGCCCAGAGAAAACATGTAAGTCATCCTTTCTTTCATTTCCCAATTGTCTCAGAATTTTTGCAACATGGATATTTAGAAGATGGCAATTGATTGGGTACAGGTGGAGGAATATAAAGACCTTGCCTCAAGGAAGAGTGACCTTGAGAGGACTGAGCTTCAGAAGGAGAAGACTGGGGTCTTTACTGGTTGTTATGCAAAAAATCCAGCAAATGGGGAAGCCATTCCAATATGGGTGGCAGATTATGTATTGGGGAGGTGTTTATATCTATAATCTTTTTCATAATCTTCTTTATTAATTTCATTTAGCTTATGCAAATGCTTAGGTTGCCAATATGTATATAACACTTTACAGTTTATTGACTGCTCAGCATGCTAAACACATAAGATTCATGAAGTAGGTTGTCATCCATAGTTGGTTAATTCATATGACACTAACATGCAAATGTTTTTACTGGTGCAGTTATGGTACAGGAGCGATCATGGCCGTGCCTGCACATGACTCTCGGGATTATGACTTTGCCTTGAAACATGATGTTCCTGTTCGCTGGGTTGTCATGCCAGATGATAAAAGTATCATTGAGTCTGAAAAGGCCTTTTCATGTGAAGGCACTATTGTAAACTCATCAAATACAACTGTGGGACTTGATATTAATGGCTTATCCAGCAAAGATGCAGCTTTGAAGGTCATTGAGTGGGCAGAGATAACTGGAAATGGAAAGAGAATGGTTCATATCTCCATTTAGTCTAAACTTGTTTGTTTTGAATGGTATTTTTTGTTGTTATATTTAGTATTACTTATGTTGTTTCTCCTTTATAGGTAAACTATAAGTTAAGGGACTGGCTCTTTGCTCGGCAACGTTATTGGGGTGAACCTATCCCTGTCATTTTCTTGGATGGTACTGGTGAGACAGTTCCACTTAATGAGACCGAACTGCCTCTTACACTACCTGAATTGGATGATTTTACTCCCACTGGAACAGGGGAGCCTCCACTCTCTAAGGCTGTTTCTTGGGTATGTATATACCACGCTTTTTGCCTGTATTCCTACCTTGTTATCAAGATATCACGTAAGTTCAAGACAAAATTATAATTTTTACAAATTGAAATTTCAACCAAATAGGTTGCCTTGAATTAATGGATTTTATTATTACCAATAAAATTAGATTTATTACTTAAAAAGCATATAAAGCTAAAGAAAATCACATAATGAAAGATAATCATGCTTAATGCATCGGTATTTAGGCCTCAGTGTAAACAGCTCAGTCCACTAGTGATGTATCAGATTTTAACTCAGACTAAATCCTGGTCTTGTCAGAGAGTTTTTGGTTGCAGGTATCACAATAGAAAGAAATTTATGTGTTAAAAATTGAGATTGGACTATGGAGTAGCCTTTCAAGGAAGTTAAGACTTTTCGATACATTCATTAAGTTGTAACATGATGAGAAGTTTATAGTCACATTTAGATTCCTATATGATGCCCAAATGAGTTGCTTGGTGGCTGTGCTTATCCTCTTATCTGTAGGCTAAATAATTTCTGAACTAGGAAAATTCTGCTATATTATCCCTTAATGACAGTGACTAGTAACTAGTAAGCTGTGATAAATTCTTAGGCTGTGCAAGGTTAAAGTGGAAACCGGAAACAGCAAGGCATTTGTGAAAGGGCCCAATCTCTAGAGACAACTTAAATTAATTTAAGAACATGTTTGCTTTATTATTTATTTTCACTCTTTCCAAGTCTGACTTAAGTTATATTATGTTCTTAGCTAATTTGGGTATTCTGTTTGCATTTGCTTTGCTTGTTTGTTTTTCCCCACTTTTGTCCTTTATAGCAATTTTCATTCACTGTTTCAGGTTAAGACTACAGATGCTTTATCTGGAAGACCAGCTACTCGAGAAACAAACACCATGCCACAGTGGGCTGGTTCATGCTGGTTAGGCATATTTTATAATTATAGTCTTCGCTAGTTTATATTTCTGTTGATTTGAAATATACTTTGGGTTATATAGGCTTTTGTTGATTTTCATGTTTGGGACCCCTTTAAAATTGATAAAATTGAGGCCCAAAGCCCTCTTAACGGTGAGCTTTAATTAGAATCTCTTTATTGGTTCCCTGTCTTTATTTTCAAGATTTTCCCCTTTCTAGTTAAATTTTTTTAAGATCATTGATGGAAAATAGTTATGAAAACAGATTTTGTTTTTAAGAAGATATTTCCAGTATAGGGGTCATTAGTGCAAAATTATTGGCAGTTACAGATATAGATTCATTACTGTGAAATCTTTTGGTGGCTTAGTATTCTGGATTCAGGATTTCATATGCATTAGGTACAAAAGGAAAGCTGTAGTTGTAGTTTTTCATTCTTTTGCAATCAATTCATGAGAAGGATTTTGATGTGAGATTGACTGTAGGTGGCTTCTTACAATTGTTTTCACTTATTATTTTAAGGTGCAATTGTTTTCACTTATTATTTTAAGGTTTAACACTTATGCAGTAAGCTCATCTTTTAGATGGTGATAAATAATATTTCTGTTTCTGTTTATATTTCATGTTTCTTTTATTTTGTTCAGGTACTATTTGAGGTTTATGGACCCTAAAAATTCCATAGAATTGGTTGATAAGACAAAAGAAAGGTAAAATCTTCAATTGCTCAAGTCTTTGTTTTTATTTATATATATTTGCTCCTTGTTTCTGTATAGACTTCTACCTTCTTTAAATGATTTGTTGCTTAGCCTTTTGAAGTCACTTTTCTTGAAGGTATTGGAGCCCTGTTGATGTGTATGTTGGTGGTGCTGAGCATGCAGTTCTCCATTTACTGTATGCTAGATTCTGGCACAAGGTCAGTTTTTCATGTCAGACTGGGACATAATGATTCTGTGTTTTGTTTCACTCTAAGCCTCTTGAAATTTTACCTCCATCGGAAAGGCTATATCCCCTTCACCATTATTCTATCATCTGCTAACATGGCTGCTGCCTTCTGACTCTTGAATAACAAAGAAAATGACCATTTCAAAAAGTGATCTTAAAAGAAAAATGAGCAACCTTTTTAGTAGTTAAAGAACTAGTTAACACGGTTACCCGCTAACTCTGAGATGAAATGAGTTAAATAAGGAATCTAATACTCTAAACATACTGATTTGAGATTCTATTTCAGGTTCTCTATGATATTGGTGTTGTATCCACTAAGGAACCCTTCCAATGTGTCATAAACCAGGGGATTATCCTTGGGGAAGTAAGTCCAATTCTGTTTGAAATTTGAAGTAAAACAAAAATCATCATCACTAGTTTCTGATGGCTTGAATGGCAGGTTCAATATTTGGCTTGCAGGGATCAAGATGGAAATTTGATATCTGCTGATTCAGTTGATATGTTGTGTGAACATAATTTAGAAAAAGTTCCTGAGGAAAAGGTTTCTCATATCTGTTCCAACTCTCGGTCTTCCATCTTAATGGGTTTCTCAATTGTCATAGTTGAATTGATTGATAAGCCAAAGAATTAATTTCTTTTGACAAGTATATTTTCATTTTTTCCTTGATTCAGGTCATGAAATCTGGCGATTCTTTTGTATTGAAAGATAACCCTGACATTCGTTTAATTGCTCGTGCTCATAAAATGAGCAAAAGCAGGGGAAACGTAGTTAATCCTGATGATGTTGTTTCTGAGTATGGTGCAGATTCTCTTCGCTTATATGAAATGTTCATGGGACCATTAAGGTGAGTTGACCACATTTTTGCTCATGGCATGTTGTGATAAGGGATTGATACTCAATTACACAACCCTTTTTCTTCTTTTTCTCGGGGAGGGGGAACTGTAAAGATGAATCTCCTTGAAATGTGGAAGCTAATCTGACATCATTTTTCCCATTGCTTTTATCTTAACCTCCTCTAAGAGACTCAAAAACTTGGAGCACCAGCGGCATTGAAGGTGTTCATAGATTTTTAGGAAGAACATGGAGGCTCATTGTTGGTTCACCTTTGGCTGATGGCACATTCAAGGATGGAACTGTATCAGTTGATGAGGAACCTACACTAGAACAACTTCGAGCTCTCCATAAATGTATTGCCAAGGTCAAAATCTCAACTTATGTGCATTGATTTTTTTTATTTCTTTTGAATAATTTTATTCAATTTACAGATTCAATATGGACATTTGGCCTAAGAGTTCAATTTCAGCATGCAGGTAACAGAGGAAATTGAGGGCACGCGATTCAACACTGGAATTTCAGCGATGATGGAGTTCTTAAATGTGGCCTATAAGGTATCCTCTCTTCTAGTTTCATTCTTTAATATTTGCCCCTCTCAACTCTTTGCTTGGATCTCCTTTATTTGTTTATGTTTCCTTTTTTTTTTTTGGTTCCCATGGTGGGACAGGGGTGTTAAATTGGGCAGGCTTAGTTTCTAGTTTTCTTTCTGATATTATAGGTTTGTTCTAACAAAAGAGTAGTTAGAAGTACATGGATAAGTAGTTTTTCTTTCCTTGAATGTAATGAAACCTTGAAGCCAAAGCCTGTTTCTTTTTCACAACTTCCCCCAATACTTGGTATTTAACTATGAAGTTATTTTCATTCAGTATGATGTTTATATAAATTTCTCCTGGCATATTTCCAGTGGGCTAAACATCCAAAGTCAGTTATAGAGGCATTAGTTTTACTGCTTTCACCATATGCACCACACATGGCTGAGGAGCTTTGGTCGCGACTGGGACACACAAAATCATTAGCAAATGAACCTTTCCCAAAGGTATGAATTTGCGTCCATATCAAGCATTTTGCTTATTAATTTCTTTCTTGACTGCTTTTCAATTTGTCAATTGTACAAGCTATCAACTTTTACGTGAAATAAGTAATTTATTCTTGTCCTTGAAATATTATTTTGTGATAAACTTCTCTCGGTTTAGCTTTCCTTTCAAAATGTTGAGCTTTCTACCTGTCTATGGTGTAGAGAAAGAAGAGTCATAGACATCAGTGATATTTACCTAGACTGAACACATATATTAAGAGGACGTTGTATGGTCCTTTACTAAATTGTCACAATAATTATGGGTTCTTAAAAGTGAATATTTTTCAGGCTCAGTTCAGTCTTGATTATGGACTTGGTGCTATTTTAGAGGATGGATATCATGTTTAATAGCAATCTTTGGCCATGTCTATTATATTTTTGTTATTGCAGGCAAATCCTGCTTACTTGAAAGATTCCACGATAATCCTCCCAGTTCAGATCAATGGCAAGACAAGGGGTACCATCCAGGTGGAAGAAACATGTACAGAGGAGGATGCTTTTGAGTTAGCATCTAGGGATGAAAAACTATCCAAGTTTTTGCATGGAAACTCAGTGAAAAAAAGAATTTATGTTCCGGGCAAGATCCTGAATGTTGTTTTGGACCGCAAAAACGTCAAGGTGGGTGTACAGTAGATGCTTTCATTCTTCATACATTTCTACTAGAAGCAACAGCCAACTTCAATCCTCATTTTGCTGGCCAACTTGATACCTCCCAAGCATTTCTCTCTATTTAAATGTACATGTACTATGTTAAGCATCTAGAGGTGTACGACTTAAAATAGAAGAGTGGCAACATGTGCTTCATGCTTTATCTGACAGTTCTACATGCGTAATAAACTTTTTTTTTTTTTGTAGATATCATGAGAAACAGAGAGCAACATGGCAGCTATAATTTGTTGTGTTGTGTAGTTTAATCATAGATGTTTTCTTCTTCGTGTTATCTCTTAAATGATCATAAATGTTGAACTATTGGTGGATACAACTATTTGGGAGGAGGTTTTTCATTGGTAAAAACTGAAAACGTTGTCCCTGTACGATAATCTGAGTATTATTATGGATCTTCATTTTTGTCTTCCTAAGTATGGTATTGCCTTTTTGATATTCGATCTCAATTCAAATTCAAAAAAAAAAAAAAATTCTTAAACCAATTTTCGTGATCAAATTCGAGTTTAATGAGTAAATTTTATAGAGTATGAACATTTTAATCATTCATGTTTGAGGGTCTTAATTTGTGGCTTTATGGAAGGACTTGAATGCCAAATGTCTTAGATTCCATAATGTGTCATGCTGGAAAGCGCCCAACAAACATAAACTCTTTCACATATTAGCATGTGATTGGTTAAACAACTTTGAAGTGAATCACAGGTGCAGTTATAATAGAGGTCCCAAATAATGGAATGAAGGGTAGGACTGTATTATTGAGTTTAATTTATTAACATCATCCTCGTCGCAAATGAGTTGAGAGATTTGACACATCGTTAATTTACACTGTGATATTTTAAATATTATAGAATAGAATACTAAAGTATAATGTAATATTGTATTTGAAATATTCATATTTGGTGTGAAAATAAAAAAAAAAATGTGCTAGAAAAATATACAAACAGCATATTATAAAATTAATATGAAAATGAGTGTGCTTTGTGATTTGGTTATTTGTGAGTGACATAAAAGTGTCATTCTAAGTGATCTAATCATACAATGTTCGTGGTTGAAGTACTAAACAAATATTTGCGGTTGCATGGCCAAAATGAAAGCGTACTAATGCGTCTTAGATGTTATTAAATTCATATTTTGATCAATAATATACCAATAATATCTTTTTTATTAATTTAACTTATACTAAAATCTAAATTGAAAATTTTTAATTTTTGGAAACTATGCATTAGGCCTATTTGATATTTTGTCATTTTTTGAATAGTATAATTTTCTTAATAACTTTGATCCAAAAGTATAATTTCGAAAGGTAAAATGTAACAAATAATTTATATATCAAACACTTTTGTTAACCAAATACGTTTTGATAACAACTAAGTTTCCATTATGTTATTTATTTCTTTTTGAGTAAATATATCTGCATTGTATTCAACTAAAATAATGTTCCATTACATAAGACGAAGCTAAGAAAAAGATAGAAATAAGAATATTATCAAACCAAACAGAAGAAGCATAAAGCCTCTTTAAAAGCATCTACAAGGGATATATTGTCAGTCTCAATTTCCAAGAGAGAAATACTACATAACTTAGTCTGTTGCATAACCCACCGTAGTGCTAAAGCTTCAGCTACATAAGAAGAATCTTGGCAATAGATTCTTGCAACTGCTGACATAAGAATATGGCCATTTTCATTCCGGATGACTACTCCTAAATTCTAAACAGAACTAGAAAGTCTAGCTGCCTCAAAATTTAATTTAAATCTACTATATTATGGTCTTTCCCATCTCTGTGAACCCCTTTGAATAGAACTCCCTGCATTAGAAGCATGATCTTGAAATTCCAAAAACAAATGACGTGCTTTTGCTACAGCATCACAAGGTTCAATACTAATTTGATTAAAAATCAAATTATTTCGATTAGATCATATAATTCAGCAAATCATAACCACATAATTAAAAACTTTAGCACCACCAGTTAATAATCTCTCTACAAGACAATCATGGAATGCAAAATTAGTAGTTAAAGGAGGATAAAAACCCAAAATAGAATATAGCCACACAACCTTTGTCCAATTACAACTAATAAAAACATGAGATATACATTCTGAATTATATTGACACCTTGGACATTTTTTTAGAATTGACATACCTCCTTTATTCATATTAGATCTCGTAAGAAGAGTATCATGATATAATTTTTAAAAGAAAATTTTTAACTTTAGGACATTCAGCTTCCAAATTTTAGATTAGAAACTTTAAGAAGAAGAACTAGAGGATTCACTATGTTCATTATCTTCCATAATAAAATAGCAAGCTGATCAAATAGAAAACTGTGAATTCTTCTCAAAATGTTAAATGAATTTATCTCCCACATTAGTCCATGATAAAGGAATGCACATAATAAGGATAGCTTCAGAGCATTTTTACTTTAATAATATATTTTAAATATTTATTTTTTAATATACTATACATAAAATATTATTTCTGAGCATACAGTACTTCTAGCACCTTCGTCATCTTACATGGCGCAGGTTTATTTTTCTTTCTAAAAAATCTTTTATGGCGCAGGTTTAATATACTATTATTTTCAATGCTATAACTTTCATTTATTACTATCAACTCAAGATTTTTAAGTTTGAAAATTTATACTTCATCTCTTTGTCTAAATTTATATTTTACTTATTTTAAAGATATCTTAAGAAACCAAAATTAACTAATCTAAATTTTTTAAACAAATAATTGTTTATTTCTAAATAATTTTTTAAGTCATAAAAATAAACAAATTCTTTTTTGCTTAATAAATTACAAAAAATTAATATTTTAAAGTATAATTAAAACAAAATCTTAAAAAGTTACTTTAACAAATATTAAATTTATTTGATTAAATTTGATAAAGACTAACTCAGAATTACAAAATAATTTTTACTTTAACAAATTGTTTGTTTCTTAATATTTTTTTAAAAAATTACTTATAAATTTAATGAAGTATTAGTCATAAAGTTAGAATTTAAAATCATTTAAATTATTGTTATATTAGTTAATGGAAACATCTTCATTTAGAAAATTTTATTTCTGTCATGATACTTTACTAATTTAATTCAAATTAGTTAAAAACTTAAAGTTGATTGAATTTTTAGATATTAGTGATTTTGATAAAAAATAAATAAATAAAAAATCTTAAAAAAATTTATATTATATTTGTTAAATAAAACAAAATCTTAAGTTAAATAAAAGTTATAGCATCAAAAATAATAATTGTTAAAATCTGATAATGTATTGAAGCCATGGAAAAACCCATCGCTCAAAGATTTTTTTAGAAGAAAAATAAACCCTACCATGTCTGATGGCGAAGGTGGTTTGTGACACAACATTTTTGTCATTTAATATGGCGAAGGTGGCGAAAGTGCTGTATCTTGTAAAATAATATTTTATGTGTAGTATATTAAAAAATAAATATTTAAAATATATTATTAAAATAAAAATGTCATAGCTTCAGATGATTAAACGATGAGGAAACCAAGATGAAATCGCCATACACGGAGGAAAGTATCAATTAAATCTGAAACTATATTTAAAGTAATGTCTGATGGCTTAGGGTTGAAAATCCTCCCATCACGTTGATTAAAGTACCAATATGAGTTTCTACAAAATCACATTTGAGAAAATATCAACCTTTAAATATCCTTGTGACTAAAGCATTTGGGATATTCAATAATCTTTATCCCTATTTTGTTAATAAGGTTTCATTGAAGGCAATTAAAGAGCAAAACCAAGACTTTTCCCTTAATTTTAGGCAGACATAACGTGCTCCATTTGACTCAATGTATGTTCCTTTCATTTTCACTAATACCCTTTAAGAAATTTACAATCACTGAATCCATCTCGTGACATGTGTAATTTCGTATCTTGAGACAACTCAGCATTTTATTATAAACGTTTCTTAAATGATTCATTAGCGTATAAAAATCCAAGATGAAATTAACTCTATAATATCGGTCTCTTCATCTTAATAAATATTTTTTAAATTAATTTACTAAGTAAAATGTTTTAAAAATATATTTTTTAGTAAATTATATCTTTAATGAAAAAACTAATATTATGTTAAATCATATTTTGTTATCTTTTAAGTATTTATTTT
This sequence comes from Senna siamea, assembly GCA_031216115.1. Taxonomy (NCBI): domain Eukaryota; kingdom Viridiplantae; phylum Streptophyta; class Magnoliopsida; order Fabales; family Fabaceae; genus Senna; species Senna siamea. The sequence goes on along the minus strand of CM062355.1, from coordinate 4,356,127 downwards.
TTTAAAATGGTATATAATTTAAACATATTATAAGGAACGGTAAATTATCCTAAAATGGACTCCTATGCCAGTCTTCATGGATCTTCCTAGAATAGAGCCATTTTCACAACCATTCTTGCGGGACAAAAAATAAAAAATACGTTAAATTATTCTTTTAATTTTTATATTTTTACTTAATTTTTAATTAAAATTTTGTATTTGTAATTAAGTTTTTATAATTTAATAAAATTTTAAATTATTCTTTTTTGTCAAAATTTTGTTTAAATTATATTAGATTTTATTAATATCATCAATATATAATATCTTAATATTTTAAATCTATATAATTTATATCAAATGAAAAGTAAAAAATAAATAATAATATAAAAATAATTTAAATATATGAAAAAAATATAATTTATATTAAGTAATGTAGATAGATTAAATTAAAAAAATTATATCATTTAAAATTAATAAAATATTAACAAAAATTTGAGTTTAAAGATTAAATGAATTTTTTTTTAATTATTAAGAATTAATTGTAAATTTTTAAGTATAAAGACCTAACTAAATATTAAATAAAATTATAGTCACCATAGAATAATTTAATCTAAAAATTAGAGAGAAAACTAATAAAATGAAATGAAAAGTTGTGCTCTGTTTGGCTTTTACTCACCGAAAAATGTCCACGTCCTTGGACGGTGCCAGATGCTTGGCACGTGCAAGTATTCCAATTTCAGTGGGTCTCACAATCCTTTTCCAGATATTGACACGTGTCGTCCACTCTGTCTCTCTAGGAGACTCTGGACATCGCCATCGAGGCAGGCACACGTTGAGCTTGGAGGACTCACGAGGGTCTTGCGTCGACGACGTCGTATTTGACGCGGCTGCCGAACAGAAAGAAGAACCGTCAAGGAAAGCCTCCAAGCTTGTGTTGGAGTTGAGTATCAGAACGCACAGCTCAGCTCCACTGACGGTAATGATAATCAAAATTTCAATTTTGAAATGCTTGACACTCTCTTTCCTTCAAATTCAACATCCCCACTTTGGGAATGGCAGGAAGAGGCATGACGAAGAAAGCGCCTCCTCCATTAGCGAGGCGCCACGTAACCCGCTTTAGCTGGAAGCTTCTGATCCTCTTCTCCGTCTCCTTCTCCCTCTGCGCCTTTGCTCTCTTCAAGCTTCACTCCCAGCCAGACCTCACTTCTCACAGGAGATCTCGAATTTCTCGCCAGACCTTCCATGGCCATCCCAAGGTCGCCTTCATGTTCCTTGTCCGCCGCAACCTCCCTCTTGATTTTCTCTGGGCAACCTTCTTCGAGGTTTGACTTGTACCGCTTTCTTTTTTTGGAGAAAGTGGTTGGATTTCACGGTGTTTTGATTTGGGATTTTTGTGATTGCAGAACGGCGACGTTTCGAATTTCTCGATTTATATTCATTCTTCGCCTGGTTTTGTGTTTGATGAGTCTACCACGAGGTCGCATTTCTTTTACGGTCGACAATTGAGTAATAGCATTCAGGTGAGGTGATTGCTTTACTGAGAAAGCGGTGAAAATAACAGCAGAACCATAAAGTTGCTTCTTTTGGAGTTGTTCAGAACTTGGTATAATCCTTGTAACAGTAGTAAAGGTTGGAAAGTTCATCAAATAAGGGAAAAAAGAAAAAGAAAAATAAGAATCCAAATTATTGCGCGGTTTTTCATGTTCTTTCTTTCCTTTTTATAATAATAATAAATGTGAATAAGAGTTTAGCGTTTCCTACCACAGGTTTTATGGGGAGAATCGAGTATGATAGAGGCTGAAAGGTTGTTACTGGCAGCAGCTTTGGAGGATCCTGCAAATCAAAGATTTGTTCTTCTCTCAGACAGGTTGGTGTTGCTATGCAAAGAGGTTGGACAACTTCATTACACTTTTGTTTTTAAACGCGTTTGGGTACTGTGTTCTGTTTTGAGGATATCTTATACTCTAACAAGTTGTAATTTCTTCTCCCGTCACAAAAAGAAAAAGAAAAAATGGAAGTTGAGTTTTTCTTCTCTATCACCAACTAGTCCTGCAATTGGTTGCTTTATAGACTCTTGATATTTCCAAAGCTTCAAGAGTCTTGCCTTACTTGAAATAACTCATTCAATATTCTCCTGTTTTTCTTCAGCACATTTTTTCATTCCCCCCCCCCCCCCCCCCCTCCTATCAATTTGCTTGCCTTTTAATGGACATTGATTGGATTCATATTTATAACATAAGTTTCCGTAAGGATTTATACTTTCTGATTTCTTTTCCTTTGGTATACTTCTTCGTTCCTTTTTTAAGGCAGGGAAAGGGTTGGGACTTGGGACATGCTTACGCAAATTTATTCTCTCTTTGTAGAAATCTAAGTTTCTGATTTTCCATCCGCAGCTGTGTTCCTCTGTACAACTTTACCTATGTGTACAATTACGTCATGGCTTCTCCAAGGAGTTTCGTGGACAGGTAGAAGAAGGCTCTGATCTTTGAGGTGCTTAGCACTAATTCTTTTATGACTTGTCAATCATAATGTGTACATATTTTCAATTTGTTTCCTTTTTTGAAACACAGAAGCTTCGAAGGTGCAATTAACTTGTTTGTTCATACTGCAGCTTTCTTGATGTGAAGGAGGGCCGCTACAACCCGAAAATGTCACCTAAAATACCTAGGGAAAAATGGCGTAAAGGGTCTCAGGTTAATTGTTTTAGCTTAAATGTCTATTTGCAGCATCTATCGTTTGTTCTTTTTGAGAATTTATGACTATTTTTTAGATTGTTTTGCCTGTAGTTTGTGTCTTTGTTGCCTGAATGGTGATTAGTACGGTATTTTGCTCTGGAACTGATTTGCCTTTCATAACTAAGCTTCTTAACTTAAAAGGCTTAACTGGCAATGTGATGGAACCACAGTTTCCAATTTGGGGAGTTAAGCCATGAATTAGTTTGTACATATGAAATGTATGTTATTATTTTCATTAGGAATATAAAATGACAGTTGCATCCATGTAATCCTAGAAATAATGCTTAAATTTTTTCTTTTTTGGGGAATTCCAGTGGATCACCTTGATTCGTAGCCATGCAGAGGTAATTGCGGATGATGAGCTTATCTTTCCTGTATTTAAGAAATATTGCAAGGTATGTGATCAATCATTGGTTAGATTTTTTACTACAATTACAACGTGTTTCCAATACTCTTATACTAAAATTGTTTAAAGTCAGGCATTATTATCATGTCATGGTGCCCTTGAAAAATGTAAGTGTGTAATCATCATTGCAAATCCAACTAATTTTCTTCTCACATGGCAGCGACGCCCTCCAGTTGATGCTAGAAAGGGAAAGCTAAATCTTGTAAGTGGTTTAAATTTCATTTTCTTTATAAACACACAGGTGTATTTTGTTGCCTTAGGCTGCTAGGAAGAATAGTAAAGCACATTCATAGCTTCTTTTAATTGACATTAATTAATTCGGGGCTGTTGGTTTAAAATTGATATAACATTAAAAAGTGAGACACTTGTTTAAAAATATCTGGCTTCTGGAAATGTAGGACCCTTTTATGGAACATCTGCCATATATATATATATATATTCTACTAGGTAATAATATTTATATATTATACAGTACTATCAAGAATGAGATAATAATATAAGTTTATATCTCTACACCTTATTATTTTTTGTGCAAGTTTAGGTGTTAGATTTGACTTTTGATGAGTAGTTCTTTTAAGTATGAGTGTAAGTGAAGTTTCTGTTTTCTCCCTTTGCTCTCTTTTACTGTCTTTTTCATAGTTGGCCATGGAATATGTTGAGATAAGTTACTCCTTACACTGCTAAGCACATTTAACTTTTCTTCTCATCCGTATTAGCTCTGAACCAATGCTCAATCTCTATACCTTATGAAAATTCTCAAATCTTCTATTCTCTTTCTTCACAAGATGCTACACTGGTAAAATGTGATGGACTCCGAACTCTACTGCCAATAAATTCTGGAAACTTAATCCATGAATTCCAACAACACTTTTACCATCTAAACTATAATGTCTGCAAAGTTGATAAAACATTGATACAATTTGTCTTATCAAAGTACAACAGCAAACACCCAGAACGAACAAAGAAAAGTAGAGCTAGGCAACAAAATAACTAGAAAACAGAGAGCAAATAGGAAGAAGACCAACGTGGCATTCAAGTCTGTGATCACCCTTGGCCAGAATCTTCACTACCTCTCTAGCAGCCTGGCAGTCGATTATTCCTTGTGGCCATTTTGCAGACAGTCAGTCTCCATGTGACACCTGCTCTCCCCTATTTCAGCAGCACATGCAGCATATCTTCCCACATCCCTTTCTGTTATGTAAAAGCTGACATATATAATGTACTATAGACCTTAACCATGATTTAAAAGGTTTCTTCATAGCTAAAATAAGCAGCTTTTCAAAACTCGAATTTCTTAAGGGGAGAAAAACCTTGGGAAGGTTTATCCATCACTAAGAAGACAGAAAAGAAGTGGAACTTCCTTTTTGGTTACTTTCGCGGGAATTACATTTGAACTTTTATTTTGCAAAATATTGATCCCCTAATAACCTTGTTGGATGTCTTTGACCTCCTTGTCGATTTGTTTTAGGGAGAATTACGTATTAGGGATTCATGGAAAAGGGCTTCCAATTTGTGAACAACTAACCAGACAAAATATTTTATATTTTTACTTAATTAACCTCTTCTGTATTTAATTGCTTCTTTTGTGAAAATATTTCTGTCTAGAATTCCTAGATTGCAATTTCCCCAACTTTTCTTTCCTCAAGAGTTATTCATTTGCACCTGCCAAAATAAATGTAGCTGAGGACATGAAACGTTCAAGAGAATAAGGTTATAGATTCTAGTAACTCGAGACATTGGATGGATGAGGACTTGATCAGATTATGGGATAGCGGAGAAATATTATGAAGTTACTCATTTTAATAAACAGTTCAATTTTTTTTTTTTTCATTTTTTAATGTGTGATTATTTGATATGGCTTTGGTGTAAATGCAGAAACTTCAGAAGCAACACAACTGTATCCCAGATGAACACTATGTTCAGACTTTGCTTGCGGTAAGATGTAGAGATATTTTTTGCTCCACTTTCTCCTTTAGATGTTCATGGGATGCGTTGTTCAAGCCAATTTACAAAATAATTTTGCATTCTGTTTTGTTCACAAATTACCTTGATTAGAAAAATCTTATTCTGTGTGCTTCTGTGTTAGATGTATGGTGTTGAAGGTGAACTTGAACGAAGAACATTAACATACACTGTGTGGAATGAGTCTGCAACCAAAATGGAGAATAAAGGGTGGCATCCTATGACCTTCAGCTATGCAAATGCTAACCCTCAAAGAATAAAGGAAATAAAGGTTATCTTTTACTGCTTCACTTCTCATCTTACTTGACCTAAACATAACATAAGATTTGAGAAGACTCATGCAGACGCATTTCTGTTGTTTAATTCAACAGGGCATCAATCATGTATATTATGAGACTGAGTACCGGACGGAATGGTGTCGTACCAATTCTACATCTGTTCCGTGTTTTTTGTTTGCAAGGAAATTCTCTCAGGGAGCTGCTATGCGCCTGTTGAGTGATGACTCAGTTGGCCACTTTGAAGTTTCTGAATTGTTAGATAGTCATCCATGATTTGAAGCATAGATTTCTCCGGAACTCTAGCCATATACTAACCCAGATAGACATATACTTTGGACGTCTCAAGTTTGTAGACAGCATACACAGCAGATTTTGAAGACAAAAAGGGATGAGATGTAGCTGCAACTGAAAAAGTTAATTCACGAGTAGTATATACAGTTAGTAGTTACGAGCTGATAAAGACCATCTTATACTTCTTAGTGAGAGGTCTTACACAGCAATCAGAAATGTAGAACAGCGATCTGTTTTATGAATTAGTAGGTTATAATATTATCAAAGGAGTGTTGAATTTTGTTTGGAACATATCTGAAAAATTTGGGATTGTTTTCAATGTTCATAATATTAATAGATAAAGCAAGCGAAACATAGAAAAAAATTAAATTGGATGGAAGTATGTTCAAAATAAAGGCTTCTAGTTACCGGGTTCTGAACTTACAGATATTTGGTATTCTTACATTGTCTTGTAAGTTATAATCAAACATTATGGCTTCAAGTTAAAAAACATTGAGGGAGTGAAGTGTAACAGAAAAAACACTTGCCTTTGCTTGGTACTCACAGGCCATAACGTCAGACTCGGCTTGAGGAATGCTGGTGCCGGCTGTGTTTTTGGTACTCGTCTCATATCAAAGATTCGATACTATATTGGTTTATTAAAATATTTTGATATATAATATAATTTATTTTATTTTAATAAAAATCATATAATTTAATTTTAAATTATAATTGAATTAAATTTTAAAATTTGAAAAAAAATTATTTATTAAAATATAAATAATAATAGTATTAAATTTTTTAATATTGTCGAAGTACAAGAAATATTTTCATTGGTGCTAAACCATTTCTCAAGAAATGCTATCATTTCGCTCTTTACTAGTGCTTCTAAGTTTGATAGTAAGTTCCGTCTCATCAAACTTTTTTGTCCATTTGAGAAGATACTTTCCTTCTGCATTCATATTTGGGACTGGTTTGGATCCTTTAAAAACAGGAGACAGAGATTAAATTTTTGAAGTAAGAGAGAGATTAAATTTTTGAAGTAAGAGAAATAGAAAGAAAAAAATTTGAAGGATATATCTTTTATTTATTTCTTAAACTTTTTTAACTTCAAAAAATTTACTCTATAAAAATACTTTATAGGATCATTTTTTATTTGGAACTTGGGAGAAAACGAACGAAAGAGTTTGATTTTGAAAAAGTCAAACTCTTCTCCACCCCATACTTTACTAAATTAATAAAAATTAAAAAGCAAAAAAAGGTGAAATGAATAATGGGCCAACAACAACTGTCTATTTAACTTTCTATTTTGAGATTTCGAACTCTCTGGTACATAGTCCTACTCAAATAAAGGAAAAACAACTCTATTATTATTATTATTATTATTATTATTATTATTATTATTATTATTATTATTATTATTATTATTATTTTTGTTTAGTAGAGATCAAAGTCCCATAGTCCTAACCAAAAATAAAGGGAAAACACTAGTTTTGTTTTTGGTCAATGTTACAAATATTTATATAATAGGTAATTAATATACTTGTTGTTACTTGGTTAGTTTTATTTTGTATAAATAGATGTAGGAGTCTTATGAAAAATAATGAGAAGAATCTTTGTTTTACATGGTATCAAAGCCTTTGCTCTCTTCTGCTTTCCTTTGCTTTTCTTCGTTGTCACAAAATTTTATCTCTATTTTGCTTTGTAACACAGTGTTCCTTTATATGTAGGACACTTGCTTGGTGACCATCTAGTCTTACCACCACCCTAAGAAGCTTCGTCTTCACAAACCCGCCCAATACTCAATTATTGGCGAAAATCTATGGCAAGCGTGTGACTCAGGCGCTGCCACAAGGATTTTGTGCGAAAACCACGTGCCGACCTTTGAATACGTGTGGAGGGCTGAGTTGATGGCAAAGCTATTTTTCAGGCATCGAAGGGGTGTTTCCTGCCTAACCCAACCTTTTTTCTGATGGTTTGAACATACTTCTAGTTTAAACTTTTTGGTTTATATTTTGGTGTGAATGGTAAGATGATTTAAGCTCTTTTGGTTCATTGGCATTCTGTTCTGGTGTGGTTGTTGGATTTTAGCGTTTTCTAGCATTCCTTATTATTCTGGTTAGTTTTTTCTTAGTTTTTCAAGTTGATCTTTTTTTTTTTTTGGTGTTTGCAAACTTCCTGTGGTTGGGTTTCACTCAATGAAAATTGCTACAGTTAATTCAATTATTTTCTTGAGGATTGCATATTGTAAGGTATTTATTTTTTACCTTACTAGATCAAAAATTTGTATATCTTTGGTGAATATGGGAGAGGTGAAGGGTAATGTTAATAAGATAATCTTAGCTTTGTCTAAAATTACTGAAAACAAGTTGAATAACTCTAATTATCTTGAGTGGAGTAAGATAATTAGAGTATATTTGAGGAGTGTTGATAAACATGATCATTTGGAAAAGGAGCCTTTGATTGATAATAGTAGAAAAACTTGGTTAAGAGATGATGCACGATTATTTTTGCAAATAAGAAATTCTATTGAAAGGGATATTATTGGCTTTAGTAATTATTATTAATTTGTGAAAGAACTAATAGGTTATCTAGAGTTTTTGTATTATGGTAAGGAGAATATTAACTGCATGTATGACGTGTGTAGAGCTTTCTATTGTACTGAGAAAGATTAAAACCCTCACAACATACTTTATGGATTTCAAAAAGACATATGAGGAATTGAATGTCCTTTTACCATTTAGCATTGACATTAAAATCTAGTATGCACAGAGAGAACAAATGACCATTATGAATTTTTTGGCTAGACTCTTTGCTGAATTTAAAATTGCTAAATCATAGATTCTTTCAAGTTTAGATATCAGTTCTCTCCAAGAAGTATTTAGTAGGGTGTTGCATACTGAGAGTACTCCTTCTCACCCCTAAGACAGTATTCTTATTGCTAAAGGAGGAGAAGGATATGACTCTGGAAGAAAAAATGGTAATAAGGGAACTTGTCCAAACAAATCCTTTGATGCCAGTAATATCATTTGTCACTACTGTAAGGAACTAGGTCATAAAAAATGATACTGTAAGAAATTATAAAATCGTCATTAGAAAACTCAAACTGCTAACGATGATAATCTCAGCAGAGGAATATGCAAAATTCTTTCAGTTTTGAGAATCTTTCTAGGAGATCAATCCAATTGCTGCACTTGATGAGTCAGGTAAAACATGTCTTATTTCTTCCTCGAACAAAAGGATTATTGACTCTGGTGCCACAGATCATATGATAGGTAACCCCAATATTTTCTTTAGTTTTCAATCACATGAAGCACCTTCTTCTGTTACCATAGCCAATGAGTCCACTTATGACATTGAGGGATCTAAAACTATTATACTAACCTCTTCAATTACCTTTTCATCTGTATTGAGTCTGCCTAAACTAGCTTTTAATTTGATGTTTGTTAGTAAACTCACTAAAGAGCTAAATTGTTATATCTCATTCTTCCCTAATCATTGTTTATTTTAGGATCTTATGACGAAGAGGATTATTGGTAGAGGACATTTATTAGATGGTTTCTATATTCTTGATAAATTGAAGCCATAGTTGGTTGCTTGTTCAAGTGTCACCTCTCCATATGAAGCCTATTATTAGTTGGGACATCCGTCTTTGTCTACTTTGAAGAAACTATGTCCTCAATTTCTTAATGTATCTTTGTTAGATTGTGAATCATGTTAGTTTACAAAACACCATCAAAGCTCTTTAGGTTTTAGAATTAATAAACAAGCTGAGTTTAAGTTTGAATTAGTTCATTCAGATATTTAGCCAATGTGTCATATTTTGTCTAAAACTGGTTTTAAGTACTTTGTTACTTTTGTGGATGATTTTTCTCGAATGACTTGGATTTATTTTATGAAACATCATTTTGAAGTTCATTGTCACTTTTTTGCCTTTTATAATGAGATTAAAACCCAGTTTAATATGCCTATACGAATACTAAGAAGTGATAATGCTAAATAATTTGTCTCAACTTTCTTTTAGAAGTATCTGACTGAACATGAGATTCTTCACTAGACCTCTTGTGTGGATACACCTACCCAGAATAGTGTGGCTAAAAGGAAAAATAGGCATCTCCTGGAAACTACTCGGGTACTTATGTTTGTAAACTAAGTTCTTAAACCATTTTGGGCTGATGCAGTATCCACTGCCTGTTTTCTGATTAATAGGATGCCTTCCACAATTTTGAATGGTGAAATCCCCTATAGTGTTCTATTTCCAAATAAACCACTGTTTCCCTTGGCTCTACGAATATTTGGTAGTACTTGCTATGTTCGTAATGTTCGCCCTTATCTTACTAAGTTGGATCCTAAGGCTTTGTGGTGCATTTTCTTGGGATATTCTCGTCTTCAAAAAGGTTACTAGTGTTACTCATCAGATTTGAATAAATACTTGGTCTCTATTGATGTGACCTTTGCTGGGACAATACCTTTCTTTTCTCCCCAGCCCATTTCTTCTAATGCTGAGGATGACACTGATTAGCTAATATACAAAGTCACACTTATTGAGCCTTCGAGAGAAAAGGTTCTCCTTGATGATGGTACTATTTCTTCTGGTCTTCAGTTCGATGTTCCTTCAGCACCTCGTCCATAGATTGTTCAAGTCTACTTCCGATGCCGAGAGACCCATACTGATACATGTCCTGCTCCACTTCCTTTGTTATCTGATCCTCCCTTCGATGATTTGGATTTACCCATCAGCCTTTTAAAAGGTAAGCATGAACGCACTCGTTTTAAATCTCCTTATCCCATTGCTAATCTTATTTCATATGACTACTTATCTCCTGTGTCTAGTTCTATTATTCCTTCTTTAAACTTAGTATTCATACTTAAAACAATGAAAGAAGCTCTTTCCCATCTTGGCTGGTCAGCAACAATGTATGAGGAGTTCCATGCTCTTAACAAAAATCATACTTGGGATCTAGTGAGTTTACTTAAAGGTAAAAGGGCAATTGGGTGCAAATGGGTATTTGTAGTTAAAATGAACCCCGATGGCTCGGTGACACGACTTAAGGATCGCTTGATTGCTAAAGGGTATGCCCAGATTTATGGCATAGACTTCTCCAATACCTTCTCTCTTATTGCTAAACTTAGCTATGTCTGTCTTTTTATATCTCTTGCTGCATCTTATGATTGGCCTTTACATTAGTTGGATATCAATAATGCGTTTCTTCATGGTGATCTCCATAAAGAGGTGCATATAGAACAACCACCTGGGTTTGTTGCTTAGGGGGAGTATGGGAAGGTATGTCATTTGAAGAAATCTTTGAATGGCTTGAAACAAAGCCCTCGTGCATGGTTTAGCAAATTTAGTGAGGTAGCCCAAGAGTTTGGCTTGAACAAAAGCAAATGTGATCATTCTATGTTCTACAGACAAACCAGGACTGGTATTATTCTTCTTGTTGTTTATGGTGATGATATCGTTATTACAAGAAATGATAATAAAGGAATTTACTCTCTGAAGGCCTTCTTGCATACTAAATTTCATACTAAAGGTCTAGGCCAGTTGAAATATTTCTTGGGAATAGAAGTCTTGAGGAATAAAGAGATCTATTTATTGCAAAGAAAGTATGTTCTTGATCTGCTTGCAAAAACAAGAAAGATGGAAGTCAAGGCTTGCAGTACTCCAATGATTTCAAATGATCATTTTACCAAGGATGATGGTGACCCATTTGATGATCTAAAAGGTACAGGAGGCTGATTGGAAAGTTAAACTATCTTACAGTGACTCGTCTAGATATTGCTTATGCTGTAAGCATTGTTAGCCAATTTATGTCTGCTCCCATAATAAAACACTGGGCTGCTCTAGAACATATTTTGTGCTACTTGAAAGGAGCACTAGGACAAGTCCTACTTTATGATAATCATGGACACACTCACATTAAATGTCTTTCAGATGCTGATTGAGCGGGCTCCAAAAGTGATAGAAGATTAACTACAGGCTATTATGTTTGTTGGTGGAAATCTAGTGTCTTGGACAAGTAAGAAGCAAAATGTTGTATCTAAATCTAGTGCAAAATCGGAATACAAGGCTATGACACAATCTATATGCAAAGTTTTGTGGATACATCACCTATTAGGTGAAGTCGGATTCAAGACTATTCACCAGCAAAGCTATGGTGTGATAATCAGGCTGTCATCCATATTGCTTCTAATTCAGTATATCACGAACGGACCAAACATATTGAAGTTGATATTCATTTTATTAGAGAAAAGACTAGAAAAAGTCTAATCTCCACTGGGTATGTGAAGATAGGAGAACAATTAAGAGATCTATTCACAGAAGCATTGAATGGGCTTCGAGTGGAATATTTGTATAACAAGCTGGGCATTATCAATATTTATGCTCTAGCTTGAAAGGGAGTGTTACAGATATGTATTTAATATGTAATTAATATAGTTGTTAGTTGGTTAGCTTTATTCTGTATAAATAGGTGTAGGAGTCTTATGAAAAATAATGAGAAGAGTCTTTACTTTACAGTCAACAAGAAGGGAGGAGGAACAATGTAATTTTCAATCCCTTCTTTCTCCAAATAAAGTTGTTTTCATGGAGTTCTCCAATTAGAGCATAATACAAGACTTCAACACAGGTTTTCCATAAAGATGTAGACATATCATTGTTTTGTTTGTCCACAAGCAAGTTCGTTTTTGTTATTGGCAGCTCCAGTCCTGCATAATGGTCATGGAAGCAGAAGGTGAGGTTCAAACACTAAAAAAAGTTATTTATCAAGTAAATAGTGACATTTCTATAGTGACAGCAAACAAGTGCTTTTACATGTACTGTTCCCAGCAAACTCTGAGTGGATAAAAAAGGGCAACTCGGTGTACGAGACTTCCACTAAATGAGATCTAGTGAGGTGCAAATATACAGTCTTATGCTTGTAAGCAAAAAAATTATTTTTAAAATTTGAACCTATGACCTCCAGGTCATATGGTAACAACCTTACCATTGTTCTAAGGTTCACAGCAAACTATGAGTGGATATGTTTATAAAAAATTAATCATTCATGGGAAGACTGAAAAATTGAGCACCAACCTAAGACCTGAGAGGATAGCCGGATTAAGAACAAAACCAAGGAGAAATTGGGTAAAAAAAAAAAAAAATCTCAAACTGGCCTGGAACTAAAAGAATTTTCATGTTTACTTACTTTTCAGTAAAATACCAAGTAAACACAAAAAGAATCAACGAATAGAGAAGTTGTAATTAAACTTTTTAAAAAAAACTAAGGAAAAAATGTCAAATGATGAATTTCTCATACTAAAGGGCACTGCCCTATTCAAACTCGGCACAAGACTTCATTGCGAATTCCATCCTCTTTGTCGAGCCCTGAGCTCCCACAAAGCAGTTACTTTCCTCTGAGATTCAAGTGCTTCTTCTGCTTTTTCTCTAGCCTCCTCACATGTCTCCATCCCTGAATTGCACTTGTCAGCCTCCTTTTGATACTGTGATGCTAATTTCTTGGCCTCTAAAAGAGCCATGTCAGCTCGCCGATGTTTTTCAAGAGCTTCAGCTTCCTTCAACTTCACTTCTTCTGACAACAGATCTAAAAAACCGTTTTGCATCTCTTCACTCACCTCTGGATCTTGTCTCATGCAATCTACATATATTACCAAACATAATTCAAAAAATTGTCCATGGATGAGAGGTTAACATAATTTGAACTTTTGGGGTATGTTAGCATTGAAGAGAAGGAAAAATTTAGTTTAGACATTTTCCATATTTTAGATCTAAACCAACCTTCCCCTTCTTTCTCCTCTATTCCCCTCAATCCAAAAACACATTTATGCATGTTTTTAGTGTATCATCCTGCACACATTCTATTAGTTACCTGACTGTACACCAGACTAAAGCAAAATAAGATTTAGTTAATAACTTGACACAACCTTTGATATTCTTATTAAAAGATATAATTATACAAAATCATGACTGGAGAGCATTTTGGTTGTCTAAGAAATCTTCTATATGAACCCACAATCAGAACTGAATTAGACCATCTCAGAATGCTTCATCCCAGGTCAGATTCATATCTAGACACTGTGGATACTTAACCACGGAGTATATAATGGTTGCCTAATGGTGCCATTTGATCCCATACCAGTTGCTTTCTGTAAATGTAATAAAGGAGAAAAAACTAACCTATAATGAAGTTGTTGGTCAATCCTGCAGGTTAAAAACAGCAGAGACACCCTGTTAAGTCACTTTCAATGAGCAAAATCAAGTTCCAAAAATTAATAATGTCTTAGTAAGTAAACATTTGTAAATACTACCAATTATATTTTCCAATGTAATGCATGGTCAGAGTCATTAGTAAAGTTGCACCAACCATCAGCCATTAACTGATCACGCAGAATGGACAGTAGAGTACCCATTCCTTCTAATATGTACATTATTCAATTGCACTTATTAGAAAGCATTTAAATATCAATACCGAAAGGAAAGTGGAGACAATTTTTCTGGGTTTCTTGTAGACTACCATACTCGATGCGTCAGATCCAAACCAATTTCAGCATTGATTCCTAATTAATGCCTCTACCAGTGGGCTTATTTGAGTACATAATGTTTCAATTGTCTGTTCCTCCTTAGAAGGGTTTTGATTTTATCATAATTACAAACCACGGTAACCAGAATTTTACTCATAAGAATTCGGCCCAGAGCTGTAATAAACTGTGACTTCCCAATCAAGCACCAGTTAAGGGAGAATAAAAACGAACATTCTAAAACAGAAAATGCAGATAATGTTGTTTTAATCATCATTGTTTTTTAATTTATTTTCTACGGAAATATTAGGGGTAGAAAGAAGGAACCTTCTGGAAGAGAAATAAGGGGTTGTAGAGAGCAATCGCAGCGACAAGGAAGACAAGAAGAATGAGAGGCGTCGAGGCGAACGGCGGCGAAGCCCTCGGTCAGATGCCAATACAAGGGTCGACCTGCTATGTAAGCGGCTAGAGTGAGGGCGAGAATCCACATAAACAATTTCAGAGCCCTTTGCTGCCTCCTGTTCATCTCTCAAATTCGCACTCCACTGGGTGGAAGAAATAGGATCTTCACTATGGATCGCTTTCGTCTTCAAGAATCGCGTATCTTTCTCAGGAAAAAGGAAAAACTGCCTCTATCTCTGTATATGTATACACGCCTCTTTCTGTTTCTTATATAGGTTTCTCCTCCGCCTCCAATTGAATCCAAAAATTTTTCTAGTTGTCTTATTTATGATTCCATTTTATTTTATTTAGAGAAAATTACCTTATATTTTCAGTTAAATTAAATTTCATATGATTTATTTATTCCAAAATTATTATTTAATTTTCTTAAAATTTAATATATACTGAAAAATTGCTCCGCCAATTTATTTTCAGTTAGTTAAATTTACTTTTTAGACAATATATATTTTTTAAAAAGTAATATTATTTAATTATTTTTACTTTCATAAAAAAATCACAATTTTAAGTTAAAATTTAATATGAAACCCTTATCTTATATAAATATTTTATTTTTTATTTTTTTATATAAATTTTTTAACTTGAGAAAATATTTCAATTTATTCCTTCTTGCTAACCGCACTAATTTGATTGATAAATTGCAAGTAATAATTTGAAACAAACATTCAGGCCAAAATAATAATAATTTCAAACACAGTATTTTGTGAAAAAAGTAATTGAAACGAGTCAGTAATTTACAAGAAAAATTCAAATTTTAGTTGAGTCAACAATTATACATATGCAAAGTCCATTTATCAAACATACAACATTAATAAAAAGAAATAAATTGAAACATTTTTTAAAGTTATAGAATCCAAATTAAAACTCAGAAATTTATGTTAAACGAAGATCAAAATTAAGGTTTTTGCCATTATTTGACGCTTTGTGAAAAAGTTATTTTTAACTTGCTTAAGCAGCTATTGCGTTTAGAGCATTTTCCTTGTATAATCATTGAAGCATATGTAAGAAGCCATTTGCCCTCTTTTCTTTTGTGTTCTGATCTGGTTTATTGTTCTGTGAATTTCTGTTTTTGGTATTTAAGCATTTATGACCAAAAAAACAAAGTTTACTCTTTTTCTTATCCTTTTAGGTGGCAAGAGAAATATAATTACAACAAAGAGCAACAACCAACAAAATCTATTCTTTTCAGTCTTCAATATCATTCTGAAGATATTTATTTCTATCTGAATCCATTTGTTCTATGTATGGTAGATCACCCGCAAGAACTGAAAAAAAAAATGCATGATCACCCGCAAATTTGCAGCATAAGGAGTTAAGAGCTCGAGCAAGGCTGCAAGATCAGGAGAGCTACTGATTTTGTTTCTTAGGATACTCTCTGGCCCCAAATATGGTAGATCCGACCCTCACATTTGTACTTCCCATCTCAATCTGCAAAATTATGAAGTTAGCTGGATAAACAATCTCTAGACAATATTTGTCCTTTCAGCTTATAATATGTAAATTCAAAGAAAATATATTCCTTTTGAGCTTAAGACATGCAAATTCCAAGAAACATATTCCTTACAGCTAGTTCAAAGTCTGCAGACATGCCCATTGACAGCTCGCATTGCTCTTCTGATATTCCAAGTGCCTTACAAACTTCGCTTCTACAATTAGATAATGTCTGGAGAGTAGAAAAAACAGTATTTTTGAGGAAATTTAAGCAGACTATCTATCAAGTGCCAAGGAAGTGGAAAGAAGTAAAAATCATGTTAAAAAAGTAGGGTTTCCACCTTAAAATTTTCTGGGGTAGATGAATAATCCGGCATACCAATTGTCATTAAACCACTAAACTGAAGGTTAGGACAGCTCCTGACATGTTTTACAAGTTCAACACATCCAGCAGGCTCAACGCCAGATTTTGCTGCAAGAAAATAGTAACCAAATGTCTTCTTGAGACCAAATTGAAATCAGAATCTTCAAGATTACTAACAAAAATTACACTATTAAGGAACAGAAATTTAAACCAAGATTCAGGGACCTAAACCAGCATGCTACTACATCAATTAAGCAGTCCAGATGGAACGGTTTGCAGTCAGATACATATTGCTTATGTTATTTTGGGCTTAATCTTCTAATAGAAGCAGGGGAACATAGGATCAATGGACATCTAACACAAGCAAGTCATTTTATTAAACCACTATTATCTGAAAATGCAGACAAATTTTAACATATCAAGCCTAGCTTACTTGTTTCTCCACTGGTATTTACTTGAACAAAAACTTTCAAAGGCTTTCTGCCAATGTTTGCCACAGCACGGTCAAGATGATTTGCTATCTGCAAGCAAATAATTGCAAAAGCAAAACTAAGATAATAACCCATTCACAGTTTGCATTTGAAAATGGCACCTTATTAAGGTTATGCATATGCTCAAGCAACATGTCTTGTTTAACAGAACTTAGGTAAATTACTGTTTCCATTGACAATTTAAATTTTGATTAGAAGAAAGTTAGAGAAACATTTGTAGTCAATTGGAAAAAAATTGTACTTAACATTAGATTTAGGATAACTTGCACAACTCTATAAATTAGACTCGCTGATATAGTGACAGCTTCATAGTTGCTTGTAAATATTGACTGATGTAAGTAAGGCCTGCAACTAACGACTATGTCCTTTGGAAAACTTCAGCAGTAAAAGCACTTCCAAAGTTGAGACTATATACAACATTACATGTAACAAACAGGAAGAAATTTACTTTCTCAGGGAACTCCAAAAATTCATCATTTTACCATAAAAACCAAGTGATATATGTATCTCCCGCCCCCCAAAATTTAGCAACAATTATATGTGCTCAAACACCTTAATGCACCAGGTTTTCTAAAGTTAGCAAAAACATGCATACCTTCTCATCATCCACAGTCTCTACATATGCAAGGTTTGGAACACCAGCTGTAAAAGGAGAATGATAACCAAGTAAATTTGAATGACGTAAAACTGAACATATTTCCATAATTTGCACAAGGTGATAACCAACTAAATTTGTTTGTAAGCATGATCAACTTAATGCATAAGCAACTCAAAACATTCAATGGAACCTTGAAGGAGAGACGGTTTAAAATAGCTCATCTGTATATTTATAGTCACAACAGTGAGCAACAAAATTTAAATTGAGCATAACTTTCACTGACCCTCTAAATCATATAAACCTCCTTTGAGTCCCACCTGAGTTGCCTACGAGTAACACTAGATTCGGGACAATTTCCAGTTTGGTATATATTACATGTCAGCATAGAATTGACCCGAATAAATATAACAAGACTTCAGTTCAGCGGAAAAAAGGATGAAATTGGAAATATAGTTTGAAGAAGCTATAATTAACTTAAATTCAATAGATTGAACTAATCATACCCAGAAGAGGCTTTACTTTATTGCTCTGCAAATTCCCGATGAAATGCCACTCAATATCATCTGGAAGCTGCAGTCGCAAAACATTATTCAATCAGAATCTTCTCTAGAAGGGATTACGCGCAAAAATACGGCTCTAGTCAAAACCCAGAAATGAAAAAAAGAAGACGAAACACTGAAATCAATTCAAACTAGCTCTGTGAAAAACGAGATAAATGAAACCTGAGGAGCTTTTTCAACGAGTTCCTGAACGTAGTTCTCACCGAAGCATCGATGCCCAGCATCGTATACCTCGCGGATGACAGAAATGGGCTTCGTCTTACTAACGGCGACGACTCGGATCTGTTGGGTGGCTCGGCTGGACCGCTCGGCGGCCTGTTGGACGCGGTGGAGGACAGACCTGAGCGACGCCACAGCGACGCCGTCCATGGCGACTGATGCGGCCATAAAAACTAACGATAGCGATTGGTGATGGAGATAGTCCACCACTGGCACCAGTTACACCTCTGCTTCGTTAATTGTTCTTCTTGGCACAGAGCCACCAATCTTTCACATAAAAACGACAACGACGAATCGAGAAAAAGTTCGTTGTGGTGGTGATAACAGGCTGATTCTGATTGCTACGGAAAGCTAATAATGGGTCACAGATAAAGAACAAAGCGACATGTCGTCTAATGGTTTTTTTTTTGGGGCCATGTCTAAATTTCATTATTGATTATTTACCTCTTTTACTTACTGGTTGGGGATGGCAGCTGAATTAAAGTCTAGAAATAATAGAATACATATAATGAAAACATAATTGAGTTTTTTGTCATTAATATTATTAAAAAAGAGTCCTTTTTTAATTTTTTATTAATAAAATTAGAATCTTAAAGTGGATTTAGCATAGAAAAAATAGCAATATTTTCTTTGATCAATAAAATTCCTGTTACTATCAGATATTTCCAATATTTTCTTTTAAAAAATGAATTAAGCCCTCAGATTTGTTTTTACCTATACCCACAGCTTTCCATTTCCATAAACAAATTCATCCCATCTCATAATCCATTTTTCAATTAATTCTCTATGAATAAAAAGCAAATATTTCAATAATTGTTTTCCCGTCCCCCATGAGAGCTAAAGTAAAAATGTGTTTTCCCTTGCTCTGGAATTTCTTCATTGTTGTGAAGATTTCCTCTAAGAGGTAGATTTTACATTACACACATATTGGTGGCAGAAACAATAACGTGTACACTTTGTTTGTTTTCTGCATCTGGTGAACTGCTGTTATTCATATTGCTGGCAGATTCCACAGACTGTAGCAATCCCTTGGACTTGATGCATCCGAGGATTTCCAATGTTGCAGTTATGAGAGCCAAGACTCCAAGTATTCCTACATAAGCCCACTTCAACTTGTGAACTCCACTTTGATTGTTGATCCCTTCAAATATGTTTGCTATAACTGTCACAACTACGGCATACCCAAGAACATGGTGCCATATGGTACAGCCATTACAGTAACCTTGATCTTTCTTTGGCAGCATAAAAATTGACAGCATCTGATCCACACTAGAAACAAAGTGTTGGATATTGGATCATGCATTACACATATATTTATCAACTAAGAATAATACTGACACAAACACAATACTCATATAAAGGAATTGAATTATTTGTCAAATGCAGTTAAGTGTGTTGAATGCACTGTTTTACACATGAATCCGCTATTGGGTTAATTTGTAAGTAGGAATAAAAGTAAATTATTGTTTTGTACATAAACTTACTGATGAGTTAATATGTATTTCATCACACTTCACAAGATGTGCATTTCAAAGATCTAATTTTCAATATAAAGAGTGTAATTAGAATTGTTCATGAGCACATGGTTTGAACTGTTTGCTTTGCAAAATACCATATGGCCAAATCCAATAATGTCCAAAATCCTATTTATGAATATCTAATCTATTAAAGTAGGCCAAATAGTTTCTTATTTGTGTGCATCTCCATTCTCCAGAGTAGAAGAACAAAGAAATTTCAAACTTACTTGTACGTTTATGACTGCAAAAACAATGATACTGAGAGTATTTTGTGTTGGAGATGCATAAGGTGCTGAAGAACTTTGGGGCAATATGCCAATAAACCAGCCAATGGTACCTAGAATGTATCCCAGAATCTGGCACGTTATGTGGCTTAAGTACCATTGGTTGCATCTGATTGGAATTTTTTTGCAGAACCTTGCAATGATCACCCCAATGGGCAACAAAGTGCCCCATCCCATGTGTATGAGAATTAAATGCACCTAACAAATTTTCAAACCGTTTAATATTTTGTACCCGGTGGATTTATTTTCCAGATTATATATATAATGAATGTAGCAGGCTTTATATGAGTTATTTTTAGGGGCAAATGTAATTTTAAAAAGTGTTTGAAATATTTTAACACAAAATGCTTTATTTATGTTACGAAGCAAAGAATATTATAAATTACAAAAAAATTAATTATGAAATAGATTTTTAAAAATAAAGAATTTCAAATATATTTATATGAGGAGGTATGAATTGATACCAATGTAAATCAAAATCATTTTTATGGTAACAATTCAATTTATTTACATCTCAAATTTCATGGATTTCTGAAATTCTCTGCCCAAACCTAGCCTAAGAAATTAGATGACATATAAACTTCTGAGGCAATTATGAATAAAGGAATGAAATGTACTTTAGTCTTAAGAACTGAGCTTACATTTTGGAGGTGATGTTGATGATGCTGGGTAATAGAATGCTGTATGTATGATATGGAACCTGTTGTTTTAGCAGAGTGTGGATTCTTCAGAGGACCATCTTGCATCTGAGCCTCTATTCCATTTCCATTGATTTGTGATTCAAAATCCCAGAGAATTGTTCTGCTAGTATGTGCAGAGATGAGAGGGAAAAGGACAATAAAACTCAGAAGAATAAGCCAATAATAGCATATCATGGTATTTGTCAATGTCTATATGTCAATTCACAAATTTCAAAACAATATTGAAGTTTAGTGCAATGGAAAGCAATTTAATTTACGCATAACAGTGTGGAAATTCTTGAGAACATATGCTTTTCTTATCAGTCTAAGGAATAATGCCTGGCTTGCTTTAATATATAGCAACAAATTAACACAATATCGGATATTATTCCTCTCTTTTTCATCTAGTATTATACAATTCAGGAAAAACTTGAAGCATTCACCTGTATGAAACTCCGTCTTTAAAAAGTTAGGCTTTCCAAGAATGAATTGGCAATCCAACTTCTTTTAATCTATCATGAACATCATCTTGTTTAGCTAGCAAACCAAGCATAATTGTTACCTTAGAAAATATGTTTGTAGGCTCACATTAATTTTATTATTTTTAAATAAAATAAATTGATGAGTGATTTATTAAAATATATTAAAGTAAGGCCCAAATATAATTATTAAGTGATTATAACTTATTGAATTTTGGCACATATTTGAGTAAACCTAATTAGTGACAAATAAATATAGGTCATTTTGTGTTGTTGAAGGGGTCAATAACACAGACGACCTAATAACTCATGCTATATATATAGGACTAAGTCTCCTCTCTAACTCCATTTAATATATCAAATTCATCTAAACTTGTTGCTCAAATCAAAGATTCAGAGAGAAAGAATAAGTCACGAAATTTGAAAGCTTATCTCATTGAATAACAATAACACAATAAGATACACTTTTTTCATCAACTCAGTTTTATTTAATGTACTTTAGATCATATATGAATTAAGAAATTTACAAGTTGTTTACGCATGACCCCCTTAGCCCATAAAGTTTTGGTTAGAAAAAAGGAAAATCTTAAATACAAACTATTTCTTTTCGTTTAGACCCAAATTGAGATCTTTAAAAATGAATAAATATTTAAGTATATACTAGACATAATTTTTTAGTGCGACCCATCTCATGGCATGTTTTGAATGTTCCTTCATGATTGATCTACCTAAAAATCTCACATGTACGCCAAAAGTCCATGTTTTTCATTGTCCTCCAGGCTCTAGTGATGTAGAAGCAAGAAAAAGAGGAGGAATACATATATGCTCTGTTTGCTCGTGTGTGTGTGAGTGCGTGGCATCTCTGTAAGGAATTTCATGAGAAATTTTAATGCTTCATAATCTGATTTGCGTCTTTGACTTCGCTGTTTCTTCTGATTCAATTCCATTTCTGCCAACTTTTAATAGAATTAGATCAGAGAGACTACTTGCTCAGAAATTTGGCCAAGCACCACTTACCAGTAGCAGCCTTTCTTCAATTAATCTTCATCTTCATTTAGAGTTGTTTCCAAAAGCAGTTGTTGATATTTTTATTCTGGTAAGCCTAACTTAACATGATTTTAAATTTATATTCAGTTTGAATAATCCACAGATAATTAGGTGGTGATGAAGATCTGAAATTCTCCCTCTGCTTAATTAATTCTCTATAAATACCTCTACTTCCCTTCATTCCTCTTCATCAAAACCACATTAACTAGTCTTCTTTATTAACTATTTCCTTCCTCCACAAACATGAACAAGTCCTTGAGGAATGGCATTGTCTTTCTTCTCATCACCATTCTTGCAGCTTCAGCCATTGTTACTCATTCCAAAGCAGAAATATCTCAAGATGAAGATGAAGCAAGCCATAACGTTGGTGGGTTCAGAAGTCGCTTCCTAGCCCACATACCAAATGGGAGCACCAACGGCATCACAAGCTGTGAGAGAAACCCAAGCGTTTGCAAGGTGGAGGGAAGCCCGGGCCCATATTGCTGCAGCAACAAGTGTGTGAATTTACAGGAAGACCGTTTGAACTGTGGAAAGTGTGGGAAGAAATGCGGCTCCAACAAGATGTGCTGCGAGGGCAAATGTATGAACCCAATGACCAACGAGAAGCACTGTGGGAAATGTGGTCACGAGTGTGACAGTGGAAGCTCCTGCTTGTATGGCATGTGCAGCTATGCATGAAATTGAAGATTGGTCACACTCACATCGATTCATTTCTAATCAAAACAATAATAGTAATAATAATAATAATAAAAATAATGAATAATGAATAATGAATAATAATAATAAAGTGAGCCATCAAGCCGCTAGCTTGATGAGTCCAGCCAATAATTGTTATTTGTTGATTATATTGTTCTTTTTTTATCATTTGTTATTGCAAATATGGACATGTGGATGTATGAATGAATAACTGAATTAATAGAAGTGTTGTTTATTATTGAGGTTTTATCATTCGTTCTTTCCTTCAATTACTTATTCATATATGGGCTGGTGATCATGATTTAATTACATTATTTCTTACCAGTTATAATTAAAAAATGCTTATTTTAAATAATATTTTCAGGCAATTAAGGCTTTAATTTCATTTTAAAAGTAGAAATCACAGATTAATTTTTCTAATTTCTAATTTGGGTCAATAATTAATATTTTCAGTCACTTGTAATAAATTCTCTAATTTTTTTTTTATAGATATTCGCTTAAAATAATTATCTTTAAAATATTTTTAAATACTAAATATAAATATATTTCGTCAAACAAATATTTAAATTATAATAAGTGTTTTTCTCACAGCTGGCAATATATAGAATTTTTCTTCAACTTTAAAAATAATGGCTTATTAATTTTCAAATTTCTTGGCTCTAAAATCATAATTCTTATTTTGTGTCTCTTCCTCATTTTGTATCACAAGCTTTTCCTTAAGATCTCATAGGTGTAAATTTCTCCATAGAACTCTGCTTTACTCTGTATCTTTTATTTTGTTTGTTTTGTTTATCTTTTCCGTTGTACCAAAAGATGTTTTAATTAACAAGCATAATATTTGGTACTTTTTTATTTTCAAATTAACATAAAGACATGTAGATATTTGGTATAATTTAATATGAATATCCATGTTGTTGCTTTTTTTATTAAATGCCACCATAAGGATAATTAGTACAGGAATTAAATTTAAATATGGTTGGTAAACTCATCGACCACTAAATTTTGCAATTGTCACTTCTATTGTTCAACAATGTTCAGAAGCAGGTTATAAGATAGTTTAAGATATTAATATTGGTGCTTATTTTTGTATCAATTTAACCATAAAAATCGATGATTAATTGGCTTAATTAGCCTCACGTTAATAGGCCATAGAAATAAATAAGGCATATTTAATATTAAATATGGAGAGTGTTCGCGAATATTCCATGTAACGTTTTGGAAGAGAACAAAATACATATTAAGTGAATCAAAAATAAAAATTAACATTAAAATTTATCTCTCTTCTACTACTACGTAAAATTATTATAAAAAATTCAGTCATATGTTCTAACTTTTAATAGAATAGGTAACACCTCTATTAATTACCTAAGAGAGGCTACGATAGGTTATTACATATACTCTTAATGTCTGTTGTTATGAAAATATTAAAAAACAAAATTGTATGCATGCATGTGCTACGACTTTTTGGCGTCCTTGTTTAATGTATATATTTTTTTGTTGCTTATTAATCACCCCAATTTATAATTGAATTACATTGACGAGATGTAGGCTATTATTATTATTGGTACATAACCAAACCGGAAGTCCAATTTGACGTCGTCACTCATGATTTGGTGGTCGAAAAATAATTAAAAATAAAATAAAATGCCACTTACATGCCAAATTATTATTAATAATAAAAAAAATACGGAATTAATCAAATCAAAAGACAACCGGCCCCTCCATGGAAAATTCGAGACTCAACTCATAACTAAACTAATTATTAATATTCTGAATTTTGATGGATTAGTTTTGTAACAGTTAATTGTAAGTGTTGTTTGACTTTCATGCTTGGAATTCAACTCACTAAAATTGAAGCACCAACTTTGATTTTCTTGTCACCGAGATTTTTTGGCGATAGATTTTTTGGGCCAACGCACTAAGATGACAAGGGTAGAACAAGTGGGGATTATGTTCTTGTTCTCTGTTCTTGCATTTATTTTTGTTCTCATTTTCATTATTATTTTTTGTGTCGAGATGACATTTTTTTTATTCTCATTTTTTACAAGATTAGAAGATTGTCGGGTTCTTATAAAAATTTAAAATATCAACAAAATTTTATTAAAATAATAATTTAAATTTTTATAAAAAATATATATAAAATATATTAATAAAAATACTTAATTTTATTAAGATAATAAAAGATTAAGAGTAAATTAATGATTTAGTTCTTATGTTTTTTTAATTTACTTCTTAAAAAATAAAATATTTCAATTTATTCCTTAAAAAATTAATTTTTAATTAATTTTAATCTTTTGATTAATAAGATTGATAGATAATTAACTCATAATAACATTAATAAAATTTAAATGACTATTAAATAATTAATTGAATCTTATTTAATAAAAAATATAAATACGATATTTTGATGATATGTAATTTTTAAAATAAAATATATTATATTTACAAATTATATATAAAAAATACAAATTATATGTTTTAACAATGTTTAATTTGTAAATATGATGCATTTTATTTTTTTATTAATGTATAAAATTCAATTCATCATCATTTAATAGTTAAGTTAGTATCTATCAATATCACTATAAGTTAATTTTTATTTTATCTTATTTACCAAAAGACTCAATTAATTGAGAATTGATCTTTCATAAATCAAATTAAGATATTTTATTTTTTAAAAATTACATTAAAATTAATTATAATTTCAGAATTTTTAAATAAAATAAAAAGATATAGAAGATGACTTTTAATAATTTTATTATTTTTTAATTAAAAACATATTAAAAAATAATTACAAAAGAAGATATTTATAAATCTAAAATATATCTATATGAAGTTTTAAAGATGAAGACATAATTTTCCTATCTCAAACTTGGTTCTAAAAACTTTATCCCGTATCCACATTTTTTAACAATCCCCACAGAGATCCCGAGTTCTGTCATCCCTACTAATTGATGGACGCAATACGTATATAGAAATAATTATGATATAACTAACTACCCCACTTGCATGCAAATGACTCCTTTCTCCATATAAATTCTTCATATCATTCTCCATCAAAAGCATTCTCTTATTTGTAAAATTAAGTTTGAATTATGTTTAGGAAATATATTTATATTTAATATTTGATAATATTTTGAATAAAATTATTTTTAATTAAAAAAATATTTATAAAAAAATATATCAAAAGCCTTGAATTGGAGGTTCTCGGGTTCCACGAGTTCGATTGGGTAGCTATTGATCTTGATGAGTCCACGACCGCATTGCAATGAGTGACAATGACAGCGATCTTCTTGCGACCGGAGCACGGAACCTATTCGATTGTTGACACTGTTTGAGCCATTGTTTTGGCGTTGTGTGCCTTCCACTGGTCTCTAAAAACCCTGATTTTCAATTATATAATCTGTGAATCTAAATGAGCTTGGGAATTGAGAAACCCTTATATGGATGGTTTAAGAATTTAGGAGTCTGATGATTACTGTGTATCATTGTCTAGCCCAAATATAAGACCAGTCCAATAACTCAAAATGTAATTAGAGGATATGGATATAGTTTTGTTTTTGGTGAGGATATGGATCTGATTTGCTTACATTACATATTCTAATAAAAAAGGACAAGTCTTAAAAGTAAATACTGAAAAAGGTGTGAAATAACTTGTATGCATCAAAATCGTTTGATAATTTATTTTGGACAAAAGACCTTTGAGTCCATGTTTAAGATAAACTGATAAAAAAAGGTTTTAAGACAAAATCGAACACAACCTTAAACAACTTTGAGGAAAAAAAGATAATTTTATCTATTTATAAACAAACAAATAAATAATGTAATAAATATTTTCAGAACTAATCTACTTGTCTAAATTTTAATGCCAACCAAGTATTTTGATGGGGTTGGGTAATTTAAGTAAATATTTGTAAGAATATTTCCCAGAGATCCTTCATAACAACTAGTTATCAATAAAAAAATAACACTAGTTAAAATTTTATGAAGGAACTTAATAACAAGTTCCTTAATACTTTACTTGAACTTTCTCCTTTTTAACAAATATACTCTTGATTGAATTTATCTTCTCTGATTATGAAATACTTCTTTTAATTATAATTCATAACCTTACGGCATTTTCGATGCAATGGTTTATATGTCGTATTTTGAAAATTCAAAGTTAATTCTCAAACAAGATGATTTTAAAAGGGGGAAAGTTGGTAGATCACTTACAATTCCTTACCCAATTAACATCTTTTTGACCAATCAGATTTTATATTCATCCTTACCTTATAGGCTATATTAGTGTGGACTATTTAATAAAGTACTAATACATAGCAATTAACAAAGTGTTTCTCAATGTCTAACTTATTAACAGTTTTTAACCATTTTTTAACTTACGAGTTTATTAATTTAGGAAAAGGAATGCATCGTCCCCATATATAATTGATTTCTGGCTTTGTGACCAAGTATCGTGACCAAGTAAAGAGATTTGTTTTAAAAAATTGAATGAACAACCTCCTGTTCACATAATAACAGTTTTTCCGTTGCTCCAAGAGTCAAAGACTCAGCTTCTATAACACATATAAGCAGAGCAAAATTTCTACTTACTTATCACAGTTAAACAGTACAAGTTAACACCTTAATCTAAGAGATGCTAGATTTGGTCAGGAAGAGGAGAAATGCAGAAGATTCACAATTTCACATGCCCCTTAAGTCTTATCTTCAAAATAAAGCAGGGAACACTAAAGCCCAATTTCCTAATACAACCAAATACAAGTCTTTCTAACTTCAATATATTTACTGATTCAAAAACAAGAAGAAAAAACTTCAACATATGATATATTCATAACAAAATGGCCAAAACTACAACCTGGAACATGAATGTAAAATGTGTAGGCTGCTTGATATATTGGTATCTCACACTCCCTTACATCTGGGATACCTTGGAGATTCTCATGTTTAATATGAGAATTAAAAATTATCATAAAAATAATACAATTTGTAATTTATATAAATGTTATTAAAGCTATAAATCTGTAAATGCTAGATCCGTATGAAACCAAAAATTTGCACATCAATGAGTTACATTAGTTCACCAGGAAAACCATAGGAGTATCATCAGAACAAAACAAGAAGAAGCAAACCAAATTAAACAAAAACACTTAATATTGAGCAACCGTTTCCACATTACTGATCAAATTCACCTAAAGCTCTAAATCTAAATAACAAGGTAGACTAATGAAAAGCATCTCAATATGGCATAAGAAAACAGGTCAAAAATTATAGAACTACAAGTCGAGATCAAATGTTTTCCACAGCATAAAATATGAACCAAGAATTAGAATAAAAATGACAAAATACATGTTGTGCCTGGCTTTCCAAAAATAAGCATTCAACGGTAAGATTTCTGGAACCTAGCGCGAGCACCACGACCACCGAACTTCTTGGGCTCGCAGCGCCTTGGATCAGCGACAAGCAGAGTCCTATCGTACCTGACCAGGATGTCCTTGATCTCCTTCTTGCTCTGCTCATCCACGTACTTCTGATAGAAAGCAACGAGGGCTTTGGCTATGCTCTGGCGAATAGCGTATATCTGCGAGGTGTGACCACCTCCCTTGACCCGAATACGCATGTCGACGCCGGCAAAACGGTGTTTTCCTAACAGAAGGATGGGTTCGAAAGCCTTGAAACGGAGGATCTCCGGCTCCACAAGTTCGATTGGGCAGCCATTGATCTTGATGAGGCCACGGCCGCGTTTGCAGTGAGTGACGGCGACAGCGGTCTTCTTGCGGCCGAAGCATTGAACCTGTTCGATTGGTTGCTGAGGCTGGGCCATTATTGGAGTAGCGTGTGATCCCTTCAGGGCTCAGAGAAACCCTAATTCTTGTGCAAGGTGCCGCAAGGAATGACTGTGGGCGAAAAGAGTCACCCTTATACGACTGAAGAAGAAGGGAAAAAAAAGGGTTTTTTGGGGAACTTTATTAAAGGCCCTCGCTGATCGACAATATTACTGGATTATCTTAGATAAAATTAGGTTATTAGTCCCTATAGATTACGCCAATTTTCAATCAGGTACCTATAGTTTTAATTTTTGTAATTAGATTGCCATTTGTAATTAAATCACTCTCAATAATTTGGAGCTAAGTGTCGTTTTAATTTATGCCTATGTAGTTTAAGATTGATGATTAAGTTTTATCATCAGCATCATAATCACAAACCACATACACAACACATGAGTGTTAGAAATTTCTCTAAATTTTGTTTAAATATCTAATGGATTGATGAAGTTCGCTCATTCAAATGCTAATTTCTCTGTAGTGAAATTATACAAACTTGAATTATATTAAATTGTATTATTTTATGAATTCTAATTTGGCACACCAAACATGCCAAAAAAATATACAAGGTAGCATGAGTACACAGTAATTGCAAACTCATTCACCTTATATATTAGCAGAGAATATTACCATTTAATCTCACCCCACAAATCAAAACAAGCAACATTAATTTATATACACTAGCAATATTTACAACATAAAAAACCTTCCACTCTAAATCCCAAGTCTAAATTTCAGCCATCTCCAATCATCAAAAAGGCCAACTAACAACAGAAAAATCATATTATTACAACACTAACAACACAATTCTTGGGTTAGGTTCTATTTCCTCTTACTCTTACCTTTCTTCTTTCTTAGCAGCTGCTTCTTCAAAAACCAAATGCTCCTTGCTTTTCACTCTTTACAATTGCACCACCACCTCTAGCATTCACGTTGTTATCATATTTCTCTAAAGTATGATCTTTTTTTCTGGTGCACCAACCATGACATTAGGAGCTATCAAAACTTTATTGTTAGTGTCTGACTGATCAACAAGAGGTGGCTTCTGAACATGCTTACTAGTTTTATTTTCTTCATCATTGTAAGGTAAAATGAGGATTTCTGCTTTAGTATCATACTCGGCTTGCATTTGACTATGCAAAGAGGATTGCTTGGTGTAGTTCTTCTTGTGGTTCTTATTAATGGCCATAACTCTTTCAAAAAGTTTTGCTTCACTAGATGAGGCAAGTGCTTTCAATTGCTTTCCAAAGGTTTAAATGGTTTTTGGGCACTCTTCTAACTTCCATGAAACTGTTGTAATATCCCATCCTTGAAATACTATTTCAATTTAAGTTGGGATTTGTTAAGTACTGAAAGTGGTTACTTCAACAGAAAACACAATTGAAGAATTTGGAGAAAATTATATTCACTTCCCTTAACTAAGAATTACTATTAACAAAGTCTATGATATTTGAACTACCTACTGTTTGATATACCTTTTCCTCTTCATCTCTGCCACATGTTGGAGATTCCTTATTTACAATACTATTACATTTAAACATTCTCAAAATTAGAATTATTATTTAGATAAGAAATAGAACATTGAAGAAGAGGAAAACCTGTTAACTAGCTTGCTGGTAGATTTAGTGTTTATATTTAGTTGTATTATTGTTAATTTCTTTCCTATTTTTTTAGTGATAGACATTGTGTATAAATACCCTACTCAAGGGATGTAAATCATATTGAAGAAATACAAGTAATTCATTCTTCAAAAATCTTTATGGTATCAGAGCTAACACTGTCCTGAAATAAGTATTTTTCTCTTGTTGCAGTATTAGGGTTCTTGTATATATCTGAAGGGGGTTGATTTCTTCTCCTTCGTCCACCATTCACATATAAGAGTTTAAGTTTTCTCCCTCCCTTATTATTACCACCCCTCTGAAACTATTACCCACTGTTCAATAGGCCAAACCCGCTTTTCGACCACTAGTCAGCTCCACACAATCTGTTTCATTTTAGATTGCATGCATTTTGTTCTTGAATCTTGCATTTTTTCACCTCTATTCATTTCACCTTTGCCATTATTGAAGAGCCCATCATCTCATTGGTCGAACCCCACAAATCCAACAACCATCCACAGCCACGCACTGGCCATCATTTCTGATCTGGGGTTTGCAATTTCGACACTAGTTCTCTTCTTAATTTTTTTTTTTTGGCCATCTTTCTCTCTTTTACTCCCTTTTTGTTTTGATTATTTATTATAGGGGACACCAAGGAGAAATATTTAGTTATGCAAAAATTTTTTAAACTTGATTCTACCGCTATTGCCACATGTAACTATATGCAATTAGGGACTACCTTTAATGCTCATCTTCCTTCTTGGATTATTGATTCTAGTGCAAATAGACATCTGAAAAGATATTTTAAAGGCCTTCAAAACAACTCCTCATGCCTTAAAAGGGGGGAATTTTAGAATAGCCAATGGGTTTCTAACCTTGGTCTATGGCATAGGTTCTCTTGCTTGTACTCCTAATGTTCAGCTTTAATCTGATTGGTTAAAAAGATGTTAATTGGGCAAGGAATTGTAATTGACCTACCAACTTTCCCCCTTTTACTTCAGACTAATACGACATATAAACCATTGCATCGAAAATGCCATAAGGTTATGAATTATAATTAAAAGAAGTATTTCATAATCAAAGAAGATAAATTCAATCAAGAGCATATTTGTTAAAAAGGAGAAAGTTCAAGTAAAGTATTAAGGAACTTGTTATTAAGTTCCTTCATAAAATTTCAACTAGTTGTGTTATTTTTTTGATTGATAACTAGTTGTTATTAAGGATCTCTAGGAAATATTCTCACAAATATTTCCTTAAATTACCCAACCCCATCAAAATATTTGGTTGGCATTAAAATCAAAGTAGATTAGCATTGTTTAAGGTTGTGTTCAATTTTGTCTTAAAACCTTTTTTTATCAGTTTATCCTAAAAATGGACTCAAAGGTCTTTTGTCCAAAATAAATTATCAAAGGATTTTGATGTATATAATTTATTTCACACCTTTTTCAGTATTTACTTCTAAGACTTGTACTTTTTTATTAGAATATGTAATGTAAGCTAATTAGATCCATATCCTGACCAAAAATAAAATCAGCTCCATATCCTTACCAAAAACAAAACTATATCCATATCCTCTAATTACATTTTGAGTTATTGGACTGGTCCTATATTTGGGTTAGACAGTGATACACAGCGATCATCAGACTCTAGAATTCTTAAACCATCCGTATAAGGGTTTCTCAATTCCCAAACTCATTCAGATTCACAGATTATATAATTGAAAATTAGGATTTTTAGAGACCAGTGGAAGGCACACAGCGCCAAAACAATGGCTCAAACGTGTCAACAATCAAATAGGTTCAGTGCTCCGGTCGCAAGAAGATCGCTGTCATTGTCACTCATTGCAAAGTGGTCATGGACTCATCAAGATCAATAGCTACCCAATCGAACTCGTGGAACCCAAGAACCTCCAATTCAAGGCTTTTAATATTTTTTTATAAATATTTTTTTAATTAAAAATAATTTTATTCACAATATTATCAAATATTAAATATAAATATATCTCCTCAACATAATTCAAACTTAATTTTACAAATAAGAGAATGCTTTTGATGGAGAATGATATGAAGAATTTATATGGAGAAAGGAGTCATTTGCATGCAAGTGGGGTAATTAGTTATATCATAATTATTTCTGTATACGTATTGCGTCCATCAGTTAGTAGGGATAACAAAACTTGGGATCTCTGTGGGGATTGTAAGAAAATGTGGATACGAGACAAAATTTTTAGAACCAAGTTTGAGACAGGGATGAAAATTATGTCTTCATCTTTAAAACTTCATATAGATATATTTTAGATTTATAAATATCTTCTTTTGTAATTATTTTTTATTATGTTTTTAATTTAAAAATTAAAAAAATAATAAAATTATTAAAAGTCATCTTCTATAGCTTTTTATTTTATTTAAAAATTCTGAAATTATAGTAAATTTTAATGTAATTTTTAAAAAATAAAATATCTTAATTTGATTCATAAAAGATCAATTCTCAATTAATTGAGTCTTTTGGTAAATAAGATAAAATAAAAATTAATTTGTAATGACATTGATAGATGCTAACTTAACTATAAAATGATGATGAATTAAATTTTATACATTAATAAAAAATAAAAAGCATCGTATTTACAAATTAAATATTGTTAAAACATATAATTTGTATTTTTTATGTGTAATTTGTAAATATAATATATTTTATTTTAAAAATTACATATCATCAAAATGTCATATTTGTATTTTTTGTTAAATAAGATTCAATCAATCATTTAATAGTCATTTAAATTTTATTAATGTTACTATGAGTTAATTATCTATCAATCCTATTAATTAAAAGATTAAAATTGATTAAAAATTAATTTTTCAATGACTAAATTGAAATATTTGATTTTTTAAGAAGTAAATTAAAAAAACATAAGAACTAAATCATTAATTTACTCTTAATATTTTATTATCTTAATAAAATTAAGTATTTTTATTAATATATTATATATATATTTTATAAAAAATTATATTATTATTTTAATAAAATTTTGTTGATATTTTAAATTTTTATAAGAACCCGACAATCTTCTAATCTTGTAAAAAATGAGAATAAAAAAAATTTCATCTCGACACAAAAAATAATAATGAAAATGAGAACAAAAATAAATGCAAGAACAGAGAACAAGAACATAATCCCCACTTGTTCTACCCTTGTCATCTTAGTGCGTTGGCCCAAATAATCTATCGCCAAAAAAGGTCGGTGACAAGAAAATCAAAGTTGGTGTTTCAATTTTAGTGAGTTGAATTCCAAGCATGAAAGTCAAACAACACTTACAATTAACTGTTACAAAACTAATCCATCAAAATTCAGAATATTAATAATTAGTTTAGTTATGAGTTGAGCTCGAATTTCCGATGGAGGGGCCGGTTGTAGTTTGATTTGATTAATTCCGTAGGCCTTTATTATTATTAATAATTTGGCATGTAAGTGGCATTTTATTTTATTTTTAATTATTTTTCGACCACCAAATCATGAGTGACGACGTCAAATTAGACTTCCGGTTTGGCTAGTACCAATAATAATAATAGCCTACATCTCGTCAATGTAATTCAGTTATAAATTGGGGAGATTAATATGCAACAACAAAATATATACATTAAACAAGGACGCCAAAAAGTCGTAGCACATGCATGCATACAATTTTGTTTCTTAATATTTTCATAACAACAGACATTAAGAGTGTATGTAATTACCTATCGTAGCCTCTCTTAGGTAATTAATAAAGGCGTTACCTATTCTATTCAAAGTTAGAACATATGACTGAATTTTTTATAATAATTTTATGTAGTAGAGGAGAGATAAATTTTAATGTTAATTTTTATTTTTGATTCATTTAATATGTATTTTGTTCTCTTCCAAAACGTTACATGGAATATTCTCGAACACTCTCCATATTTGATATTAAATACTATCTCAGAGCATATTATCTTTAATAAAATATACTGATAAAAAATAAAAAAAAATTTAAAAAAAGAATGTTGGGAAAATTTTGAAAAAAAACTTTAATTTAGACTTTTTTTTTAAATATGCCTTATTTATTTCTATGGCCTATTTACGTGAGGCTAATTAAGCCAATTAATCATCGATTTTTATGGTTAAATTGATACAAAAATAAGCACCAATATTAATATCTTAAACTATCTTTTAACATGCTTCTGAACATTGTTGAACAATAGAAGTGACAATTGCAAAATTTAGTGGTCGATGAGTTTACCAACCATATTTAAATTTAATTCCTGTACT
Organism: Senna siamea; assembly: GCA_031216115.1. NCBI lineage: Eukaryota > Viridiplantae > Streptophyta > Magnoliopsida > Fabales > Fabaceae > Senna > Senna siamea. The sequence continues at coordinate 4,321,454 of CM062355.1, read as the reverse complement.
AATTATCCTTATGGTGGCATTTAATAAAAAAAGCAACAACATGGATATTCATATTAAATTATACCAAATATCTACATGTCTTTATGTTAATTTGAAAATAAAACAGTACCAAATATTATGCTTGTTAATTAAAACATCTTTTGGTACAACGGAAAGGATAAACAAAACAAACAAAATAAAAGATACAGATTAAGGCAGAGTTCTATGGAGAAATTTACACCTAGATCTTAAAGAAAAGCTTGTGATACAAAATGAGGAAGAGACACAAAATAAGAATTATGATTTTAGAGCTCAGAAATTTGAAAATTAATAAGTCATTATGTTTTAAGTTGAAGAAAAATTCTATATATTGCCAGCTGTGAGAAAAACACTTATTATAATTTAAATATTTGTTTGACGAGATATATTTATATTTAGTATTTAAAAATATTTTAAATATAATTATTTTAAGCAAATATCTGTAAAAAAATTAGAGAATTAATTACAAGTGACTGAAAATATTCTTGACCCAAATTAAAACTTAGAAAAATTAATTTGTGATTTCTACTTTTAAAATGAAATTAAAGCTTTAATTTCCTGAAAATATTATTTAAAATAAGCATTTTTGTAATTATAACTGGTAAGCAATAATGTAATTAAATTATGATCACCAGCCCATATATGAATAAGTAATTGAAGGAAAGAACGAATGATAAAACCTCAATAATAAACAACACTTCTATTAATTCAGTTATTCATTCATACATCCACATGTCCATATTTGCAATAACAAATGATAAAAAAAGAACAATATAATCAACAAATAACAATTATTGGCTGGACTCATCAAGCTAGCGGCTTGATGGCTCATTTTATTATTATTATTCATTATTCATTATTCATTATTCATTATTCATTATTCATTATTTTATGATTATGATTATGATTATGACTATGATTATTATGATTATTATTTGATTTGAAATGAATCGATGCGAGTGTGACCAATCTTCAATTTCATGCATAGCTGCACATGCCATACAAGCAGGAGCTTTCACTATCACACTTGTGACCACATTTCCCACAGTGCTTCTCGTTGGTCATTGGGTTCACACATTTGCCCTCGCAGCACATCTTGTTGGAGCCGCATTTCTTCCCACACCTTCCACAGTTCAAACGGTCTTCCTGTAAATTCACACACTTATTGCTGCAGCAATATGGGCCTGGGCTTCCCTCCACCTTGCAAACGCTTGGGTTTCTCTCACAGCTTGTGATGCCGTTGGTGCTCCCATTTGGTATGTGGGCTAGGAAGCGACTTCTGAACCGACCAACATTATGGCTTGCTTCATGTTCATCTTGAGATATTTCTGCTTTGGATTGAGTAACAATGGCTGAAGCTGCAAGAATGGTGATGAGAAGAAAGACAATGTCATTCCTCAAGGACTTGTTCATGTTTGTGGAGGAAGGAAACAGTTAATAAAGAAGACTAGTTAATGTGGTTTTGATGAAGAGGAATGAAGGGAAGTAGAGGTATTTATAGGGAATTAATTAAGCAGAGGGAGAATTTCAGATCTTCATCACCACCTAATTATCTGTGGATTATTCAAACTGAATATAAATTTAAAATCATGTTAAGTTAGGCTTACCAGAATAAAAATATCAACAACTGCTTTTGGAAACAACTCTAAATGAAGATGAAGATTAATTGAAGAAAGGCTGCTACTGGTAAGTGGTGCTTGGCCAAATTTCTGAGCAAGTAGTCTCTCTGATCTAATTCTATTAAAAGTTGGCAGAAATGGAATTGAATCAGAAGAAACAGCGAAGTCAAAGACGCAAATCAGATTATGAAGCATTAAAATTTCTCATGAAATTCCTTACAGAGATGCCACGCACTCACACACACACGAGCAAACAGAGCATATATGTATTCCTCCTCTTTATCTTGCCTCTACATCACTAGAGCCTGGAGGACAATGAAAAACATGGACTTTTGGCGTACATGTGAGATTTTTAGGTAGATCAATCATGAAGGAACATTCAAAACATGCCATGAGATGGGTCCCACTAAAAAATTATGTCTAGTATATACTTAAATATTTATTCATTTTTAAAGATCTCAATTTGGGTCTAAACGAAAAGAAATAGTTTGTATTTAAGATTTTCCTTTTTTTTAACCAAAACTTTATGGGCTAAGGGGGTCATGCGTAAACAACTTGTAAGTTTCTTAATTCATATATGATCTAAAGTACGTTAAATAAAACTGAGTTGATGAAAAAAGTGTACCTTATTGTGTCATTGTTATTCAATGAGATAAGCTTTCAAATTTCGTGACTTATTCTTTCTCTCTGAATCTTTGATTTGAGCAACAAGTTTAGATGAATTTGATATATTAAATGGAGTTAGAGAGGAGACTTAGTCCTATATATATAGCATGAGTTATTAGGTCGTCTGTGTTATTGACCCCTTCAACAACACAAAATGACCTATATTTATTTGTCACTAATTAGGTTTACTCAAATATGTGCCAAAATTCAATAAGTTATAATCACTTAATAATTATATTTGGGCCTTACTTTAATATATTTTAATAAATCACTCATCAATTTATTTTATTTAAAAATAATAAAATTAATGTGAGCCTACAAACATATTTTCTAAGGTAACAATTATGCTTGGTTTGCTAGCTAAACAAGATGATGTTCATGATAGATTAAAAGAAGTTGGATTGCCAATTCATTCTTGGAAAGCCTAACTTTTTAAAGACGGAGTTTCATACAGGTGAATGCTTCAAGTTTTTCCTGAATTGTATAATACTAGATGAAAAAGAGAGGAATAATATCCGATATTGTGTTAATTTGTTGCTATATATTAAAGCAAGCCAGGCATTATTCCTTAGACTGATAAGAAAAGCATATGTTCTCAAGAATTTCCACACTGTTATGCGTAAATTAAATTGCTTTCCATTGCACTAAACTTCAATATTGTTTTGAAATTTGTGAATTGACATATAGACATTGACAAATACCATGATATGCTATTATTGGCTTATTCTTCTGAGTTTTTTTGTCCTTTTCCCTCTCATCTCTGCACATACTAGCAGAACAATTCTCTGGGATTTTGAATCACAAATCAATGGAAATGGAATAGAGGCTCAGATGCAAGATGGTCCTCTGAAGAATCCACACTCTGCTAAAACAACAGGTTCCATATCATACATACAGCATTCTATTACCCAGCATCATCAACATCACCTCCAAAATGTAAGCTCAGTTCTTAAGACTAAAGTACATTTCATTCCTTTATTCATAATTGCCTCAGAAGTTTATATGTCATCTAATTTCTTAGGCTAGGTTTGGGCAGAGAATTTCAGAAATCCATGAAATTTGAGAAGTAAATAAATTGAATTGTTACCATAAAAATGATTTTGATTTACATTGGTATCAATTCATACCTCCTCATATAAATATATTTGAAATTCTTTATTTTTAAAAATCTATTTCATAATTAATTTTTTTGTAATTTATAATATTCTTTGCTTCGTAACATAAATAAAGCATTTTGTGTTAAAATATTTCAAACACTTTTTAAAATTACATTTGCCCCTAAAAATAACTCATATAAAGCCTGCTACATTCATTATATATATAATCTGGAAAATAAATCCACCGGGTACAAAATATTAAACGGTTTGAAAATTTGTTAGGTGCATTTAATTCTCATACACATGGGATGGGGCACTTTGTTGCCCATTGGGGTGATCATTGCAAGGTTCTGCAAAAAAATTCCAATCAGATGCAACCAATGGTACTTAAGCCACATAACGTGCCAGATTCTGGGATACATTCTAGGTACCATTGGCTGGTTTATTGGCATATTGCCCCAAAGTTCTTCAGCACCTTATGCATCTCCAACACAAAATACTCTCAGTATCATTGTTTTTGCAGTCATAAACGTACAAGTAAGTTTGAAATTTCTTTGTTCTTCTACTCTGGAGAATGGAGATGCACACAAATAAGAAACTATTTGGCCTACTTTAATAGATTAGATATTCATAAATAGGATTTTGGACATTATTGGATTTGGCCATATGGTATTTTGCAAAGCAAACAGTTCAAACCATGTGCTCATGAACAATTCTAATTACACTCTTTATATTGAAAATTAGATCTTTGAAATGCACATCTTGTGAAGTGTGATGAAATACATATTAACTCATCAGTAAGTTTATGTACAAAACAATAATTTACTTTTATTCCTACTTACAAATTAACCCAATAGCGGATTCATGTGTAAAACAGTGCATTCAACACACTTAACTGCATTTGACAAATAATTCAATTCCTTTATATGAGTATTGTGTTTGTGTCAGTATTATTCTTAGTTGATAAATATATGTGTAATGCATGATCCAATATCCAACACTTTGTTTCTAGTGTGGATCAGATGCTGTCAATTTTTATGCTGCCAAAGAAAGATCAAGGTTACTGTAATGGCTGTACCATATGGCACCATGTTCTTGGGTATGCCGTAGTTGTGACAGTTATAGCAAACATATTTGAAGGGATCAACAATCAAAGTGGAGTTCACAAGTTGAAGTGGGCTTATGTAGGAATACTTGGAGTCTTGGCTCTCATAACTGCAACATTGGAAATCCTCGGATGCATCAAGTCCAAGGGATTGCTACAGTCTGTGGAATCTGCCAGCAATATGAATAACAGCAGTTCACCAGATGCAGAAAACAAACAAAGTGTACACGTTATTGTTTCTGCCACCAATATGTGTGTAATGTAAAATCTACCTCTTAGAGGAAATCTTCACAACAATGAAGAAATTCCAGAGCAAGGGAAAACACATTTTTACTTTAGCTCTCATGGGGGACGGGAAAACAATTATTGAAATATTTGCTTTTTATTCATAGAGAATTAATTGAAAAATGGATTATGAGATGGGATGAATTTGTTTATGGAATGTGGGTATAGGTAAAACCAAATCTGAGGGAGTAATTCATTTTTTAAAAGAAAATATTGGAAATATCTGATAGTAACAGGAATTTTATTGATCAAAGAAAATATTGCTATTTTTTCTATGCTAAATCCACTTTAAGATTCTAATTTTATTAATAAAAAATTAAAAAAGGATTCTTTTTTAATAATATTAATGACAAAAAACTCAATTATGTTTTCATTATATGTATTCTATTATTTCTAGACTTTAATTCAGCTGCCATCCCCAACCAGTAAGTAAAAGAGGTGAATAATCAATAATGAAATTTAGACATGGCCCCAAAAAAAAAAAAAAACATGAGACGACATGTCGCTTTGTTCTTTATCTGTGACCCATTATTAGCTTTCCTTAGCAATCAGAATCAGCCTGTTATCACCACCACAACGAACTTTTTCTCGATTCGTCGTTGTCGTTTTTATGTGAAAGATTGGTGGCTCTGTGCCAAGAAGAACAATTAACGAAGCAGAGGTGTAACTGGTGCCAGTGGTGGACTATCTCCATCACCAATCGCTATCGTTAGTTTTTATGGCCGCATCAGTCGCCATGGACGGCGTCGCTGTGGCGTCGCTCAGGTCTGTCCTCCACCGCGTCCAACAGGCCGCCGAGCGGTCCAGCCGAGCCACCCAACAGATCCGAGTCGTCGCCGTTAGTAAGACGAAGCCCGTTTCTGTCATCCGCGAGGTATACGACGCTGGGCATCGATGCTTCGGTGAGAACTACGTTCAGGAACTCGTTGAAAAAGCTCCTCAGGTTTCCTTTATCTAGTTTTTCACAGAGCTAGTTTGAATTGATTTCAGTGTTTCGTCTTCTTTTTTTTATCTCTGGGTTTTGACTAGAGCTGTATTTTTGCGCGTAATCCCTTCTAGAGAAGATTCTGATTGAATAATGTTTTGCGACTGCAGCTTCCAGATGATATTGAGTGGCATTTCATCGGGAATTTGCAGAGCAATAAAGTGAAGCCTCTTCTGGGTATGATTAGTTCAATCTATTGAATTTAAGTTAATTATAGCTTCTTCAAACTATATTTCCAATTTCATGCTTTTTTTTTTCACAAATTACTGAGTGTTTGAAATTGTTATTATTTTGGCCTGAATGTTTGTTTCCAATTATTACTTGCAATTTATCAATAAAATTAGTGCGGTTAGCAAGAAGGAATAAATTGAAATATTTTCTCAAGGAATAAATTGAAATATTTTCTCAAGTTAAACAATTTATATAAAAAATTAAAATTAAAATATTTATATGAAATAAGGGTTTCATATTAAATTTTAACTTAAAATTTTGATTTTTTATATGAAAGTAAAAATAATTAAATAATATTACCTTTTCAAAAATATATATTGTCTAAAAAGTAAATTTAACTAATTGAAAATAAATTGGCGGAGCAATTTTTCAGTATATATTAAATTTGAGAAAATTAACTAATAATTTTGGAATAAATAAATCATATGAAATTTAATTTAACTGAAAATATAAGGTAATTTTCTCTAAATAAAATAAGATGGAATCATAAATAAGACAAATAGAAAAATTTTTGAATTCAATTGGACGCGGAGGAGAAACCTATATAAGAAACAGAAAGAGACACGTGTATACATATACAGAGATAGAAGCAGTTTTTCCTTTTTTCTGAGAAAGATACGCGATTCTTGAAGACGAAAGCGATCCATAGTGAAGATCCTATTTCTTCCACCCAGTGGAGTGCGAATTTGAGAGATGAACAGGAGGCAGCAAAGGGTTCTGAAATTGTTTATGTGGATTCTCGCCCTCACTCTAGCCGCTTACATAGCAGGTCGACCCTTGTATTGGCATCTCACCGAGGGCTTCGCCGCCGTTCGCCTCGACACCTCTCATTCTTCTTGTCTTCCTTGTCGCTGCGATTGCTCTCTACAGCCCCTTATTTCTCTTCCAGAAGGTTCCTTCTTTCTACCCCCAATATTTCCGTAGAAAATAAATTAAAAAACAATGATGATTAAAACAGCATTATCTGCACTTTCTGTTTTAGAATTTTCATTTTTTTTCTCCCTTAACTGGTGCTTGATTGGGAAGTCACAGTTTATTACAGCTCTGGGCCGAATTCTTATGAGTAAAATTGCGGTTACCTTGATTTGCAATTATGATAAAATCAAAACCCTTCTAAGGAGGAAGAGACAATTGAAACATTATCTACTCAAATAAGCCCACTGGTAGAGGCATTAATTAAGAATCAATGCTGAAATTGGTTTGAATCTGACGCATCGAGTATGGTAGTCTACAAGAAACCCAGAAAAATTGTCTCCACTTTCCTTTCGGTATTGATATTTAAATGCTTTCTAATAAGTGCAATTGAATAATGTACATATTAGAAGAAATGGGTACTCTATTGTCCATTCTGCGTGATCAGTTAATGGCTGATGGTTGGTGAAACTTTACTAATGACTCTGACCATGCATTACATTGGAAAATATAATTGGTAGTATTTACAAATGTTTACTTACTAAGACATTATTAATTAGTTGCTAATCTCTATTTTCCCAGTTGATTTTGGAACTTGATTTTGCTCGTTGAAAGTGACTTAACAGGGTGTCTCTGCTGTTTTTAACCTGCAGGATTGACCAACAACTCCATTATAGGTGAGTTTTTTCTCCTTTATTACATTTACAGAAAGCAACTGGTATGGGATCAAATGGCATCATTAGGCAACCATTATATACTCCGTGGTTAAGTATCCACAGTGTCTAGATCTGAATCTGACCTGGGATGAAGCATTCTGAGATGGTCTAATTCAGTTCTGATTGTGGGTTCATATAGAAGATTTCTTAGACAACCAAAATGCTCTCCAGTCATGATTTTGCATAATTATATCTTTTAATAAGAATATCAAAGTTAGTGTCAAGTTATTAACTAAATCTTATTTTGCTTTAGTCTGGTGTACAGTCAGGCAACTAATAGAATGTGTGCAGTATGATACACTAAAAACATGCATAAATGTGTTTTTGGATTGAGGGGAATAGAAGGGGAAGGTTGGTTTAGATCTAAAATATGGAAAATGTCTAAACTAAAATTTTCCTTCTCTTCAATGCTAACATACCCCAAAAGTTCAAATTATGTTAACCTCTCATCCATGGACAATTTTTTGAATTATGTTTGGTATATATGTAGATTGCATGAGACAAGATCCAGAGGTGAGTGAAGAGATGCAAAACGGCTTTTTAGATCTGTTGTCAGAAGAAGTGAAGCTCAAGGAAGCTGAAGCTCTTGAAAAACATCGGCGGGCTGACATGGCTCTTTTAGATGCCAAGAAATTAGCATCACAGTATCAAAAGGAGGCTGACAAGTGCAATTCAGGGATGGAGACATGTGAGGAGGCTAGAGAAAAAGCAGAAGAAGCACTTGAATCTCAGAGGAAAGTAACTGCTTTGTGGGAGCTCAGGGCTCGACAAAGAGGATGGAATTCGCAATGAAGTCTTGTGCCAAGTTTGAATAGGGCAGTGCCCTTTAGTATGAGAAATTCATCATTTGACATTTTTTCATTGGTTTTTTTTTTTAAAAAAGTTTAATTACAACTTCTCTATTCGTTGATTCTTTTTCTTTTTGTGTTTACTTGGTATAATTTACTGAAAAGTAAGTAAACATGAAAATTCTTTTAGTTCCAGGCCAGTTTGAGATTTTTTTTCCCAATTTCTCCTTGGTTTTGTTCTTAATCCGGCTATCCTCTCAGGTCTTAGGTTGGTGCTCAATTTTTCAGTCTTCCCATGAATGATTACTTTTTTATAAACATATCCACTCATAGTTTGTTGTGAACCTTAGAACAATGGTAAGGTTGTTACCATATGACCTGGAGGTCATATGTTTAAATTTTAAAAATAATTTTTTTGCTTTCAGGCACAAGACTCTGTATATTTGCACCTCACTAGATCTCACATCGTGGAAGTCTCCTACACTGAGTTGCCCTTTTTTATACACTGAGAGTTTGCTGGGAACAGTACATGTAAATGCACTTGTTTGCTGTTACTAGAAATGTCACTATTTACTTGATAATTAACTTTTTTTAGTGTTTGAACCTCACCTTCCGCTTCCATGACCATTATGCAGGACTGGAGTTGCCAATAACAAAAAAGAACTTGCTTGTGGGCAAACAAAACAATGATATGTCTACATCTTTATGGAAAACCTGTGTTGAAGTCTCTTGTATTATGCTCTAATTGGAGAACTCCATGAAAACAACTTTATTTGGAGAAAGAAGGGATTGAAAACTACGTTGTTCCTCCTCCCTTCTTGTTGACTGTAAAGCAAAGGCTCTTCTCGTTATTTTTCATAAAACTCCTATATCTATTTATACAGAATAAAGTTAACCAACAAACAACTATATTAATTATATATTAAATATATATCTGTAACACTCCCTCTCAAGCTGTAGCATAGATATTGATAATGCCTAGTTTGTTAAACAAATATTCCACTCGAGGTCCATTCAATGCTTTTGTGAATAGATCTCTTAATTGTTCTCCTATCTTCACATACCTAGTTGAGATTAGATCTTTTTTAATCTTTTCTCTAATAAAATGACAATCAACTTCAATATGTTTGATCTGTTCGTGATATACTGAATTAGAAGCAATATGGATGGTAGTTTGATTATTACACCACAGCTTTGTTGGTGATGTAGATTTGAATCCGACTTTACGTAATAGGTGATGTATCCATAAAACTTTGAATATAGATTATGCCATAGCCCTGGATTGAAATAAATGTGTTCTTTTATTTAATTATTTGCCTTCTTCTAATATGTGTTCAATGACTAATTGTTTTTATTTGATTCGTTCAAATATGTTTGGTCCGTTTGTGATAGACTAAATTAGAAGCAATATGGATGACAGTTTGATTATCACACCACAGCTTTGCTGGCGACGTAGTTTTGAATCCGACTTCACCTAATATATGTGTTCAATGACTAATGTTATATGAATGAAATAATAATAAAAACCCTATAAAGAGTGAAATAATTATGATCAAATACATATATTGAAATTAATTGATATTAATAGAAAAATGAAGAACAAAATAGAGTAGAAATTTTTTAAAAATTAACAAAGTAAAAAAAAATAAAAAGGAATTATGACCGTACCTAAGACAAATCTAAATAAATTGAAATACCAAATCTTAAAGGAGAATAAAATAGTTGGTAGTACAAATGTCTTTGAATGAAGAGTAGAGAATAAAATAATTTGCAAATAAAAAATGCTTCACTGGTTGAACCACGTTAAAATGCTTCACTAGTACAAATGGATGCATGCTCTAATTTATTGATATCCAAAGCTTTGTTCAATTTTTTTTTTATCAGCTAATGGAAGTAATATAAGGATTAATGGAGTTATGGTAATATTTAAAATTAAGATTTATTTATTTTAAATTAATAAATTTATATTTTATTCAACATAATTACATATGTTTTGGAAGAGCAGTGACCAAAAATATTATAATATAGAGAGTATATCTAGATTGGCCCACCACTGAAGAATTACCGCATGGTGGTTGATTGACTCTAAGGGGCAATCCCTAACAATTGCCCTCACCTAACTTCCGAAGGCTCTCTCACTTGAAAGTCATATAATAAGAAGTGGTCCATCTTTTGAGCCACCACTTTTTAATTTTCCATCTTGAGGAATTGCCCATCTACACTCTCTGAACTACTTGATTGAGTGGGCAACTATATCATCAAGGAGAACATCTATTTAGCCAAAAGAGGCATCAAGTTCAACAATGATGAAGATAACAAAGAAGAAAGATGATCAAAAGAAAGAGCAAGACCTCAAAGATAAGAAGAGGCAATTGCCTCCCAAAGGTCGCTTCTCTTCTTATACCTTATTAACAAAACTTCCATACTGTATCTTGGATGAGATTTACATCGTGGACATCCTCTACTTTCCTCTAATTTGCCAACGGAAGAGCAATGCAAGGGTGAAAAAGAACAACCACTATCTATTCCATAACGATTATAGGCACATTATAGATGAATGCATCCTGCTCAGAGACAAAATTGAATAACTAATCTAGAGGAAAATTTTCAACAAGTATGTCCAAACGAAGGATAAAAGGTCCAAACAAATGTCTCTTCAAGATAACTCCTTCGATCGCAAACAAGCAAATAGGTGCGAATACCACAAAGAGGATGACTATAATCCACCAACTTAAGAGAGATCGATGTGATAGCGAGTGGATCACTACAAGAAAAAGTGGAATTAGAGACGGAAAAAATCGTCTCTAATTACATGGAAATCTGTCTCTAATATATTCAGAGACAGATTAGCAACGGTTTTTATTCCATCTTTGATATGAGCTTTTCTAAATAATAGAGACATAAAAACTTATTCGTTTCTAATCAGAGATGGAAATAATTCATCTTTAAATACAAATATTCGTCGCTACGAAAAAAAAGATGAAAAAAAATTAGAGATGGATTAAAGACGGAATAGAAAAACTCCATCTTTAATTTGGGGCGGAACTTTCGTCTCTAATTTGAAAAAGTCCGTCTCTAATTACAGACGAATTTTTTTGTCTCTAATTGTCTTAAATTTATGCATTCTTGCTCAAATCAGAGACAGAATATTCCATCTCTAAATTATAAATTTTTTCTCTAATTAGAGACGAAATTGTTCGTCGCTAAATCTGTATACTCTATCTCTAATTAGAGATTGAATTTTTTGTCAATATAATAGGGATATTCCGTCGATAATTAGAGACAAAAAATTTCATCTCTAATTAGAGACGAAAAATTTCATCTCTGATGGTATATTCCATCTCTGAATGTAATACTAGTATTTTCTTCCTTTCACTAATTTTTTATCAAATTAGCTAATGAACTAAACAACAAATATTTAATTTCTTACATAATTTTATATTAAAACAATAAATTTCACATCCATACAAAGTCATGTTTGAGTACATAAATATCTAAAAGCTATTTAAACATCATCATAATCATTATCATCTTGTTGCTTATCGCTGCCAGAACCTGACTCTCCATCTCCCTTGTTAAGGGGTAGATTTTCTAATCGATGAAATAATTGGCCGAACAGGCGATTGTATTTTTCGAACTTATCCTTGTCAGTAGTTATCACCTGTTTCTGCTCATCCACTATTTGTTGTAAAGCAATGTTTGCTGCCTATGATTCTTGCCATTTTTGTGTCAACCGCCTATCTAGCTTCACTTGGAAGAGAGGATGAAGCCATGAATCAGGTGCAACTGAAGCCTCCGTTGAAGAGCTTCCAGTTGTAGGTGCCTCTGAACCAACACTGAAAATGTGACCTTTTTTGTTTCTGCTGCCCACCACCTCTAACCAGATCGATGTCTCTTCCTGCTCAGAGATCGTATTCTCAGAGATCGTATTCCCATATGCATCAACTGATGTTTAGGAAGATCTAATTGATTTAAGTCTTGTATATTCTATGTAGAAATTAAAACTACATTATACATAAGTGTAAAATATAAGCATTGTTCACAATGACATCATACATAGAATAGCAATGCTTTCAAACATAACCCATGAAATTATGACCAAAACAACACTATAGAAATAATATCACAAAATAACAATACTTTTAGCCTAAACCATGAAACTATGACAAAAAACAATAACATAAGAACATAGCAATACTTTTAGCATAACCTATAAAAATGACCACATTCCTTCCCATTGAATCTGACCACATCATTGCTATATCACAGACTTCTTTCTCTCAGCCCTTTCTCTCTATCTCTCTCTCATTAAATCTGACCACATTCCTTCCCAAACTTACTTCCACATTCTTAACTCCACAGATTTCATCATCACCATCAGAACACAACTTGGTTATTCATCTCTCAGATACCCAACACAAAACACAATCTGCTTTATTTGGTTCAACAAATTGGGCATCTCTTAAATAAACTACTCAATTAAGACATTAATTTAGTTAAGAAAAATAACAACCCTTGCTACATCCCTAGCCACAACAAAATCCAAAGGGAAGGAAAACACAGGGGAAAGCAATCTGTACACTTATGGGAAAAATTGCAATCGGGCAGCAGCAATGCCCAAGCATCGGTGAGAAGAACACCATAATTAGAAGAGAAGGAGGAAAATAAGGATAGAAAACTCACCTTCTTCAACCAAACCAACTGAAAGTACAGACGAATCCTAACGACTCTATTTGTGGGGTCTTTGGTTGTCGTCCTGATAAGCAACGATGGTGGGTCCCTCCGATAAACAACTTCAATGGTGGCCACTGGTTGAATAGCATATGGCGTGGTGAACGGCGACGAATGGCAAGGCGTGGTGAGTGGGACCAAAAGCGAGCGTGTGTGGAAGGAAATGGGGATGGAAATGCAAAGTGTAAATTTTAACACTTAACAGATGAAGTTCTGGCACTTCCATGAATATATACTATATGTAAAAAACACTGTCATATATATATTGACAGCCATTGCGGCACACATGGTTATTCGCCTATTACACTCTAATGCTTTAGGTCCTGTACTCGATCCTTCCATGTAACACCCCCCACGTTTTTTTGCCCATCTCAAGTTACATACAATATATAAAATAAATGTAACATTAAAATTTAACAGCCATTGCAACACACATGGTTATTCATCCGTTACACTCAAATGCCTCAAATCCTATGTTCGATCCTTCCATGTGATGCCCCTACATTTTTTAGCCCATCTCAAGTTACATACAATATATAAAACAAATGTAACGCTATACTCTGACAACCATTGTGGCACACTTGGTTATTCGCTTGTTCCACTCCTTTAATGCCTTAGGTCCTATGTTTGATCCTTCTATGTGCCAGCTCAAAAATTTTTTTAAGACAATTTAATTTTGGACATGGATTAGAGATGGAAAATGTCTATCTCTAAATTTTGGGATGGAATTTTTTCATCTCTAATCTGTTGCCAAATTTTTTTTATGCAAAATGATGTTGTATCATTATATTTTTCTTAGGACAAATTAGGGACGAAATTTTTCTGTCTCTAAGTTCATCACATTAAATTTTTCCTTACCAAATTCAAAAAAATGAATTTGTGACTAGTTGAGGACGACTTAGAGACTGATTTATTGGAGGTAGAAAAAATTTCGTCCCTAATGGACTACAGATTAATCTAGGAAAATATCAACTTTCCTAATGTTCATACCTCTGAATATATAGGATACAATAGCCATCTTCGAAAGTAGGTAAGTCACTAAAACAATATTTATTGAGATACTTCTAATTTCCCATTGGATTATATCACTCCATCCAAATGATGTTTTACTTCAGTAGGAAGGCTTTTCCACCATAAGTCGATTTAAATGAGAGGGCTATTACTTGCTAAAAGTCCAAGCCAACTAACGCCCACACTACTGGATGCTAATGAAATGGAAGCTAATGATGAATTACAGTAGTGAAGATTGAAATGAAACAATAGCCGTGAGTGATCAAAGATGGAAATGAGACATTGCCATGACATTAGAGAAAAGAAGATGAAAATGAAATCTTATTTAATTTCAGCACTTTGTTATTACATACAATATTTTTGTTATTAAATACAATATTTATAAAATATTGCACCTTATAAATTGATAGCCATTGTGGCATACTTGGTCATCGACCTGGTACATTCTATTGCCTCTTGTCCTGTGTTCAAATCGTCAAAATGCCACTCTACAAACTTTTTTTTAGCACTTTGTTACTACATTCAATATATATAAATATGTGCCCCATGTTAATTGGCAGTCATCACGTTGCGCTTGGTTATTAGCCCATACAATCTACTGCCTCTAGTCATGTGTTCGATCTATAATTCGCTTATAGCTCCACACAATTTTTAATTTGTTAGAGACAAATTAGAGACGGATAAATTTTGTCTCTAATTCGTCTCTTCCCGTCAAAATAATTTTCCCATCAAATTCAAAGAAACATAATTTTACGCCGGACTGAGTGACAATTTAGAGATGGATTTTTTAGAGACAGAATTATTCGTTCAGAGATGGATCTGGCATAAATTAGAGACAGAACAAAAACAAAAAATATTCTGTCTCTAAATAGTTTAGAGACGAAATATTTTTTATTTTTGTTCAGTCTCTAATTTTCAGTAAATTTAAAACAAAAAAATTAGCGACAGAAAATGGATACTTTAGAGACAAAAATTAGAGATTATATTTTTTCTTCTCTAATATCAAATTAAAAATTTTTTCCCTTTATCGACAGATTTTTCCACAAAGTAGAGACAAGATATATTCTGTCTCTAATATCCTTCTTTCTTGTAATCGATCATGGTGATCGATCATAGTGCTCAATTACCGATCAAAGAAAGGGAGAACAACATATAATAATGCATTAGAGATCACCTTTGCATTCTCATATTTTGCCTGAGATCGACTTGGAACATGATGAACTCATGGTAATCACTATCATCGTAGCCAATTATGAAGTTAATCAGAGTCCTGATTAATTAAGGCTCCTCGGCATATATCCTATGTTGAGATTTCTTTAAGAAACTTTGTTTGGTGAACAGTAGTTTTGAAATTTGAATATGTGTTTGTCTTGCACATTCTGATTTTTGTATTTGCAATATGAACTAATTACAAAATGTTTTGAATACGTATAAGTAGGTTATGCAATTGCAAGTAGGCAACGTATTAACTATATATATATATATATATATATATATATATATATATATATATATATATAAAGAAAAGAGAAATCGTTGAAGTTGACCGTACATTATTATATTTTTGGACAAAGCGGTATTAATTAATTAATTAATTAATACTTTATCTTAGATCCACGTGCTGACCGCTTTATAATACAATTTAAAACGTCAAACAGTACGAAGACAATATATGTGAGGAAAGAGCACTAGAGTGCTTATGTAACTGATTTTCTGGTTTATTCCAGAAAAGTATTGAATGCGTTTCCTTGAGACTTTTGAATAAGCAACCTTTTTTTAAATCTTTTTCTTTTTGAGGCATAGGCATGAAATATTTTTTTTAACAAATATTTAAATTTAAATTTATCATATTATAAAGAATTAATTCAATTCGTTAGATTCATCTCTATTGGTAAGCATTAAAATATATTTATATGATAATGACTTAATTTAGAGTTTTTATCATTAATATCAAAAATTTATATTATATAAAATAAAATAAAATAAAATATATAATATAAAAAATAAAATAAAAAATATTAAAATTAAATAATTTTTTATTATTTAATTCATAATTTTAAATTATATTTTAAAAATTTTAAAAATATTTTTTTGTGTATAGATATGAAATTTTTAGTGTGTATATTTATATTATAATAATTTTGAATTATCTGGTTATTAATATCACAAAATAATATATTTTATAATATACTATAAAATCAAATATACAATATAAAGATGTGAAAGAGAGAAAATAAAACTAATAAAAGATTACAAGACAAGACATGAGTGGATTAAATTAATAACTTTTTATTATTTAATTTATTATTTTAAACTTATAATAACTATAAATGCTTAGTATGCACAAATGTGCATCCTAATATTTTAAAACATTTTTGAAGTTTATATCATAATGATTATGAATTTTTTTTACCAATGGTATTAAAAATGATATATTTTATAACATAAAATATCAAATAAAATATATAATGATATAAGAAAAAAATAATAAAATATTATAAAATATTGATGAATTAAATAATTTTTTATTATTTTAAAATAATAATAATTATTATTTCATGTTATATTTTAAAGATTAAAAAAATTGAATACATACGTTTGTGCACGTGAACCGCGTCGCACGCGTATGTGTGTATAAAACCAATTTTTGCGTCTTCTTAATTCCTTGCTCACACTTACGTACATAATCTGACTTTTAAGCAGAAAACATTGTCCTTTACTGTATATTTGAGTCTTGACCAAGAAATCAAATTCATTACTACACGCAGTTCTACTATAAACTACATCCCCCTAAGGTCATGCTGTAAAGAAATTAACAACTAATAATAATAATCACGTACGGTCAAAGAAATAACAAGATATTATTGAAACCAGCACCAATTTAATATTTTCCCATTGATTAATAAGTCCTTAATTACCAACTCATAGCTATTGGCATTTTCAACATCCTTGGACGACACATTTTCACCTAATTATTTTGAAATTTTTTATCTATATATGCTTCTAAACAAGCCTAACTTCGTTACTCAACCACATTATATGTTGACCTTTGAATCAGACCACTCCACATACATACACACAATACTAAAACTCTCTAATTCATTTTGTTCCATTCCTCCTCTCTATAAATACCATGTCCCAGCTTTATTCCTTAAACACATTCATAGTTATTCAATCAGCCTCTAGCCACATAGCAACATGAAGTCCCTTAAGACGCTAGTTTTGCTTATGGCCTTTCTTATGGCAGCTTTGGCAATGGCTCTTTCAGAAACAATTCCAATAATCCCAGAGGAAACTCATCGCCTCCTTCGTGGGAAACACCACCACCACCACCCCCACCACGACCGGCCAGTGATGACTTGCGATAAATATCCCCAGGTTTGCCGGAGACCGGGGAGCGAGGGGCCTGACTGCTGCAAGAAGAAGTGTGTGGATGTGTCAAGTGACAGAAACAACTGTGGGAAGTGTGGGAAGAAATGCAAGTACTCGCAGATGTGTTGCAAAGGGAAGTGTGTGAGCACTATGTTCAGCAACAACCATTGTGGGAGATGTGGCAATAAGTGTCTTAATGGGGATTCCTGTGTCTATGGGATCTGCAGCTATGCGTAAAGTAATTATTATGGGGCTAACACAGCAAAAGCTATAAAGCCAATTAATTAATTCTTGAGGATGGTGTTATTGTAATAAGGATATATATAGTATACATTTGTTAGCTTGTGAGTTGCGACTAAAGAAAAGAGGCGATGCATGATCGCCTATGACTTGATAGTTTATATGACATTAATTAGTTTTATTATTAAATTAAATGAATTCTTATTTGGTTGTAAGGGTAAATTGTACAATTACTCTATTACGTTTAACTCACACTATTTTATTATATATAAGGGAATTTTGTTAGTATTAATCAGCGGAAACTTACGATTAAAAATTCCCTTTTTTTTTTCGGGTAAAAGATTCACTTTTATATAATAGTGAAACTTCTTAATATAAATGAAAGTGAAGGGCAGACAAGTGTTTTAAAAATTGAACCAATTATTAAATAGATAAAGAAAGTAGTTTATGGTTTAGTCCACGTATAATTAAACTGTAATTAAATCAATATTAATATTAATAATTATTATATAAATAATAATTATATAATTATCAAATTAAATAAATAAAATAATATACATTTAATATGTGTGATTTCATTACATTTATTATTATTTTTTACTTATCTATTTTAACTTTTAAGAATATATAAAAATATATTTTTAATTAATTTTGTTATTTCACTTATCTTATTTCACTTATTAATCATTTTTTAGTAAATCTATTTTTTTAGAGATTTTTAGTCTCTAAAAAATAAAAAATACTATGATTTAGTTTTTAAAAAATTATAATATGTATATTTTGATCCCTCAAAGATTACTATAGTCATTAGTCTCAAAATCATTAATCGTTAATGGCTTAAGCAATGTTGCTTGTTAAGTGTTGATGCGGAGCTGTTAAGTGCTTTGTTAGACGCTCAGTCTACCTACATGGAAAAGAGACCTACTTAGCACCTAGTCATGTTTTAACAATAAATTAAGAGCCAATGCTCGGTCACAAACTTGCTAAAATAACTAGGAAGAAGAAATTTAATGATACTAGTCACGAACTTGAGAGCACTAAGTAGAAATTTCTTTTGACATGAGGAAGATGAAGGAATTGCTTTTCCTCTGCCATTTGCCTATGATCAAATGGTAAATTTTGGTAATAAAACATGTTTTTGTTCTTTGAGAAATTAGTTTTTTAATATAAGTAGATTTTACAACAATTAAAAACTTAAAAAAATGGTCAAATAAGTATTGGCAAATATAGTTAGAATTATGTCAATATTTTTTGTTAATAATATTAACAATGTTTGCTAAAGAGATTAGTATGACATCATATTTCGATTAGTTAAGGGAGATTAATAGAATAAAAGAAGGATTAGGGACTAAGATGAAATCCAATATAAACTAAAAGGAATAAAACAATGCTTTAACCTTTAAACATAATATTAAATTTAGGCTAGAGAATTATTGCAACACCAAAGTTTTTTTAAAAAAAAAATTAATGTTGAGAGGTTGACACAGTGTTTTAAAAATTAAACTAGTTATTAAATCAAAAAATTTATCAAGTTATGAGCTGGCTAATTTAACCATTCAATCAATAGTTAAACTAGATGATATCATCTAGTATACTATAAAAATACAAGTTGTTTACAATTGCTTTTACCAAAAAACCCTTGTAACTGCCTTCAAACAAATGCAATGTTCTATGGAAAGGTCTCATAATCTTTCAAAAGTAACATTTCTGCGGATTCATGCACCCTTTCAAATTACAAAAAAAGGGCAAGCGATTTCAAACCAACTATTCCATTTTCTATTTTTCTATGTCACTCTGGATTCTCTATTCTTCCTAAACAAATTTTCATTGTTGAGTGCAGACCCTTTATTATGATTGTTTATGGTAAATGAAGTGACAAGACCTTTGAAATAATGGTAAAGCGCTCCATATATATAATTATTCAGCCTTTAATGATCTATTTCTTGTGGCAAGAAATTCTATTCTTAACCTCTTCAATGGAGATTTCCTTTACGTATTTCAAGATGCTTACATCTAAAGGGTTGATTGGTCATTGTCTCATGTTCAAAGACAAAGCAAGCACAATTCGGAGGATCGAATTGATGCTGGCAAGTGAAAGTTCTATTTTGTTGTCTTGAATGAACCAACTTGCTTCTCTGTTTCAGAAAATTCCAATTTGATAACTTGAAACCTTCATTTCTCTATTTTAAAATCTCAAGAAAAAAAAAACTTCATTAACATCGATTCAATATTTCAAAACCCAATTAGGCAACTTTAGACAAAACACAACTACACGACTCAACCTGGATACACTTCACTAAACAAAGGCTAATATTGTTTTGATGAAGAATGATCTTTTATTGGCTCCAAAGAATGCAATCGCTAGCTAGAGTGCTTATAGTTGTAAGATATCATAATGGGCTTTGCTTCATTTGAAGCAATACCTTCTTACTATGATAGCAAAGTATCCCTTCCTTGGCATCTTCGAAGACAAGCATAACAAAATGAGGTACAAAAGTGAGCAAATTTTGTAAATTAAACGAATATTGTTGCTCTCTCCTGGTGTAATTATTTATTTCCTAAAAGACTTTTAAGTCATGCTATATTAATGATTTGTGCCCAGAAGATGATGATAAAGCCTTCTATTGTTCTGTATTATATTTGTGCCTCTATTATCTATCTTATTGAATCTCCTCCATGCATTTGTGTTAGTTCACCTTAATTTGGACAACTACTTCCACTCTATTTCTTTTAATTTTTTAAAAATATGAAACTTTAAAATAGTCAAAATGCTAGGACGTCCATGAGTTGAACTTAAACAATAATGGGGAAGTGTTTCTAAAGTATGATGTATGATATAGGCAAACTTCTTTCGATGTTATATATGATATAGGCAAACTTCTTTCGATGTTATATATGATATAGGCAATGAGATAAAGGTAAAGTAAAAATATAAGCACTTGAAATAATAAGCTTTTTCCTAGAGTCATCTTTTTTAAATTAATATAGAATAGATGCATTATTTTGTTACATTTCTTTTTATTGACAAAATTATTTAAAGAGAAAAATTCATAAAAGCAAAACTGTTATTAAAAGATTATCTGAAATCACTGCTTTTGAAACTGTTAAAATAATTAGATCTTTCTTTTGCGTATCTAATATTAAAAAAAAGAAGAAGTATTTTTCAAGTTGATTAGGAGAATTAATAGCAATATCCTTTTCAATACATAAATGAGAGGAGCCATTTTCATCATTGATGAAATACTAATATATTATTGTACGATGTTATTTTTACTCTCTTATTTGATGAATCCAAAGATTAAATCAATTTAGAGTAAATTATATTCTCCTTTTTTGGGAAAAACTAAAATTATACTCCTCTCCTATCAGAGATAAGAAAATTAGCAGTTTTATCCCTTTTGACCAAAAGATTATTATTTTTATTATTTATATAATTAAATATATATATTTAAATGATATAAAAATTATTTTTAAAAAATTTAAAATAAATTAACTTTATTATTTTTAACTCAAAATAAATTATAATGAAGTAATAATTTTTAAAATATATTTTTTAATAAATTAAAAAAATTTTAAAAAATTAATATTAACATTAAAGATAATTTGATTAAAATAAGTGAAATTATAAGTTTTTATATATTTTCAAGGAAGGGAATTATAATTTTTTTAAATAGATATGATGATAATGTAATTTTAAAATCTCTAAAAAAAATACATAATTTACTCATAAATTTAATAAATATTTTGAGCATATATTCTAAAACCTTAATAATTTCAATTGAGTTACATTATCCATTTATAGTAAACTAATTAATAAGATTTAAAAAGTAAAGTTTATTTTTTTCCAATTAATTTACTAATAAGTATAATATCATCTAATTTTTCAATAAATTTTTCAAAAAATATATTCATAATTTTTTGTATATTCTAAAAAATTAATAGCATGTGCAATGCACATGTCATTTAACTAGTAAAAACAAAAAGAATAATAATTAAATATTTTTAATATTAATAATATATCTTATATTACAAAATTATGTTTTTATTTGTGATTTTTTAATACAATGAATAATTTATAAAAATACATTATATGTATAAAAATAATATAGGCTCAAATCATGATAATTTTAGTATTTAGATTATTTATATATCATATCAATTACTCTACAATTAAATAAAATTTCAAATTCTAAGATCTACAATGTATATAGTTTAATATAATTTAAAATTTTAGACTCAAACATCAAAAATAAAAAATAAAAAATAAAAAAAATAAAAATCTTGACTGATTCAATTAGAAATTTTCTGATTCTCAATTTTTTTCCAATTTTTTCTGATTTGGTTAGTCATTTTATTCTTAAGAACAAATCAGTTTGAAAGTCCATAGAATTATACCACTATTTTTTAGCTTTAATTAATATATTAATATTTATACAAAAGCATTAAAATATTTTAATATAAAGGAAAAGAATACATAATTTTATAATTAAAAAAACTCAAAATTTGAACAGAGACCATCCAACTATTGACAATTTCACAAAAAAATATTTTATAAAATAATAAAATTCAACAAATTTATTCTAAAAAATCATTTTTCTCAAACTTTTATTTTTGTCTTTTAATGTAACTAATTCATTAAAGAAAAATTTTCATTTAACTCATTTTCTTTATTTTTAAAATTTTTATTTTTTAAAACAAAAATATTAATAGCTTAAAAAACATATTTATCATGAAAGATAATGGACCGAATCACCGAGAGTAATATATTGTAATATTCTTAAATTACTATTTTATACAACTCAAGCGACCCTATAACTTCATTTTTTCTCATACCGTAAGAGTTAGCCTTGAATTCAATTTTTTTTTTTTTTTTTTTTTTTTTTTTAACCGTTGGCGATCTGAACGTTAGTCTCCCTCTCTCTATATATCTCTTTCTCAGACTTCCTCTATTGTGTCCTTATTTCTCGTTTTTTTTAATTTCATTCATTGTTTTAGTTTCTTCTCTGAAGTGTCCAGGAATGGCGAGGAAAGATCTACACTCATACAGCACTGTTGAAATGGATGGTTTTGGGGATGCACCGTCCATTGTGCATTCGCCATGGTTATCTCTGGTTCTTTTCTCTCTTCAATTTGTTATTCTTGTTCTTTTTTTTTTTTTCTTAATTGGTGTTTTCTTTTGGATTGGGAATTATGGCACTGTTTTCTGTTGCTAGACGTTTCTAGAAGTTCCAAATCAGAACTTGGAAATCAGATTTTTGTTTTTGTGGCTCTGAAAAATCTGTTTTACAATCAATGACAACTTCGAAGTTCCAAATCTGTTTAAAGATGATTCCAAGAATCTGCTTTCTGTTTTCTGTTTACAGATTATACCTCTGTTTTCTGTTGCCAGAGCCCAGAAAGACGTCTTTAGAAATTCCAAATCTGAACTTGGAATTTCATTTGTAGAATCAAATTTTTGTTTTCTTGGCTTTGAAGAATCTGTTTTGTATCAATCAAATAGACGTCTCTGATGACCAAACAAATTGTTCTTGCAGTATTTTTTGTTTTTCCCTTTCTATTCTTATTTCTCTAAGAAGATGAAATCACTAACTGTCTATTTTTTAGAGAAAGAACACCACTGAATTTTCTTCCTCTGCTTTCGAACTCAGTTTTGTTTGCTTTGTTTGTTTTTCTAAATGGTGTTTAATTAAATATTTTGTTGCCCAGAAAAATAAAAAAGAGCCAAGTCAACAGCAGGAATCCTTATTCTTTCCATAAAATCCTTACCAAAGAGTTCTCCAATAGTATCTTAGCGACCAGAGGGGTTTAAAACTGCTTTAATGTCCTGATACTTTGAAGTTTGATGCATAAAAAAAACACTGCATTACCTATACGACATCAATTAGTAATAGTTCCAAATTCCAATATGGAATTTATGCATTGGGATTATTGGAATTATTTGACTTTTTGCATTATGGTTCTCTTTTTATATTCGTTATATATGGTGATAGCTGATTATAAATCATTATATTATTTCGTTTCAGAGAGACTTTTTGATTTTGTGATTACAACATCTAACTATAGTCTAAAAGTGTCTCCTTATTGCTAATTCAGTTTGTGTTTTGTAATGCTGGGGTCCTAATAATTTATGACATCTATGTATTTCAGTCAATTATTTGAAGCAATATTCAGATTGGGGCCACAATTTAATTAAAAAGAATACAAATCCTTATCGAAAAATTGCCAACTCTTAGTGAACGACCAACAAAATTCAACCGCCCTAGCTCTTCTTACTCTTCCATCAAATTTCAGAAACTGCATCTGCACTATGCATGCCTACCTCTTTAAATTTATACTTAACTTTTGTAACACACACACACACATATAATAATAATTTACTTTTCTTGCTAATTTAAGAAAAGGACAAATGATAAAGAGGCGAAGGTGGATGGAGCAACTTTGGTTAAGAACAAAATTAATACAACACATGAATAACCTTCCCATTTTTTCTTGCTTTATCCTTGTCCGGAAATTTGTGAGCTTCTAATGTGTGTGACCTTGTGTATTATTTACGTCACTGTGTATATATATTTATGCATTTTTAGTCTTCAATTTGAAGATTATTAGAATTATTTGGCAATTTGCATTTTGGAATATTGGTTCTTATTATATTCTTTATATTCATTGTATATATGGTGATTGTAAATTTTAAGTTATTATATTTATTTTAGAGAGATATTTTGATTTTGTGATTACAACATTTGTATATGAGCTTTTTTTACTCCTTTTTAACAACAAATTTGTATTAGTTTCATTTCTTAGCAACTCAAATATGGTTTTTGACAACGAAAATTGATAATTTAAAATAAATTAATGTTTAAGCTTTGTTTCAACATAAAATAATTATTATGAAAAATCAAGTACAACACAAAGGCGAGGCCAAAAGCTTAAAAGCAAAGGGCCTGAAGGACAAGGACCAACTGTATGAAGAAGGAGGGTCGACCTTACAAAGGAAAAAGGTCGAATCAAGGATAGTCGGGCCAACTAAGAAGAAGGAGGATCGATCCAACTAAGAAGGTAAGGTTAGCCCACCAGCCCGATAGAGCAGGGTCACGTTGGCAAAGGCAGATGGTTATGCCGATGGAGGCAAAGGGTAGTGTCAATAAAGGAAGAGGGCTGTTCTGACATAGGCGATGACAGAGGCGGGTTGTCCCAGCGATGGAGGTGGACAGTTGGCCCACTTTAAGGAAGAAGAGGGTCGACCCACTCTAGGGAGGAAGAGGGTTGACCCACCCCACCCTATAAGACAAAAGGGTCGAGTGGACCAAGGATAAGGTTCTTGCCAATGGTCAACCACATTAAGGATGAGAAGGGTCGGCCTGACGAACGAAAAGGGTTAGGCTGGCTGACGAAGGAGGAGGTTCAGCCCGAGTAAGAAAGAATAAGGGTTGTCCTAATAAAGGAATGGGAGAATTGTCCTGCATGATAGCTCTAGGTAGGAGGTGGTTTGACCCAGAGGAAGAGGACGATCAAGTTGATGAAGGAGAAGGGTCAGCCTAGATGAGGAAGAGGGTCAGCACAATGGAGAAAGATGATCATCCCAACGCAGAAGGAGGGTCGGCTTGATGCTGCTTAACTTAGAAAGAGGGTCAACTCAATGATGGAGGTGGAAGGTCATGTTGATGAAGGCAGAGGGTCACACCAATGATGAAAGATGAAGGCAGAGGTTCAGCCCTCCCTAAGGAGCAATAAGGTCAGCCTAAGTTTAGAAAGGAGGAGGGTTAGTTAACGAAGGAGGATGGTTGGACGAATCAAGGAAGAGGTTTGCATCAACGAGGAAAGGACGATCGACCCACCTTAAGAAGGAGGAGGGTTGTCCTGCCTAATAGAGGAGTAAAGTTATCCTGCTCGAGGGTAAAGGTTATCTTGCCTGAGGGTAGAGGAGGCATAGTAGAGGCGAATGCCTAAAGAAAGAGGAAGGGGAGGGTCGACCCAACTGAGGATGAGGGTTGGTACAACGGAGAAGGAGGGTCATCCCGACATAAGAGCAAGACGACAAATCCTAAGGGACTAACCCACAGAGTCTAAGGGTCACGCTAATGAAGGCAGAGGATCACACAAACAGAGGTTGAGGGTCACATAGACATAGACAAATAATTATGCTGATAGAGTAGAAGGTCGGCCTACTTTAAAGAGGAAGAGGATGAGGGTCAGTCTAAACGAGGAGGACGGTTAGGCAAACTAAGAAGGAGGTTCGAGCTTTCGAAGGATGAAAGTTATGCCAACGAAGGAGGTTCGAAGGGTTAACCTACCCTTGGAAGGACAGTTATCCCACCTTAGGCAGGAGGAAAGTCGGCCGGCCTAAGAGAAGAGGAGGGTCGTCCTAATTGAGGAAGAAGGTTGTATTTGTCGATAAAAGCTCCGGTCATCCTTCCCTAACCTAGAGAGAAAGAGGGTCAGCTTGACGGAAGAGGACAATTGGGTGAACCAAAAAGGAGGCTCGCACCTACAAAGGACGACGATCACACCAATAGAGAAAGAAGGTTGACCACCCTAAGGAGAAGGATGGTTAGCCCACCTTAGGGAGGAGGAAGAACGGTCATCCCACCCTAAGGAGAAGGATGGTTAGCCCACCTTAGGGAGGAGGAAGAACGGTCATCCCACCCTAGGCGAGGAGGGTCAGCCCACTTGAGAGAAGGGGAGGGTCGTCTTGACAAAGAAAAGAAAGTCCTGCTCAACCGAGGAGAAGGCTCCTTTCAACAAGGTCAGCCCAATGGAGAATGAGGGTCGTCCTTCCTTAGGGAGGAGGCAATTTAACCAGAAGGAAGAAGAGGGTAAGGTTGACAAATAAGGAGGGTCATCTTGTAGGAGGAGGAGGGTTAAGCGAGAGAGGGAGGAGAAAGAGGAAGGAGAGGGTCATCCTAACGACGGAGAAGGGTCGTCCTAATGTATAAGTTAGAGTTTTGATATGATGAAGACAGAGGGTAGAGATTACAAAGATAGAGGGTTGAGATGACAAAGACAAATGAGGAATGACAGTCATCCCACACTAGACAAGGAGGGTCGGCCAGCCTAAGAGAAGAGGAGGGTGGCCTAACAAAGAAAGAGGGTTTGTCTTACTTAACAGAAGAGGAGGGTCATCCAAATCGACGAAGGAAGAGAGTCGTCCTGCTCGATAGAGGAGAAGGGTCCTTCCCTAAGAAGGAGATAGTTCGACCTAGAGGAAAAGAAGGAGAGGGTTAACCCAATTGAGGTGGAAGGTCATCCCGATGCACAAGTCAGAGTCGGAGCATTGCGTCAATAAAGGTAGAGGGTTAAGACAACAAATCTAGAATTTTGAGATGACAAAGACAGAGGGTTGAGACGATGAAGCCAGAAGGTCGAGACGACAAAGATAGAGGGTTGGTCTAACAAAAAAGGATAATTGGGCAAGCCAACAGGGGGTTTTGTGGCCTACAATGTATGAGGGTCGTGAGAACAAAAAATAAGGGTTATATGCTAACAAAAAATGAGGGTTAGCTTACCCTAGAGAGGAGGTAGGAGGGTTGTCCTGCCTAACAAAGGAGGAGATTCGTCCTGCCCGATGGAGGAAGAGGAAGGTCGACAAGGCAGAGGAGGGTCAACACAGGAATAAGGTCTAATGCTAGAAGAGGGTTAGCCTGACGGAGAAGGGTCATCCCAACAGAAGACTAGGGTTAACTCGACAAAGTAAGAGGAGTGTCGACCAACTCAGGATGATGGTTTTCCTAAGGGAGGAAATGGCTAGCCTTGTTGATAAAGGTCGACTGAACAGTAAGTGGGCAACCTAATGAAGGAGGAGGAGGGTTGGCAACAGAAGAGTCAACCCATCAAAGAAGCAAGGTGCTAATAGTGATAGAGTAGGGTCAGCTCGATGAAGAAGAAATGCCACATTAACAAATGAGAGGGATTATCTCGAGGAAAGAGAAGGGCCACCCTAGCAAAGTAAGAGGCATCCTTCTCCTTCGGTGTGCCTTTGTTAGGATGGCCTTCCTCTTTTTTGGGATAACCCTCCTCCTCTATCGGCTCCACACTTCTCAGTGAAGGTCAATCTTCCTCCTTAATCGGCTGACCTTACTCCTTCGTCAGGCTAACCCTCCTTTGGCATTAGGTCGACCTTATTCCTGTGTTGAACCTCCTATGTCGTGCCAACCCTCCTCCTCTTCCATCAGGCAGGATAACTCTCTTTCTCTGTTAGGCAAGACAACCCTCTTCTTCTATCAGGAAGACCCTTTTTCAATCTTAAGTAGGCCGACCCTCCTTCCTCCTCTCTAGGGAGAGCTGACCCTTATTTTTTGTTAGCACGACCCTCATCTTTTGTCAGCACGACCCTCATCTTTTGTCAGCACGACCCTCATACATTGTAGGCCATAGAACCCTTCTGTTGGCTTACCCAATCATCCTCTTCCGTTAAACTGACCCTTTGTCTTAGTCATCTCAACCTTCTGGCTTTATCATCTCAACCCTCTATACTCGTCGTCTCGACCCTCTAGCTTTATTGTCTCAACCTTCTATCTTTGTCATCTCAAATTTTGGATTTGTCATCTTGACCCTCTGTCTCTATTGATGCAATGCTCCGACTCTGACTTGTGCATTGGGATGACCCTCTACCTCAATTGGGCCAACCCTCATCCTTAGTTGAGTCGACCCTTGTAATAAATCAAAAATTTTGAAATAATTAAATTGGGCGAATTTAAACCCTAATTTTATTAAAATTGAATCCGCGTAATTTTTTGAGTTTACGGTTGGAATTTGAGAATTTTTCAGAGTTAAAATTCGATCCGAGGAAGGAAAACGCGGCTTAACAATAGAGAATTAACAGATAAAGTATCAGACTTCAATTCTATAAACAAAGGCCAAATCCCTCTCATAGACGGCATCTGAAAATTACCCCGGGTGAAGTGACAAAAGATCGAATTGTCCTTGGAGGATTTAAACTCTCAAAAATTCCACAATTCCCTCACATTTTCACATTTTCTCTCTCTCTCTCTCCTCCCTCCACTTTCTCTTCCCTCTCTCCTCCACTCTCACCATCGTGCGCATCCAACACTGTCGCCTTACGTTGCCGCCTGACCCAGCCACTGCCGCAGCTTGACGCCCCCGACCTCTAACAACCATCCCCGGCCACCAATGGATGCCACAGTCATCAAAAAACGTCTCTTTTCCCCCTTCATCGTGCGTTTCTCCACCAGCCATGATCTCCGCCGTTCGACTCCATCCGATGACACCGCCCCCACAATTGGGAAGGCTGAGCTACCAGATTCTTCCCATAGCTCCCAGCCGCCGAACGTTGTCGCCACGCGCCCAGATCGAGGCAAAAATTATGACCTAAACGGTTGTGAACTACCAGATCCGGCCTCCTCATCTTACGAGCTTCATTTTGGTGTAATTTATAACCTCAACTGCATCCCTTCGCTATGCGCTGCTGTGAGCCATTGTGCCCCACCGTGATCCACCGTGCGCCATCTCCAGAGAAGCCAAAAAGGGTTCAGAATCAAAATTTCACCTTTCGGAACCCCTGATATGGTCTAAATTGCCCTGATCTAATGTTTTATGATTGAAATTGAATGTCGAACATTTGTAAGAATTATTAAATTGGCTTAAGAAAATGTGTAACCGGACGTAGAAAGTTTACTTGAATGAGAATGCATGGGAATGCCCAGGAAGCCTCGCATATATTCTAAATTGACACTGTGAATACCTAATTAAGAGCAAACAATAATCAAGTAGAGTGATTTACGCTCCCCTATATTCTAAATTGACACTGTGAATACCTAATTTGATTTAATTTGACTGCATGGGAATGCATGCCACTTTCAATGAGTATATCTGTATGCCTGTATACTGTAAATGCCTGTTGCATGTTAAAAAAATTTGGCTATCGGATTTAGATGCCATAGGAACGAGTTGACTTAGGGTAGGGTACTTAATAGTCGGTATGGGACGGTCGTTGAGTATCCCGAGTGCATGGGATTTTATAAATGTATCATTTTAATTGGATTTAGCCTGCATTAGTTAGGGATTACACGATAAACCAGGACGACCCTATGAAAGGTTTAAGGAATATAAGGGGGGATAACCTATACGGAAAAACATTGTGATTTAGACGTAATATCCTAGAACCCTGAGAACTAGTCGACCATGTGTATGTGATTCCGAATAGACTGTATGAGGATGAGGATTGGCATATGTGCACATGCCAGGGGACGCCCTAGATGTTAATTCTCACCCGGTCCTTAAGTGAGTGATTGGTGTCACAGATCACACTCACAATATAGGAGGCGTGATTTTGGGTGATTGGTGTCATGGATCACACCTAACGAAAAAGAATGATTTTTGTAAAATGGCATGCAATTGGATAGATTCAGATACAGTCATATAATACTTATGACCGATGTGTATGTGAAAACATCGGGCATTGGATTTTAAACTAGATTTTCAGTACAGATTTTAGAAAATAGATTTTATACTCTTAAAGTATTGCATCGTTTTTTGTGCATTTTATGATTTTAAAAGTTAAGGTAATTCACCGATTTTTGAATTAAACATGAGGAGATGTTTTTTGTGCTTTGTCACAGCTGAGCATATAACTATTTTGAAATTATTTACTGTAAATTACTTTACTGGGATTTAACTATCTCATGAGGTTGTTTGCTCAGATGAACAGGAACAAGGGCCTAAGAGATAGCTGGGCAGAAACTGGATGACAGACGGATGTATAGCATAGTTTCTAGGCTTGAATTTTGATATGTAATTATTCTGTATTAATTGATTTGCTGGCTGTTTTGATGTAAACTTACTGGATATTAGCTGTTTTTATTTAGGTAACGTTCGAATTATAGGGCAAACTCTGCCAAATTTTTGACAGAAATGAATGTTTAAATTTTAGTTTAAGTTAAACTTTATGTGAATGGATTGTGGATTCTGATTTATGATTATTAGATTTGATATTCCAGAGCTTGTTATGATTGTATGTGAATTTAAAATAGCTGCATAGGACATAAGGTTAAGTGGAATCTGAATGGACAGTGGTAAGAGTCTATTTGGGTTACACTCAACCTGTAACGATCTCCTGACATTCCCGGATCAGGGAAAAAGTGAAAAATTATTTTGAAAACTTGTATGCTTCCGCTACTCTGATAAAGGTAAGTGTATCTTAGATTTAGGGGGTCATTGTAACCACCTCTTTCCTATGGAAGGACGACCCTTCTCCTTTGTCGAGCAGGACGACTCTCCTTTTTGGTCGAGTTGGATGACCCTTCTATTATTTTGTTGAGTAAGACAACCCTCTTCCTTTGTCAGGCGGGCCAACCCTCCTCGCCCAATGTCGGATGACTGTCATTCCTCCTTTGTCTTCGTCATCTCAACCCTTTGTCTTTGTCGTCTCTACCTTCTGTCTTCATCATATCAAAACTCTAAATTCATCATCTTGACCCTCTAACTTGTGCTTTGGGATGACCCTTCTCTACCGTTAGGCCAACCCTCATCCATAATCAAACTGACCCTCTCCTTCCTCCTTCTCCTCCCTCTCTCACTTAACCCTCTTCCTCCTACAAGACGACCCTTTTTATTTGTCGACCCTACCCTCCTCTTCTTTCTGGTCGAATCGCCTCCTCCATAAAGAAGGATGACCCTCCTTCTCTATTGGACTAACCCTGTCGAGAGGAGCCTTCTCCTCTGTTGAGCAGGACTTCCTTTTTTTGTCAGGATAACCTTCCCCTTCTCTCAAGTGGGCTGACCCTCCTCGCTTAGGGTGGGATGATCGTTCTTCCTCCTCTTTAGGGTAGGCTAACCATCATTCTCCTTAGGATGACCAAACTTCTTTCTCTATTGGCGTGACCCTCGTCTTTCGTAAGCGTGAGCCTCCTGTTCGGTTTACCTAACTGTCCTCCTCCATCAAGCTGACCCTCCTTCTCTCTAGGGTGGGCCGACCTTCTGTTGACCTTCTGCCTCTGTCGTAGCAACCCTCTATCTTTGTCATCTTGGCCCACTATCTTCTTATGTGACCCTTTGACTTGTGCGTCGGGCTAACCCTCCTCCTCTATTGGGCTGACCTTTATCCTCAGTTAAGCTGACCCTCCCTTTCCTCCTCCTCCCGGTTGACGCACTTCTTCTTATAGGATAACCCTTATATTCCTCTAGGTTAAACAGTCTCCTCCCTAGGGAAGGATGACCGAAGCCTTCATTGATAAGGACAACCCTCTTCCTCAATCAAGACGATCCTCTTTTTCTCTTGCCTAAGGTGGGATGACTGTCCTTCTAAAGGTGGGCTAACCCTCCTCTTCCTTCGTTGGCGTGACTTTCATCCCTCGAAAGCTCAAACCTCTTTCTCAATTTGCCTAATTGTCTTCCTCTTTTAGGTTGACCCTCATCTTTTTCCTCTTTAAGGTGGGCCAACCCTCTACTCTATCAGCATGACCCTTTACCTCTGTTTACGTGACCCTCAACCTCTATCGGTGTGACCCTTTGCCTTCATTAGCGTGACCCTTTCCCTTAGGCTCTGTCGTCTTGCTCTTATGTCAAGATGACCTTACTTCTCCGTTGTGCCAACCCTTCAGCCGGGTCGACCCTCCCCTTCTTCCTTCTCTAAGTGTCTGCCTCTACTATGCCAGGTCAACCCTCCTCTACGCTCAGGCAGGATAACCTCTACCCTCGAGTAGGATGACTCTCTTCCTCTATTGGGCAGGACAACCCTCCTCCTTCCTAAGGTAGACAACCCTCCTCCTAAACCTCTTTCCTAAGGTGGGCTAATCGTCCTTTTCCCGTTGGTGAGAACCTCTTCCTTGATTCGCCCAACCATCCTCCTTTGTTAGCTAACCCTTCTCATTTCTAAACTTAGGCTAACCTTATTCCACTCTAGGGAGGGCTGAACCTCCGCCTTCGTCCTTCATCATTGGTGTGACCCTCAGCCTCCATCAACATGACCTTCTACCTCCGTCATTAAGTTGACCCTCCTTCTAAGTCAAACAACGTCAAGCCAACCCTCCTTTTGCGTTGAGATAACCATCTTTCTTTGTTGTGCCAACCTTCCTCTTTTGTTGGGCTAACCCTCCCCTTTCTCTTCTTCCGGGCCGACCCTCCTCCTCATCTAAGCTAACCTTTCTCCTTCATCGACTTGATTGTCCTCTTTCTCTAGGTCAAACTACCTCCTACCTAGAGCTATCATGCAAGACAATTCTCTTATTCTTCTATCAAGACAACCCTCAGCCTTTCTCAGTCGGGCTAAACCTCTTTCTTTGTCAGCCAGCCCAACCCTCTTTCTCCATCAGGCCGACCCTTCTCACCCTTAAGGTGGTCAACCGTTGGCGCGAACCTCATCCTTGGTCCGTTCGATCCTCCTCTCTTATAGGGTGTGTCAACCCTCTTTCTCCTTAGAGTGGGCCAACCCTATTCTTCCTTAAAGTGGGCCAACCCTCCACCTCTATCACCGGGACAACCTGCCTCTATTATCGCTTATGTCAGAACAGCCCTCTGCCTTTATCAACATAACCCTTCGCCTCCATTGGCATCACCCTCTATCTCCGTCGACATGACCCTACTCCATTGGGCTGGCCTGAGCCTCCTCCTCTTTCGTCAAATTGGCCTGCCCCTCCTAGTCAAGCTGACTTTACTCCTTCGTCAACGTAACCTTTCGCCTTTATCAGTGCGACCCTCCACCTCTGTTGACAAGTTTCTCGACACTCCTTTCTAGTCAAGTCACCTCTACTCCTCTATCGAGCTGACCCTACACTTCTTCGGTGGGCTGACCTTACCTCCTTAGTTGGGTCGATCCTCCTCCTTCTTAGTTGGCCCGACTATCCTTGATCTGACCTTTTTCCTCTGTAAGGTCAACCCTCCTTCTTCGTATAGTTGGTCCTCATCCTTCAGGCCCTTTGTTTTTAAGCTTTTGGCCTCGCCTTTGTGTTGTACTTAATTTTTCATGATAATTATTTTATATTGAAACAAACCTTAGACATTAATTTATTTTAAGTTATCAATTTTCGTTGTCAAAAACCATATTTAAGTTGCTAAGAAATGAAACTAATACAAATTTGTTGTTAAAAAGGAGTAAAAAAAGCTCATATATACAAATGTTGTGATCACAAAATCAAAATATCTCTCTAAAACAAATATAATAACTTATAATTTACAATCACCATATATATAATGAATATAAAGAATATAATAAGAACTAATATTCCAAAATGCAAAATGCTAAATAATTCTAATAATCTTCAAATTGAAGACTAAAAATGCATAAATATATATACACAGTGACGTAAATAATACACATGGTCACACACATTAGAAGCTCACAAGTTTCCGGACAAGGATAAAGCAAGAAAAAATGGGAAGGTTATTCATGTGTTGTATTAATTTTGTTCTTAACCAAAGTTGCTCCATTCACCTTCGCCTCTTTATCATTTTTCCTTTTCTTAAATTATAATGTTAAGAAAAGTAAATTATTATTATGTGTGTGTGTGTGTGTTATAAAAGTTAAAGTATAAATTTAAAGAGGTAGGCATGCATAGTGCAGATGTAGTTTCTGAAATTTGATGGAAGAGTAAGAAGAGCTAGGGCGGTTAAATTTTGTCGGTCGTTCACTAAGAGTTGGCAATTTTTCGATAAGGATTTGTATTCTTTTTAATTAAATTGTCTTTGGCCCCAATCTGAATATTGCTTCAAATAATTGACTGAAATACATAGATGTCATAAATTATTAGGACCCCAGCATTACAAAACACAAACTGAATTAGCAATAAGGAGACACTTTTAGGCTATAGTTAGATGTTGTAATCACAAAATCAAAAAGTCTCTCTAAAATGAAATAATATAATGATTTATAATCAGCTATCACCATATATAACGAACATAAAAAGAGAACAACAATGCAAAAAGTCAAATAATTCCAATAATCCCAATGCATAAATTCCATATTGGAATTTGGAACTATTACTAATTGATGTCGTATAGGTAATGCAGTGGTTTTTTTTATGCATCAAACTTCAAAGTATCAGGACATTAAAGCAGTTTTAAACCCCTTTGGTCGCTAAGATATTATTGGAGAACTCTTTGGTAAGGATTTTATGGAAAGAATAAGGATTCCTGCTGTTGACTTGGCTCTTTTTTATTTTTCTGGGCAACAAAATATTTAATTAAAAACCATTTAGAAAAACAAACAAAGCAAACAAAACTGAGTTCAAAAGCAGAAGAAGAAAATTCAGTGGTGTTCTTTCTCTAAACAATAGACAGTTAGTGATTTCATCTTCTTAGAGAAATAAGAATAGAAAGGGAAAAACAAAAAACACTGCAAGAACAATTTGTTTGGTCATCAGAGACGTCTATTTGATTGATATAAAACAGATTCTTCAGAGCCAAGAAAACAAAAATTTGATTCTACAAATGAAATTCCAAGTTCAGATTTGGAATTTCTAAAGACGTCTTTCTGGGCTCTGGCAACAGAAAACAGAGGTATAATCTGTAAACAGAAAGCAGATTCTTGGAATCATCTTTAAACAGATTTGGAACCTCAAAGTTCTCATTGATTGTAAAACAGATTTTTCAGAGCCACAAAAACAAAAATCTGATTTCCAAGTTCTGATTTGGAACTTCTAGAAACGTCTAGCAACAGAAAACAGAGCCATAATTCCCAATCCAAAAGAAGACACCAACTAAGAAGAAAAAAAACAAGGAACAAGAATAACAAATTGAAGAGAGAAAAGAACCAAAGATAACCATGGTGAATGCACAATGGATGGTGGATCCCCAAAATCACCCATGTCAACAATACTGTAAGAGTGTAGATCTTTCCTCGCCATTCCTGGACTCTTCAGAGAAGAAACTAAAACAATGAATGAAATTAAAAAAACGAGAAATAAGGACACAATAGAGGAAGTCTGAGAAAGAGATATATAGAGAGAGGGAGACTAACGTTCAAATCGCCAACGGTAAAAAAAAAAAATTGAATTCAAGGCTAACTCTTACGGTATGAGAAAAAAGGAAGTTATGGGATCGCTTGAGTTGTATAAAATAGTAATTTAAGAATATTAGAATATATTACTCTCGGTGATTCGGTCCATTATCTTTCATGATAAATATGTTTTTTAAGCTATTAATATTTTTGTTTTTAAAAATAAAAATTTTAAAAATAAAGAAAATGAGTTAAATGAAAATTTTTCTTTAATGAATTAGTACATTAAAAGACAAAAATAAAATTTTGAGAAAAATGATTTTTTTAGAATAAATTTGTTGAATTTTATTATTTTATAAAATATTTTTTTGTGAAATTGTCAGTAGTTGGATGGTCTCTGTTCAAATTTTGAGTTTTTTTAATTATAAAATTATGTATTCTTTTCCTTTATATTAAAATAGTTTAATGCTTTTGTATAAATATTAATATATTAATTAAAGCTAAAAAATAGTAGTATTTCTATGGACTTTCAAACTGATTTGTTTTTAAGAGTAGAATGACTAACCAAACTAGAAAGGATCGGAGAAAATTTGAGAAGCAGACAATTTTTTATTGAATCAATCAAACTTTTTATTTTTTATTTTATGTTTTTGATGTTTGAGTCTAAAATTTTAAATTATATTAAACTATATACATTGTAGATATTAAAATTTAAAATCTTATTTAATTGTGGAGTAATTGATATGATATATAAATAATATAATATTAAAATTATCATGATTTGAGCTTATATTATTTTTATACATATAATGTATTTTTATAAATTATTCATTATACTTAAAAATCACAAATAAAAATATAATTTTTGTAAAGATATATTATTAATATTAAAAATATTTAATTATTATTATTATTGTATTTATTAGTTAGATGACATGTGCATTGCACATGCTATTAATTTTTTAGAATATACAAAAAATTATGAATATATTTTTTGAAAAATTTATTGAATAATTACAGGATATTATAATTATTATTAAATTAATTCAAAAAAATAAAATTTACTTTTTAAATCTTATTAATTAGTTTACTATAAATGGATAATGTAACTCAATTGAAATTATTAAGGTTTTAGACTATATGCTCAAAATATTTATTAAATTTATGAGTAAATTATGTATTTTTTTTTTAGAGATTTTAAAATTACATTATCATCATCTCTATTTAAAAAAATTATAATTCCCTTCCTTGAAAATATATAAAAACTTAAAATTTCACTTATTTTAATCAAATTATCTTTAATGTTAATATTAATTTTTTAAAAATTTATAATTTATTAAAAAATATATTTTAAAAATTATTACTTCATTATAATTTATTCTGAGTTAAAAATAATAAAGTTAATTTATTTTAAATTTTTAAAAATAATTTTTATATCATGTAAATATATATTTAATTATATAAATAATAAAAATAATAATCTTTTGGTCAAAAGGAATAAAACTGTTAATTTTCTTATCTCTAATAGGAGAGGAGTATAATTTACTCTAAATTGATTTAATCTTTGGATTCATCAAATAAGAGAGTAAAAATAACATCATACAATAATATATTAGTATTTCATCAATGATGAAAATGGCTCCTCTCATTTATGTATTGAAAAGGATATTGCTATTAATTCTCCTAATCAACTTGAAAATAATTTTTTTTTAATCTTAGATACGCAAAAGAAAGATCTAATTATTTTAGCAGTTTCAAAAGCAATGATTTCCGATAATCTTTTAATAACAGCTTTGCTTTTATGAATTTTTCTCTTTAAATAATTTTGTCAATAAAAAGAAATGTAACAAAATAATGCATCTATTCTATATTAATTTTAAAAAGATGACTATAGGCAAAAGCTTATTATTTCAAGTGCTTATATTTTTACTTCACCTTTATCTCATTGCCTATATCATATATAACATCGAAAGAAGTTTGCCGATATCATACATCATACTTTAGAAACACTTCCCCATTATTAAGTTCAAATCATGGAGGTCCTAGCATTTTTACTATTTTAAAGTTTCATATTTTTAAAAAATTAAAAGAAATAGAGTGGAAGTATTTGTCCAAATTAAGGTGAACTAACACAAATGCATGGAGGAGATTCAAAAAGATAGATAATATAGACACAAATATAATACAGAACAATAGAAGGCTTTATCATCATCTTCTGGGCACAAATCATTAATATAGCATGACTTAGGAAATAAATAAATTACACCAAGAGAGAGCAACAATATTCGTTTAATTTACAAAATTTGCTCACTTTTGTACCTCATTTTGTTATGCTTGTCTTCGAAGATGCCAAGGAAGGGATACTTTGCTATCATAGTAAGAAGGTATTGCTTCAAATGAAGCAAAGCCCATTATGATTTCTTACGACTATAAGCACTCTAGCGATTGCATTCTTTGGAGCCAATAAAAAAGATCATATTGTTATGATTTCTTTATCAAAACAATATTAGCCTTTGTTTAGTGAAGTGTATCCAGGTTGACTCGTGTAGTTGTGTTGTGTCTAAAGTCGCCAAATTGGGTTTAGAAATATTGAATCGATGTTAATGAAGTTTTTTTTTTTTTTTTTGAGATTTTGAAATAGAGAAATGAAGGTTTAAAGTTATCAAATTGGAATTTTCTGAAACAGCGAAGCAAGTTGGTTCATTCAAGACAACAAAATAGAACTTTCACTTGCCAGCATCAATTCGATCCTCCGAAATGTGTTTGCTTTGTCTTTGAACATGAGACAATGACCAATCAAACCTTTAGATGCAAACATCTTGACAATACGTAAAGGAAATCTCCATTGAAGAGATTAAGAATATTTCTTGTCGCTTCATTTACCATAAACAATCATAATAAAGGGTCAGCACTCAACAATGAAAATTTGTTTGGGAAGAATAGAGAATCCAGAGTGACATAGAAAAATAGAAAAAGGAATAGTTGGTTTGAAATCGCTTGCCCTCTTTTTGTAATTTGAAAGGGTGCATGACTCTGCAGAGATGTTACTTTTGAAAGATTATGAGACCTTTCCATAGAACATTGCATTTATTTGAAGGCAATTTCAAGGGTTTTTGGGTAAAAAATTTTTGTAAACAACTTGTGTTTTTATAGTATAGTAGATGATCTCATCTAGTTTGCATTTATTTGAAGGCAATTTCAAGGGTTTTTTGGGTAAAAAAATTTTGTAAACAACTTGTGTTTTTATAGTATAGTAGATGATCTCATCTAGTTCAACCACCGATTGAACCAGTTAAATTAGTCAGCTCATGACTTCATAAATTTTTTTATTTTCAATGATTAGTCTAATTTTTAAAACATTGTCTCAACCTCTCAACATCAATTTTTTTTAAAAAAAACCTTGATGTTGCAATAATTCTCTCTTGTCCAAATTTAATATTATGTTTAAAGGTTAAAGCATTGTTTTAGTTCTTTAAGTTTACATTGGGTTTCATCTTAGTCCCTAATCTTTCTTTTATTCTATTAATGTCCCTTAAATAATTGAAATATGATGTCATACTAATCTCTTTAGCAAACATTGTTAATATTATTAATGAAAAATACTGATAGAATTCTAACTATATTTGCCAATACTTGACCTTTTTTTTGTAGTTTTTAATTGTTGTAAAAACTACTTGTATTAAAAAACTAATTTCTCAAAGAACAAAAACATGTTTTACTACCAAAATTTATCATTTGCTCGTAGGAAAATGGCAGAGGAAAAGCAATTCCTTCATCTTCCTCATGTCAAAAGAAATTTTGACTTAGTACTCTCAACTTCGTGACTTGCATCATCAAATTTCTTCTTCCTAGTTATTTTAGCACGTTCGTGACCAAGCATCGAATCTTAATTTATTGTTAAAACATAACTAGGCGTTGAGTAGGTTACTTTTCCATGTAGATAGATTGAGTGTCTAACAAAGCACTTAACAGCTCCACATCAACACTTAAAAAGCCAAGTTACTTAGGCCATTGACAACTAACAGTTATGAGACTAACAACTGTAGTAATCTTTCAGGGATCAAAATATACATATTATGATTTTTTTAAAATGTCGCCACAAGAGATCTTTGGCGGCGATAAATAATGTCGCCACTGATGATGTTTCTGTGGCGGCTTTTAAAATGTCGCCACTAGAGATCTTTAGTGGCAACAATATTGTTGCCACTGAAGACCTCCAATGGCGACATTTTATTGCCAATATGAAAAAATTTTGAATTTGCATTAGGCAATTCGAACATTGGACACTAGCAATAGTAAGTAATTAGCCAACCAGTATGCTACAGTAACTTTAACATTGTATGATTCAACATATAATATATAATATGATTCAACTTATAATATATAATATGATTCTACAAAAAATGTCTTCCACCTTGATATCCACATGTAAAATCTTTGAAAGCATTCTCTCACATTTGTTCAAGGCCTTGTTTTCTTGACTTTTCTTTAATGTAATCTAAGTAAAATAATTGCTAGCTTTAAGCTGGCATTTTGTGTAGATTTGAGTTAGTGAACATGAGCTTTATAGTCACTGCCCCTTATTATTTTTTGAGTAAAGTGATGACTGGCTTTTTAATGGTTAGGAAAATGATTAAATAAGTTTAGTGCCCTCTTACTTTGCTTTCGTATTTATTTGTAATGTAACTTGGCATGTGAGCTGTAGGATTCTGAATCTGCTACAAGATTCTTGTGATATGCTATTGTTGAGCTCACATTCTCTGTTATGCATTAATGTAGGTTTTAATTTGAAACCATAGTGGAGAGCTTATTTTGTTTCTTCGTCTTCCACATATATTTGAATGATACTTTTATTACCATCAAACACCTATTATTATTAATTTGTTTGATCTCTAATATTTTTTCAATTCTTTTGTTATTTTTTATTTATAGTCTCATAGGTGCTAGAAATTTGTGTTTATTAGGGTTGTGTTTATAGTCTCATAGGTGTAAAGAAAAAGTATGGATAAAAGTTTGCTAGATATAAAAAATAAAGCAGATCCAACATATATAAGAGGAATAGATGAATTTCTTGAATGGGCATACAATCAACCAAGAGTAAATACTTTGATTTGATATCCATGCAAGGGGTGTAAGAACATAGAGTTTAAGCTAAGAAATATGGTGAGATTAGATTTATTGGAAAAAGGATTTTGGGATAGTTACAAAGTGTGTGACTTACATGGTTGCCTTTGTAAGAACCCATAATCCTAGTCGTGATGGTCAAGGGAAGGATGAAAATATTATGGTAGATGATATTAATAAGATGATACATGATGCATGTGGTTTTGCAAATATAGAAGAAATAAATCTTGTTTCTGAGAACAACGAAGAACCAAATGTGAATGCAAAAAAGTTCTTTGATTAAACTAAAAGATGCAGAGACACAACTTTATCCTGGATGCAATAAAGTTTCAAAGTTGTATTTTATAGTTAGGTTACTTTACTTGAAGTGTCTTAATCATTGGACTAATAAATCTATTAATGCAATTCTTAGCATCGTCAAAGAAGTTCTTCTTGATGGGATAATTATACCTAATTCATACTATGAAGCCAAAAAGATTATTAGAGAGTTCGGTTTGGGTTATAAAAAAATAGATGCATGAAAAAATGATTGCATCTTATATTGGTGAGATTATGGCAATGCAAATGCATGTCCTGTATGTAAGAATGAGGTGGCATAAGGAGAAACAAGTTGATGATGGCATTTTAAGACATCCTTGTGACTCTTTCACTTGGAAATCCTTCGACCAACAATAACCTGACTTCTTTAATGATCCCAGAAATGTTTGAGTAGGCTTAGCAAGTGATGAGTTTTAACCTTATGGAAATATAAATGCTAATCATAGTATTTGGCCTATTGTTCTTATTCCATATAATCTTTCACCTTGGGATTGCATGAAAGACCTATACTTTATAAAGACACTATTAATTCCAGGCCCTAAGTGTTTAGGTAATGACATAGATGTGCACTTGCAACCAATGATTGAAGAGTTTGAAGAGTTATAGGAGAGAGGGATAGAAACTTATGTTGCCTACTTACAATCTAATTTTTTCTTACGAGCAACTGTGATGTGGGTAATTAATGACTTTCTAGAATATGGAAACCTTTCTGGATGGTCAACTGAAGGTAAGTTTGCATGTCCTTATTGCCATAAACATACACACTTTGTTTCTTTACAAAACATGTTATGCTATATGGGCCATCGTCATTTCTTACATTTCATCCATGGCGTCAAAATCGAAGGGTATTTGATGAAAAAGTAGAAAATTCCATGGCGCCTACTCCATTGATTGGTGATGAAACACTTGACCAATTAGAACAATTAAGAAACATGAATTTTGGGAAATGCTAGAAAAAAAAGAGTGACTAACCAACCAATTCTTATAATTTGAAGAAGAAGAGTATATTTTTCCAATTGCCTCATTGGTAGGACATTGCTCATTTAAGAAGAGGATATAAAGTAGATAAATATGAATTTACAAGTGTAAATACTCGAGGTTCATTGAATACAAATGAGCCATTTGTCTTGGCATCTCAAGCAGAACAAGTGTTCTACTTAGATGATATAATTGATCAAGGTTTGTTAGTTTTTGTGAAGACAATTTCTCTTGACCTATTTAACATGCCTCAAGAAGATGATGGTGATGATGGTGACCATGTGTCACTCGATGAAGAAGCGTATCAAAAAATTGAGATTGATCAGTTAAATGCTTTAATTGACAATGAAGTGAAAAATGAGATTGTAGTTACTTTTCAAAGGGTAGATGTTGAATCACAAACTATCAATCAAGAAAGTGATGAAGCATAAAAAAATATGCATAGCTCTAGTGAAGTGAATTTCATTAATGATAGTTTTATAGATGTGAGTGTAAATAAGGAAAGTGAGGAAGAAGACTTAATCTTTGACAATAACACACAAGACATAGATGATTTCGAAGACTAATATAAGGTTGTTGTAACAATTATGGTAATATAGCTAAGACTTGTTATGTTTCACATTTTTTGCTTAATCTAAGCATATATATCTTATTATTTACAACATTAATTTATTTTGTTTACCACACTTATTTTTTAAATACAACATTGCAGGAAATGTCAAGACTTGTACGAGGTCAAGGTGGAAGGGGTGCAAAAGCTAGCATACATGGTTTTGGGCGAGAAAGACATGACAATCAAGGAGAAGTGAGTTTAGCTTTGCGATTATCACCACCACATCAGCTAAATTAGGATTCTCCAATGGCCCAAGGATCAAGGCATCAACTAAACGAGGATTCTCTAATGGCTCGAGGATCAAGAAATCGTCTAAATGAGGATTCTCTAATGGTCCAAGGATCAAGAAATCAGCTAAAAGAGGACTCTCCAATGGCCCAATGATCAAGGAATTTGAGTATTGTAGGTTAATTTCAGTTTTTTACAGCTTCTTGCACTTCTAAGACTACCAAAGGGAAATATAAATCAATTGCAGTGGACATAAAGACAAATTTTGGAAGCAAGATTAAATTTGAGGTACACAAGTGAGCAAATTTTGTAAATTAAAGGTATATTGTTGCTCTCTCTTGGTGTAATTTATTTATTTCCTAAAAAACTTTAAGTCATGCTATATTAGTGATTTGAGCCCAGAAGATGATGATAAAGCCTTCTATTGTTCTGTATTGTGTTTGTGTCTATTATCTATCTTATTGAATCTCCTCCATGCATTTGTGTTAGTTCACCTTATACAAAATATCTTTCATAATTTGGACAAATACTTCCACTCTATTTCTTTTAATGTTTTGAAAAAATATGGAACTTTAAAATAGTCAAAATGCTAGGACCTACATGAGTTG
This sequence comes from Senna siamea, assembly GCA_031216115.1. NCBI lineage: Eukaryota > Viridiplantae > Streptophyta > Magnoliopsida > Fabales > Fabaceae > Senna > Senna siamea. The sequence continues at coordinate 4,277,922 of CM062355.1, read as the reverse complement.
AACTTAAAAAATAATGGGGAAGTGTTTCTAAAGTATGATATGGAATATGATATGCATCCAGGAAGGTCAACTTCCTGTCATATACAGGTATAAGAGGTTGTTTATTTGTCCATGTCAGTGAGTAAAAGACTAGGAGGGTTGTATGTTCGTGCACCTATATTGTATTATCCGTTTTATATATATATATATATATATATGACCTTGTTTAATTATACAATAAGTCTTCAGTAATATGCAGTAATGGAAATTTAAGATTTAAGAATTTTTGCTATCACACACAACCTCTCATGAAAGAGAAAAAAGGAGTGATATGGTGAAAGGGTGCTACTAGATGCATGGAATAGATTATTAGGGAAATCAAAGAATATTGATGATTATAACTTGCATTAGGCAATTAGTGGCAACTTTTGCTTGGCTGCCATGTTGAAAATGAAGTCATAATTCATGATATTTTGATTAGTAATATGTAATTTGGAAGTAAAGGTGGTAACTGGTAATATACAATTAATAAGCATATCCATGCCAAAATTGGTTAATTAATCTCCAATTCTATATGCATATATATACATGCATCCCATTGGATGTTGCATCCAAAGCATATCCATTATGCTAATAACATTTTAGACCTCAAGATTAACAACATTCTATGGATATGGCATTAATATTTTAGAGGACTCTCACTATATTGCAGTTTTTCTAATTTTGAAAGTTTTCTAGAGCAGTAAAGTTTTCTTGGATAAAATGACAAATACAAGATTACTAGAATGTTTAAATTTTTCCTGGTATACAATTTATGCTTGCTGAAAAATATGATTTTCTTATGCTAGTGATTATATATGGCTATGGAAGATTTGTCGTTTTTCACTAGAGAAAAATAAAAAGATTGACTTTTTGTAGGATAGATTTAAATATCAAGGATAAATATTCTTGACCATTTTCTCTTTCAAAAGAATAAATGTTGCATTTCAAATATTAAAAAATGTAATAAATCAAGAATCAATTGTCAAACTAATGTACTGTTGGAAATTCTCATATAAATACGTAGAAAAATCAGAAGCATCTTCCAAAATTAAATGATTTCTATTGTAATATATGGATTCTAAATCTTCTTTGCATTTGAAAAGGAATGAAATTTGGTGAAAGATTGTGTGCGCCACTGATTACAAAACATTAATTGTTATGGTTTACACTTTACAGGAGCAGTATCACTACAAGAAAAAAATGTTTTTGTGGCGCTTAATTAGCGGCGCTTCATTAAAAGCGTCGCTAACGTGACAATATAGTGGCAGTTAAAGAGGCGCCAGGAAAGTTATCTATTTCCTGACGCCTGATGATCATTTTGTGGCGCTTAAAGCGCCGTAAAAATTTACATGGAATAATTTTAATTTTTTTTAATTTCGCGGTGCTTAATAAGCGTCGCTAAAATTTTAAAATTTTATTTTAGTGACGCTTTGAAAGCGACGTTATCATTTTAAAATATTTTTAAATTTTAGCGGCGCTTACAGGCGTCGCTAAAATTTCAAAATTTTATTTCAGCAGCACTTTAAAAGCGTCATATCATTCCAAATTATTTTTGAATTTTAGCGGCACTTATAAGTGCCACTAAAATTTCAAATTTTTTTAACGGCACTTTGAAAGTGCAATATCATTTCAAATTATTTTGAATTTTAGCGGCGCTTATAAGCGCCACTAATTTATTTTCGTAGCGTTTCACTAAAAGTTCCGTAAAATTTCTTCATTTTGTGGCGCCTTTTCTGCAATTGTGGCACCTAAAAGCGCCACTATACCCAAAAAAATATTTCCCTTCGTCCTGGCGCGTTATTTTCCCTCCTGAAGCCCATAAAAAGTGTCTAGAAGCTTCATTTTCTCTCATTTTCCTCCCTTCGAAGCATTGGCGAGATCTGGTTCGAGTTGCAACCTTCGCAGTCGCTCGCTCTCCATTCTCATTCAGCCTTCGCGTTGACTCGTTCAGCCTTCACGTTGACTCGCCCAGCGTCCTTGTTCAGTAAGTTTTCGTTTCTCCATTTGTTCATTTGAGTTATTGATTTGGTTGGGGTTTCGATTTGGGGTTCGATTTTCTAGTGGGGTTCAACCTGTATGTGGATTCTGAGTTAATGAGAGGGTTTGCTTTTGGTTTTGGATTTTCATTTGTTTGAGGGTTTGTATTTTTCGATTCTCCATTTAGATTCTTTCTATTATGGTAGATTGCTCAGCTTTGCATCCATAGTATTTAATATGTTTAGGTAGATGGAATTGGTTTATTGTATTCTATTATTTTCAAACATTTGATGATATCTTGTTGGTTTTCAAATATAAAACGCTAACAATACTCAAATGGAAAATGTGCATATTATCTTTTTTAATTAATATATTAAAAATTATTCTACGTATTTTTCTAACCAATATCATTAGTGTTGCATAAACTTTTCAAATTGCTATAAAAAAAAAATTTCATGTCATTATGTATATGATTCAATTGTTAGAATTATTATTTTATGAAATTAAGGACTCTAAAATTACATAAATATATCAATTCAAATATATATTGATTACCATCTCTTCTTTTTTAACTTCCTTGATTTTATAATATTTTATATTTGATCTCTTCAAAGTTATGTCCAAAAAATTATGATTATTGGTTATTTTAATTCTCAAGTTATTTTAATATTTGTTTTTTTAGCTAAAAAATTTATTTTCTTTGTTTTATTTAAGTTATAAAAAATTTGTTAATCCTTTCAGGCATCTGATACAAATAGTGGACAACCTTCAATCGAACATCACTTGTTGGCGGGAGAAGATCCCATTTAGTAGATGGGGTATTACATATTTTGGTATTTAGTGTATTAATTAAATATATATTATAAAATCTTATGTATCAAAATTTGGCCTATGAAGATTTAAGATATTGACTTGTTATTAATTATTTTGAATTATAATTAGGAATTTTATATATTACATTTATGTTATTTTGAACATGAGCATTTGTTGAAATGGAGTAGAAATATAGATTAAATTAATGACACTTTTTGACCAAAATAGTAATGCTTAAAAGGTGTTCATCAATATTTAATTCTGTCAAAAAAATAGCAGCGCTTGGAAGGCGCCACTATTTTACAAATTTAATTCTACCAAAAAAATAGCGACGCTTCAAGGCGACACTATTTTTAAAAAGTTAATTCATCCAAATTAATAACGGCGCTTTCCAAGCGCCGCAAAATAAATAAAAAAAAAATCTGATTAAAAGCATCACAAAAATATTGCGGCGCTTTATAAGCGCCGCAATTTAAAATCCTGACGCAAATTCCTGCGGCTGCACAGAAGCGCCGCTAAAGGTTGTCCCGACATCCATAATAGCGACGCTTGTGGAAGCGCCACGAATATGTTTTAGCGGCGCTTAAAGCGCCACTAAATGATCACTTAAAGCACCGCTATTTCCCTTATTTTTTGTAGTGTATAAAGACTATAGATTTTTTAGAGAGAGAGAGATTGCACTTTACTTTTTCCTTTTGGTACTCTCAAAATTCTTTTTTCGAAGTTGTATATGATATATGATGTTGTATACGATAAAGGTTAAGTAAAAATATAAGCACTTGAAATAATAAGCTTTTTCCTAGGGTCATCTTTTTAAATTAATATAGATTAGATGCATTATGTTGTTACATTTTTTTTATGGATAAAATTATTTATAGAGAAAAATTCATAAAAGCAAAGTTGTTATTAAAAGATTATCTGAAATCGACTCTTTTGAAACTGCTAAATTAATTAAATCTTTCTTTTGTGTATGTAAGATTGAAAAAAATAATAATTTTCAAGTTGATTAAGAGAATTAATAGCAATCTCCTTTTCAATACATAAATGAGAGGAACCATTTTCATTATTGATGAAATACTAATATATTATCATTTAATCAGTTGTATGATGTTATATTTTTACTCTATTATTTGATCAATCCAAAGATCAAATCAATTTAGAGTAAATTATATTCTCTTTTTTAAAAAAATATTGAAATTATACTTCTCTCTTTTCAGAGATAAAAAAATCAACACTTTTATTTCTTTTGACCAAAATATTATTATTTTTATTATTTATATAATTAAATATGTATTTAAATGATATAAAAATTTATTTGTTAATAAATTATAAATTTTTAAAAACTTAATATTAACATTATAGATAATTTGATTAAAATAAGTAAAATTGTAAGTTTTTATATTTTTTTAAGGAAGGGAAGTATAATTTCTTAAAATAGAGATGATAATGTAATTTTAAAATCTCTAAAAAATATATAATTTACTCATAAATTTAATAAATATTTTGAGCACATAGTCTAAAACCTTAATAATTTCAATTGAGTTACATTATCCATTTATAGTAAACTAATAAATAAGATTTAAAAAGTAAAGTTTATTTTTTTCCAATTAATTTACTAATAAGTATAATATCCTCTAATTATTCAATAAATTTTTCAAACAATATATTCATAATATTTTGTATATTATAAAAAATTAATAGCACATGCAATGCACATGTCATCTAACTAGTAAATACAAAAATAATAATAATAAAATATTTTTAATATTAATAATATATCTTGTATTATAAAATTTGTGTTTTTACTTGTGATTTTTAAATATAATGAATAATTTATAAAAGTACATTATATGTATAAAAATAATATAGACTCAAATCATGATAATTTTAGTATTTATATTATTTATATATCATATCAATTACTCCATAATTATATAAAATTTCAAATTCTAAGATCTATAATGTATATAGTCTAATATAATTTAAAATTTTAGACTTAAACATCAAAAACATAAAATAAAAAATAAAAAGGTTGAACGATTCAATAAAAAATTATTTAATTCTTAATTTTTTTTCAATTCTTTTAATTTTGGTCAATCATTTTATTCTTAAGTATAAATCAAACTATTAAATTAGTTGATTATCATTTCAACTAATCAAATCATTCAATCTAATTTGATTTTGACAACATTAGATTAAAAGCTTATAGAAATACCACTATTTTTATCTCTAATTAATATATTATTGGAAGTATAATATTTATACAAAAGCATTAAACTATTTTAATATAAAGGAAACGAATTAGACATAATTTTATGATTAAAAAAACTCAAATTTTGAACAGATACCATACGACTATTGACAATTTCACAAAAAAAATATTTTATAAAATAACAAATTTCAACAAATTTATTCTAAAAAAATCATTTTTCTCAAACTTTTATTTTTCTCTTTTAATTTAACTAATTCGTTAAAGAAAAATTTTCATTTAACTAATTTTCTTTATTTTAAAAAAATTTATTTTTTTAAACAAAAATAATAATAGCTTAAAATACATATATTTATGAAAGATAATGGACCGAATCACCAAGAGTAGTATATTGTTATATTCTTAAATTACTATTTTATACAACTCAAGCGACCCTATAACTACATTTTTTTCTCATACCGTTAGAGTTAGCCTTGAATTCAAATTTTCTTTTCAACGTTGGCGATCTGAACGTTGGTCTCCCTCTCTCTCTATATATCTCTTTCTCAGACTTCCTCTATTGTGTCCTTTTTTCTCCTTTTTTTTAATTTCATTCATTGTTTTAGTTTCTTCTCTGAAGAGTCCAGGAATGGCGAGGAAAGATCTACACTCTTACAGCATTGTTGACATGGATGGTTTTGGGGGTCCACCGTCCATTGTGCATTCACCATGGTTATCTTTGGTTCTTTTCTCTCTTCAATTTGTTATTCTTGTTCTTTTTTTTTTTTTTCTTAATTGGTGTTTTCTTTTGGATTGGGAATTATGGCTCTGTTTTCTGTTGCTAGACATTTCTAGAAGTTCCAAATCAGAACTTGGAAATCAGATTTTTGTTTTTGTGGCTCTGAAAAATCTGTTTTACAGTCAATAAGAACTTTGAAGCTCCAAATCTGTTTAAAGATGATTCCAAGAATCTGCTTTCTGTTTTCTGTTTACAGATTATACCTCTGTTTTCTGTTGCCAGAGCCCAGAAAGACGTCTTTAGAAATTCCAAATCTGAACTTGGAATTTCATTTGTAGAATCAAAATTTTGTTTTCTTGGCTCTGAAGAATCTGTTTTATATCAATCAAATAGACGTCTCTGATGACCAAACAAATTGTTCTTGCAGTATTTTTTGTTTTTCCCTTTCTATTCTTATTTCTCTAAGAAGATGAAATCAATCGTATATCACTAACTGTCTATTGTTTAGAGAAAGAACACCACTGACTTTTCTTCTTCCGCTTTTGAACTCAGTTTTGTTTGCTTTGTTTGTTTTTTCTAAACTTCTGTATTTTCCAGCAGTGTACATTGCTCACAACAACTCTATTTACACCTACTCGAATCTGGATTTTTTTTCTAGCTTTTCTTAGTGCAGCATTTTCTTTTCTTTTTTTCTCGGTTTACGTTTTCTGTTCTTCCCAAATTTTCTCTGCAATTAGCTTTCGATTAACAGCCTCAGCCCAGTAAATTTTTACAGTTTGCATGTGAATAAAAACGAAGGGAATTCACTTTGTAAGTTCTACACAATAAAATATCCACTCTACCTTAAATGTGGCCTACTCTTTCTCGTTTCTGTTCTACTTCTGGACAGTGTGGGTCCCTTTTCTTGCAGTAGATTTCAGCTCCTATGTGTCGCATGCAAAGGTCCCCTTAGAGTCCTACAACCCTTGCTCACTCTTCCCTGCCCTTGGATCACGTTTTGGAAGAGGATCAAGGAGTTTCCTCAAGAGTTTCTTATCTCTCTGTTCCGGTTTCTTTATTCCGTGTTCCTCTCTCTCTCTCTCTCTCTCTCTCTCAAAGTTTCAAACCCATGTAGCCAAAAAAAAGAGGCCACGTAGGGTGAGGTGGAGGGGTGGTTTGCTGGGTAATTAAGTTTACGGTATATGGAGGGAAATTTGTCTGAGTTTTTAAGGGAATTTGTTTTAACTTTGTATCCCTTTATTACTTTTCTCCCACATTTATTTCTTAGCCTCTTTTATTTTTATAGAATTCCTATATTGTGCTTATTCTTTCCATAAAATCCTTACCAAAGAGTTCGCCAACAGTATCTTAGCGACCAGAGGGGTTTAAAACTGCTTTAATGTCCTGATACTTTGAAGTTTGATGCATAAAAAAAAAAAAACAATGCATTAGCTATGCGACATCAATTAGTATTAGTTCCAAATTCCAATATGGAATTTATACATTGGGATTATTGGAATTTTTTTACTTTTTGCATTATGGTTCTCTTTTTATATTCGTTATATATAGTGATAGCTGATTATAAATCATTCTATTTATTTTGTTTTAGAGAGACTTTTTGATTTTGTGATTACAACATCTAACTATAGTCTAAAAGTGTCTCCTTATTGCTAATTCAGTTTGTGTTTTGTATAATGCTGGGGTCCTAATAATTTATGACATCTTGTACTTCAGTCAATTATTTGTAATTAAAAGGAATACAAATCCTTATCGAAAAATTGCCAACTCTTAGTGAACGGCCAACAAAATTCAACCGCCCTAAACTACATCTGCACTATGCATGCCTACCTCTTGAAATTTATACTAACTTTTCTATAACACACATACGTGCACACACATATATTACTTTTCTTAACATATAAGTTAAGAAAAGGACAAATGGCAAAGAGGCGAAGGTGCATGGAGCAACTTTGGTTAGGAACAAAATTAATACACATGAATAACCTTCCCATATATTTTTTTTTTTTTGCTTTGTCCTTGTCCGGAAATTTGTGAGCTTCTAATGTGTGTGACCATGTGTATTATTTACGTCACTGTGCATATATATATTTATGCATTTTTAGTCTTCAATTTCAAAATTATTAGAATTATTTGGCAATTTGCATTTTGGAATATTGGTTCTTACAGAGATTTTTTGATTTTGTGATTACAACATTTTTATATATATGAGCTTTTTTTTTGCTCCTGTTTAAAAGCTTTGTTTCAACATAAAAATCTTTCTAAGCCAAATTGAGTTTAGAAATTATGAAAAAGACCACACAACACAAAGAGGGTCGACGTTATATAAGAGAGGGGTCGAATAAAGGATGGTCGTCTTAACTAAGAAGGAGGAGGGTCAACCTAACAGAGGAGGAGGGTCAAACCAACGGAGGAGTAGAGATGGCCCAACTAAGATGGAGGGTCGACTCGACAGAAAAGGAGGGTTGAGGCCACCCCAATAAAAGAGGAGGGTTGGGTCGACCTGATGGAAGAGGATGGCCAAGCTACTGGGCGGAAGAGGAGGGCTGGGTCGCCTAACAGCCCAACAAAAGAGGAGGGCAAGGTCGACTCGATGAAAGAGGATAGCCGAGCTACCCAATAAAAGAAGAGGGTCGGGCCGCCTGAGAGCTCAACAGAAGAGGATGCAGAAGGTCACGATGACGAAGGTAGAGGGTCATGCTAATAAAGGCGAAGCGTCTCCCAGAGTCAAGCTAAAGGAGGTAGAGTGTCTCCGCAACAGAGGCGAAAGGTCACACTGACAAAGGTGGGGCGTCTCCCAAACAGACGCTCCCCGATAGAGACAGAGCGTCACCCAAAAGGAGGCTGAGCGTCGTGTCAATGGAGGCGGTTAGTCCTAACAAAGGAGGAGGGAGGAAAAGGGTTGACTTAACTAAGAAGGAGAAGGGTCAGCCTAACAAAGGAGGAGGGTCAAACCAACAGAGAAGTAAAGTTGGTCCGACTAAGAAGGAGGGTCGACGTGACAAGAGGCCACGCAATAAAAGAGGAGGCCCGACTAGGAAGGAAGGTCGACTCAACAGAAAAGGAGGGTTGGGAAGACCAGACAGAAGAGAAGGGCAAGGTTGACCTGATGAAAAAGAATGGCCGAGCTACCTGATAGAAGAGGCGGGTCGGGCCACCAGACAGCCCGACGAAAGAGTCTGCAAAAGGTCACGATGATGGAGGCAGAAGGTCATGCTAACAAAGGTGAAACATCTCCCAGAGTCACACTAAAGGAGGTAGAGCATCTCCCCGATAAAGGCAAAAGGTTACACTAATGAAAGCAGAGCGTCTCCCAAACAAATACTCCCTGATAGAGACAAAGAGTCGCCAAAAAAGAGGCTGAGCATCGCATCAATGGAGGTAGTTAGTCCTAACAAAGGAAGAAAAGGGTCTTTTAGCCTGATGGACAACCGTCTACCTCGACGAAAAAGGAGGTAGTTCGACCCGGTGGAGGAGGACAGTTGGGTTGACGAAAAGGGAAGGGTTGGCAGGGTCGGCCTAGAGGAGTAAGTGAGGAGTAAGAGAAGGAAATGGAAGGTCGACCCAATAGAGAAGGAGCATCTTCCTGACGCAGGAGTTAGAGGGTCTAGATGACAAAGACATAAGGTTAAGACGACAGAGGCAGAGGGTCGAGATGAAGGAAACAAAAGGTCAGCCCATCCTGGCGAGCAAGAGGGTGACCTAATGGAGGAGGACGATTAAGAGGGTCGTGTCGACGAAAAAGAGGAGCATGAGGGTCTTCCTACCCTAAAGAAGAGCGGTTTAACCTGGAAGAGGTCAGCAATTTGAGAAGGAAGGTCGACCTCCGTTGGAAGTGTTGGCACATTTGAATGTTAAATGAGGGTCGGCCTAACTCCAAAGGAAGGTTTTCATAAAGAGGCCTATCTAGCCTTGTTGATGAGGGTCAACTGACCAGTAAGTTAACGCCTAATAAAGGAGTATATGGTCAGCCTAATAAAGGAGGATTGGCTTAGAAATGAACAAGGGCTGAAGGAGGAGAAGGTTCGGCAACAGAGGAGTAGTGTCAGTGTACGAGAAGAGTCATTATATCGAAGAAAGATAATTGACCTATAAGAGGAGGAAGGCTAGCCCCATAGAGGTGAGGGCTAATTGAAGGAGAAATGAAGGAGTAAGTTAACGCCTAATGAAGAAGTATATGGTCGGCCTAATGAAGGAGGATTGGCTTAGAAATGAACAAGGGCTGAAGGAGGAGAAGGCTCGACAACAGAGTAGTAGTGTCGATGTACGAGAAGAGTCATTATATCAAAGAAAGATAGACCTGTAAGAGAATGAGGGCTAGCCCCATAGAGGTGGGGGTTAATCAGAGGAGAAATGTCAGTACGATAAGTGAGGAGCTGCCAAGAAGAGGCAATAGAGGAGAGCTAGCTTGACAACAGAGGTAGGCTAAATGGGCAGCGGCCATTAAGAACTAAGGAGGAGGAGGGATCACCAAGAAAGAGGTCAACCTAACAAAAGGATTGGGAAAGGAGTAAGGTGGTGCCAACAATAGAGTTAGGTCAACCCGATGATGGAGAAGGGCTACCTCATCAAAGCTAACGGATTAAAGAAGCAAGGAGGTGCCAATGATAGAGTTAGGTCAGCCCGATGATGAAGAAAGGCCATATTAACAAAGGAGAGGGGTCATCTCGAAGAAAAAGAAGGGTCAACTTAACAAAGTAAAAGGCATCCTTTTACTTCAATGCGCCTTCATCAAGCTGGCTTGTCAAAGGAAAAGGAGTTAGCCTAATGAAGTAAAGTAAGGGGAGGATAAAAAGAGGCTAACCAAGGTGGAGGACAATTAATGGTAGAAGAGTAGGGTAAATGATGAATAGTTAACAAAATACGAGGAATGGCATAAGAGTTAGCACCATCTTTGTAGGATAAGAAGCGACGAAAGAGGAGGGGCTAACCAAGGTAGAGGATGACCAATGGTAGATGAGTAGGGTAAAAGGAGGATTGTCTGATCGAAGAGAAAGAGGGCAAGGTCGACGATAAAGGATGGTCAAATAAGGAGGAGGGTTCACCAAATACGAGGAATGGCATAAGGAAAAGGGTCAAGTTAGCAAAGAAAGAGGGTCAGCCTAACGAAAGAGTATGGCTAGGTTGGGGAAAGAGTAGGGCTAGCACTACAGAGGAGTAGGGCTAGCGTAATGAAAGAGCAAGGCCGTCTCGATAGAGGAGCTGAGTTGACGCAATAGACGTTTTGGCATAATAGAGGAGCAATCCAGCAAGGCAGAGGAGTAGTTCTTGGCAGAAGAGGGTCGGCCTAGCGTATAAGAAGGGTTGGTCGAGCAAATTTAGAAGGAGGAGAACGATCGTCAAAGGAGCAACTGGCATTGCAGGGAAAAGGTTAGCCGGGCAAATGAGGAAGGCTGGTTGCGGGGGAGGAGTAAGAGCTTTAGAATGGCGTTAACATTTTTAAGAAAATGTAAATGGCAAATTGGCTCCTCTTTATAAATGGCAAATGGCAAATTTTTAAGTACCAGAGCAATTTTGTTAAAAAGAAGAGAGCTATCATTATAGCAAATATGCTCCTCTTTATTGAAAAAACTTGAAATATATTGGCCATAAGAAAACTCAATTAAAATTTCAAAGATTAATTCCTACTTCATCTCATTTAGTTGTAGCCCTTCTCATTTGTAAATAACTTTGAGCTTAGTCCCTAAAAAGAGCAATTTTTTTAAAATTTTCTCTTCCTATGGAATATGAGTTGATTTAGTAACATTTCTATACTCAATGAAAATCCTCTAAAGAGAAATTTTCATTTATATCTTAATATTTAACAAAACAACAATTTGGGCCTCTTTATTACAAAAATTTTAAAAAATCATTAAAAATAATCAATAGGCTAATGTTAATCCCAAATTTTTCTTAGAACAATATATTGGAAAGGGGAAAATTCATTTAAAATTTCAAGGCCAAATTCCTACTCTAAGTAAGTTAATTGCAACCCTTTTTATTGACACTCTAGAATTTAGACAAGTTATTGCTTTACTAGTTTATGGCTTAATTTCGAGGGTAAATCACCGATTATAGAGCTTATTTTTAGAGGATTTTTAGGAAATTATACAAGGGAACTTTTATAAAAATATTAGCTTTAAAAATGTTGTTTAGCCCCTAAAATTTTAGTATTCCGAAAGATACCTATATTTGTCCTAAATTTGTCTTTCGACTAGTTTTCTTGCAAAACAGTGACCAAACCATTTCAAAAATTTGCCAAAATTTTCATAATTCAATTTTGGTCTTTATCAAGCCTCTAAAATTTTTGTAAAATTTATTTCATTAGTTTGATAGGTCCACACATCAAAACATATCAAAATTCTATATCAATGGCAAATCAAGGAAATTTAACCATGTTCATTTTCCTGGACTCAAAAAAACCACGCTTAGGCATAACCAAAAATTCTAATTAACTCTATATTGGTATACATGATTTAACAGTTTTTCATTCCTTAGGCAAAAAGATATGTGGCCATGAAATAAGGATTAAGTGAAGGAGAATTAAGTGGGTGGTAGAGTCATAGAAACACCTGTATCTTCCATATCTTGGACCTTAGCTCTATAGCACAATATTCTACTATAGAAATATGGAAGAAGTGAAATCTTGCATCAAAATAAAAACATCTAATATAGAGAGAGGGCAGAAGATTAGATTTGTTTTTTATTTTAAATCTGACCAATTTTTTTGGTCGTCACTAATTTGATTAATTCAGTGACAAAAGCTATGTCTATCACAAAATTTTGTCATTAATTTTAATGTTTCCAGTAGTAAAAAAGAAATGAATTCAAAAATTGCAAAAATAAGAGCGACAATAAGAAAAAAAAAAAGTAAACTCCGTTCTTCAATTTGTTTATTTGGAAGAAAAGACATGCCAAATTGGTACCCTAGGGCAAGGCACATGCTACATATCGTGAACCTTCACCACCATCGTTGCATCTTTATTGTTAAAGTGGTAGACTGACTGACCATTATCGCATCACCTCTGTTGAAGTGATGTACTAGACTAATGAAGATCAAGCATGTAGAGAGGCTAAGATCAAGCATGTAGAGAGGCTAAGGTAATGCACTTCACCTCAAATCCTATTTATCATTTTCAATCCCAACATTAGTACGTGAATTAATGACTTTATGCTATTCACCATCTAATATAGTCCATTAATGTTTATTAATACTAGTGTTGATACTTGCTACTATTCATAATTTCTGTTATTTATGTAATTGAATCCTTTGGTTGATCATCTAACCATACCGCTAATACAAACTCAGAAACTATCAAATTAGAAGTATGAATAAAGCATATCGTAATCAGTAGGAAGTCAAACATTTGAACATAGTAACTATCAATTTGTGCATACTTGTATGAGAAATAAAGTAGAGTGTATTGTACCTTTATGTGCATACTTGCTACTGATCAAATGCTTTGTTTTCAATTTCTTATGTTCATATGCTACCCCTATAACACCCTAACCTTATAGCCTATTTTTTTGGAAAACTTTTTCTTTAATAAAAACCTTTGGTTACAGGATTGGAATGTTATCCTTACTTTATCCTTAGTTATTACCCAAGTAAAAAAAATTTTCAATTTTCTTTTGATTGACATACAACTAATGTTTGCAACGTTATACAATTCCAATCTGTTAAACCCTTTTTAATAATATTCCCATATCGTTTTTCCAAAGACTACCATAACCCCCATCCTCTTGCCAAATTGATTTTTTGATCAATGTTACTCCTATCTTCATTTGTAAATTATACCAGGTTATCTAATACATACCAAGATAACTTATGAGAAATAAATTTTCAGTAGCTAAATATTCCCAATTTATTTTGAAAACATTGGTTTGTACCACCATAGTGATACGAAAAATAGTTCTACATTCTTTATCAAAAATTTCATATTTCATTCTATGTGATTAAATAAATAATTTTCTTAAATGTGTATGGTCTACAAATATGATTACATTATATGATAGTGTATTATGACAATTCTGACCATTCAATTTATACATTTTCAAGTATCAATGATTATATGAAATGTTTGCTGAACATCAATGATATAAAAGGAAACTATTTATCATTCATAGAAAAACAAATATCAGTCATGAGGAAAACTGTAAACAATCTGTAGCTAACAGTCAATTCTCTAAGAAATAAAAACTCAAGAGTGTCGAGAGCATCACCCAGTGAACTACTCCACGTACCACTACTTACATGAATGAGATAATTTTATTCTCTAGATGACAATTCTACCATTGGTACTATCTGAGCGTCCCTCAGTGGATCCAGTACCCTTCTGTGTATCTATGCCCAGAGGCAACTGTATGTCTATGCCTGAAAGCAAATTGTTAAAATTAAGCTCATGAGATCACTACTACTACTGCGTAGATTATTTCCTCTCTGCTTTTTGGGCGGATCATGCTGTTATAGAATTACCACCTGTTACCAGTGGATGCTATTCCCAGTATGTTATCTCTTATATATAATCTAGGGTGACTTAGCTTGTAACCTATGATTATGCCAAATTCTAAGTAAATGTCTCCTTCTTATTGGCCATCTAGGTTATACTAACTTAGAATTTGCAACCATCACAATATTTTCTAAAATCTTTATTCCAAGTGGATGTTTGAACATCCATAATTATGAGACAACCGTGGAATATTCAACAATCGTCCCATACCGAAAATTAGTCACTCGGTTACAAGCTTGTCTATCCTAAAACATATATCAGAGATACTTCCTCTAAGTTTTCTTTCTTATATTTATATGTTTTCCTTTCTTTATCTATGTTTCCCTCTCTTTTTCTTTAACTTATCATGATACTATAACTTCACAATTTATGACCCTTGTAACAATTTCAAGGTCAAATTCCATAGAAATGGAGGTATTATTCTCGGGCAAGAGAAGAAAATAAGGAGAAAATAGCAATTTCTCAATTTAATTTTCCAATTTCTACTCTAGCCCTTTTCATAAACGTAATTTTATAATTTTCCTTCCATTTCTATACAACTTTTCATGCCATATTTTGCCCTTTGACATTTAGGGTCCTAAGCTGAATATTTTCCCTTTTTCTTTATCATATAATTCCATTTCCTTCTTTATCTGTTTATAAATACCTAAAAGTATTTTTACTTTCATACATACTTATAGGTATATATTTAACAATTTCCTCATTCTTTAATGTACATTTTAATTACTAGGATAACATGATTTTGAAGTTTTCATAAAAATCCATTAACACAAGGATTTTCCATTTTTCCATATCTTTGGCCAATATCTATAAAAAATTTTTGTAAATAATTTTCCAAAGTAATCCATTATGTTCTTGGTCAAAGATTTTAATGTAGAGAAAATGGAATAACTTAAACATCAAGTTTCCTTTTTGTTTTATTGTTAGCCAAATTTACCAAGGAAAAGTTTTGGTAAGATTTTCAATATGTTTCCCCTTGTTAATTACCATAGAGCTTTGGCCAAGTGAAGGAAAAAGGAAAATTAATGTTTGAATATCAAATGGAAACTCTATTTCTCTCCTTTAGCCATAATTAATAATGATATATTTCCCATACAATTTAATCATATCCTTTTCTTGCCTATCAACATACCATTTTGGCTAAGGAGAGAAATTTAAGGAAAACACATCATTTTATCAAAATATAAGTTTCCTTTTCCATGACCAACATGCTGGTATGTTAAATGGCAAGACTAACCAATTTTAGCACAATTTTCCCTTCCAAATGTATCTATGCTCTCGGTCAAAGGTGGAGGGAGAAGGAACCATTTTTGTTTCATTACAAACTCCTTCTTTCTTTCCCCTTTTATCTTTGACCAAAACATCACTAGGAAAATAAGCAATTTTCAGCACAAATTTCCCTTCCACAAAAGTGTATAGCCATGGCTAATAAGAGAAAAATTAGGAGGCAATATGGTTTCTATCAAATTTCACCATTCATTCCATTTTCATCATAAATGAGTCATGAAACACCATTTACCCAACAAAATCATGTTCATACAAGCATCATATCATCATCATTTAGCCTTAGGAAATTTTCATGGAAATGGAATTAAAATATCAAAATTATCACAAACACTTCAAAGCTTTAAATCAACAATCAAATATGCAACCATACATCATTTTAAGCAAATCTCAATAGAATTTTTGACATTTTAAGCATGTAGAAAGGAAATTGGTACTGTTCATGGCAACCATAGATGACATTCAAGAGCTTGAAAACAACCGTGAAACATCAGATAAATTGCATAAGAATGTAAAGCTACCTTAACTTAGCATTAAAAGTGGATTTATTTACAAGTTTCCACCTTTCCTTCACTTCCTTCTTCTTCCTTGGTTTCACGCTACAAACTCTTCTCCTTGCTCTATTTTTCACGTCTCATTTCTCGCTAGAAGGAGGAAGAAAATCGTGACTTTAAAATGAAGGGAAAAAGACCATTTTGCCCTTACTTAAAATGTCCACTTTATTCTTCACTTTTTTCACCCTTTCTCTTCATTTTTGCTTCACAATTTTGACAAATGATACAATATAAATTCCATAAATTTTTTTATAATAAAATGGAAATTTTATCCCCAAGGTGTAAAATTATAATTTTACCCTTAGTGTAAAATTACTATTTTACCCTTTTTGCCAAAATGACTATTTTGGCCTTTTATTGGCTTTTAAAAATTTCAAAAATTTAGAAGATTATTCTTAAGGGAATTTATCATCATTTCCTAAGTAAAATGAAATTTTCAAAAATTACTATGTTATCCATATGTGAAAATGACCATTTTACCCTTGGGTGAAAATTGTTCGTTTTGCCCTTGGATATTTTTCTATAGTCATGATGACTTTTAGATATTTTATTGGCATAATCATTACACTTTCAGATATTTTTCTGGCATCATAATAACGTATCATAAATACACAAGATATTTTAGAGGTGGAATAATTATATTTTGTCCTTTTATAAAACCTTTATTTCTTTCATTTTAGTCCCTAACTTTTTCTTTCAATTTAGCCCATTTCCTTATTTTCAAAATTCCTAGGGCAACTTTACTCAAATCTTTAGTCAAAAAATCGCTAAATTCATAAGTTTGATCATACTTGAACTCAAGAAAAATGCAGTTATTACAACCCCCAAGAAAAAAAGACATAAAATTTGTGTTTTCTCATTTATGTCCATAAGCTTGCAAGAATTGAACCTGAGGTGATTGAAGTGTCTGAAGGAGAACTTGAGGTGAATGAAATGGCTAAAGGAGAACTCGAGGTGAATAAAGTGGCAAAGTCAAACTCAAGGTGAATGAAGTGGCTAAAGGTGAACCTGAAGTGAATGAAGTGTTTGGAAACCAACATGAGGTTCATTTGTGATCTTATTTCATTATCATTCATTATCTCAAAAACATCACATTGCTATTACATTGCTCTTGATTAGGTAAATTTGAATCAAGTAAATTCAAAAGTAAACATTAGAAAATGACTAATAAATATTATATTTCTCTTAATTAGGTAATTTCAAAAGTTCTTACAACTTTAATTGTAAAAGCCAAAGGAAAATAAATACATTACATATAATTTTGACAAAAAAATCCTACATTACACAAAAAGTACCTAAATACAAATTCCTAAACTTAAACACCTAAGTCATAGTTTTTACATATATTTCAATATGTAAAACATAAGGATAACAACAATGACAACCAAAATGCCAACAATAAACTTCAATGTCTACACTTGATGCTCCAACCCAAAGAACCTCCTCCTTATTTTGATGAAAGGCATTTTATCTTACACTGGTGGTGGTTCTTGGTTAGCTTCAAAAGAGATATCCTTATTTACCTATTTGAAGAATCCACATATCACAAGTTTGTTCTACATAATTTGAAATCAAGCAGAGGAACTACACAACCATGATTATATAAGAGGGAAAATTATATGATTGAACAATACAAGAATAATCAATATTGAAATTTCTTTGTTCTTTATTCTATAATTTAATCAATTATTTAGTTTTTGGAATATTTACATCAGAGGGCAAGAAGGCAATACTAGAGACCATAGAAGCACTCACCTTGTACAAAAGGGTACCTTAGAGATTAACGTCCATAGTATGCTTCAAGTCTTGTTGTCAACATTAGTATTCTTCTTCCACAATCACAAAAATGTGTGCTTCGCAAGGTATAAGAGTTACCACTACCTTTAGATTGCTAAGATTGGTGAGAGTTATTGTGCTTATTATCTTTTCCCCAATTGCATTCATTGACTCATTTCAAGCCATTCCTTTTAAACCCCAACCCACACTTTGTCAACCTTAGACACAGAAGAATATGAAGATTAAAGGATGAATATTTGTGAACCATAAATGTAAAAGAAGATGAAGTCCTCTTTTTTTTTTAATTTACTACTTAGGTAGAGTCCATATGGCACTAATTTGGATTATTTTGCATGTATCCAAGCTGACTAAGTGTCCAACAGAGCACTTAACGACTCCACATCACCACTTAATAGGCCATATCACCTAAGCCATTAACGATTAACAGCTCAAAGACTAATGAGTTAACTATGGTGATCTTTCAATGACTAAATCATAATATTGCCTATTTTTCGAAGACCAAAAAGTAGGTTTACTCATATTTTCTTTTCTTTTTCCTCTCTCCCATTACTTTTTTTTTATACTTTCCAAAGGCCTTCAACTCTCTCTCTCAATTTCTCTTTTCTAAGTTTTCTTTTATTTTATTTCACTCATTTCCCCTACCCTCTCTCTCCCTCCTCCTCTTCCTCTTTCTTCTTCTTTTCTCTCTCTCATTACTTTTTTCTCACTTTCCAACACACTTAACTTTCTCTCTCTCTCTTTCTCCTTTTTTTTCCTTCATTCTCTCTTATCCATTCTCTCTCATCTCTCTCTCTCTCCCTCCTACTTCTTCCTATTAACTATTTTTGTTTTAATTTTTTTCAATTTAAGCAATTTTTTATTAGTTATTTTTAATTATCTTCATCTTAACCAATTTTTCAATTTTTGACCAATTTAAGCGATTTTTCAATTAGTTGATTTTGTGATTATTCCGAGTCAAACAAGTGACCAATTCATTAATTTTTTGATCAAATCAATTGGTTTAATTCAATTATTTAAATCATTACATGCAACTTATATATACAAATTATATCTAGATTTGATTATCTTTAAAAAAAAAGACTATAAACAAATAACAACAAAATCCAAAGAATATTCTTGAATCAAATTGATCCTAGTTTATAACAAATTAATAATATACTCATTCTCTTGAATTAATATTTTTTTTCATTACATATATAGAGAGAGAGCGATCAAGTGAGATAAGAGATCTTATGATAGGACTCGAATTCTTTGCAGTTTAAAATTGATACATTTTTTTATAATAAGAGAGGAATAAAAAAAATGTGATACCTAATTTATTTAAGATAGATCTCTATCAATGTGAGTATCTTATTTTTCCTCCTATCTTTCTCTTACTAAGAGAATTAATATAGAAAATAAATACAAAAAATTCAAAATTATTATGATAAAATTAAAATAAATAAATAATTATTATAATGAGATCACAAATTAATAGTTTTGATTAATATTTTAATTCATTAAAAAATATTATATTAATACAATTATGCGGCTGCAAATACAAAATAATGTTTTGTAATTAATTTTTCATTAATGATTTCTACGTGAACTTAAGCTATTAATTTTGTGATTTAACAGTATTTATTTCTTCCTCTCATCTCTCGTATAAATTACTCTTTTTCACCTTATACATATAGTTATGTACTAACACACACTTAACATGCACTAAAGAGTAATAGAGGATACCTATTTTAAAAAATTTAATTTTAAATAAAAGTGGGAAGTTAAGTAATTTCACTTTTCTATAACTCCCTCTCATAATTTTTTAAAATTTTTTATATTTGTACTATATATTATATGATTTAAAAACCAAAAAGACTAAAAGCCCAAAGCTATATAATATACTAGATGTTTAATTAACATTCACAAAAATGCAGGCAATTTTTTAATTTTTAATATATTATAAAATAATAATTATTAGATTTTTAAAAATAAATTAAATATTAAAAATTATTTAACTGTTTATTATTCTTTTTCAATCTTTCACTATTTTTACTTTCTGATCTCCTCTCTTTATATTATATATTTTTTTTATATTTTATATTACATAATATTCATATTATATAAAAACTAAAAAGACGAAAAGTCCAATGCTATATAATATACTAAATGATTAGCATATATAAAAGTATATGTCATTTTTTTATTTTTAAAATATATTATAAAATAATAATTATTAGATTTTAAAAATATTTAATTAAATAATAAGAAGTTATTTAAATCTTTATTATTTTATTTTTATTTCTCATTATCTTTCTTTTTTAATCTCTTTTTTTTACATTACATATTTTATTTATATTTTATATTATATAGTAGATATTTTGTATGTATTTATGTATGTATGTATATATATATATATACATATATATATATATAACCTGACCTTCCATTAAGTTTATAAGCATTTAATTAATAATTAAAAATATTCAAATCATTCTAACCCACCTGATCCTTATCCGACCTCACACCTAAATTATCCTATTAATCAAGCCGAAATTGGATATCCCAGTACACATCATTCTTAAGGATATGATTTTTAGAAATTTTTTGATCCGTCCCAGTGATTAAAATTGTTCAGGTTTGTGTTTGGAAATAAGGAGACGAAGGGAAGAGAAGGAAAGGAAAAGAATCAACGGTCTTTTAGTATATGAGTAAATTTTTTATCCTCAAGAATAATATTTTTGGAATACAATTTTAAAAAATATAATTTTAACAAATTTTAAAAAAAATTTTTAGTTTACTTAAAATATTTTATGTTATAAGAATATAAGATATGTCACTCCTGCTATTCACTATTTTTTTTAATCAAATTTTTTATTATTAGATCATTTTAATATTATGCAATTGATATTAATAAAATTATTTTATAAAGATCTTATATTAATAATTACAATTCTGACAAGTTTGAATTTTAAATTTTTTATAATTTTTCTTTTCATATTTAGAGTATCTCAAGATTATATCTGAAGGGGAATTAGTTTTTTTATACGTAGTTAGATAGTAATATAAAAAAATTTTAATATTTAAAAGTTGTCGGTATTTTTTTTTTTGTTATTTAATTTGATTCATATTTATTTATCTAATCAAACTTATATAATATATCAAATATTTTTTGTCTCAATCAAACTAATTTAAATTAACTTTGATCAATTTAAATTAAATTAAATTAAATTAAATTGTTAAATTTTGAAAAAAAAATCTTGTAAAATTTTAAATTTTAATAATACTTTTTTTTTAATTTTAAACATGATAAATGTAAATTTTTAACAATAAAATTAACATTAAAATCAACTAAAAATAACTTTAAAATAAGTCAAATGATAAATAAATTATAATAAGATAGTGTTAAATTTTATAAGAGTAATTTAATCATTTTACTAATCTAAAAATATTCAGGGGAAAATGAAAATTTACAAAAATAAGAAAATATTCTATTCCCAGAAATGTAATATTTTCAATAATATATTTTTAGTTTGTGTACCAAACGCGAGAATATAATATTTTAAACATTTTATTCTCAGAAATCTTTTTTTAAACCATATACTAAACATCTCTTAAAGGGAAAGAGAGAGGAAAGAAAATATTGAGTGATAATTTTTTATTCTCTTGTTTAGATTTTTTAAACTTTGTCAATTTAGAGTAATTAGATTAAATTAGCAAAGGAGAAGGTTAAGGAGAATTAATATAAAATTTTTTAATTTCTTATTTTTTAAAATTTTAAAAAACAAAAAAAAATTATTATATTTCCTTTTCTTCCCTTACTTTCTCTCTCCAAAATCTCTCTTTCAAACACATCCTTAAAAAATATCAACAAATCATTTGTTCGATGGGTAGATAGTGGTGTCTATATTTATTAAACAAAGTTTTGGATTCAACTCTTTTTTTTATAAAAGTACTTCAACTAAAAAAGTTTTTTTTTGGTACGAAACTTTGATGGTTCTAGTTAGTAGTTAGAACTTAATAGAGTTTTAGATATTAATCATTTAAAAAAATAGGAGATTGATTAATAATTAACAGGTCTTTAATGATTAAATAAACATTTCGTTCTCATAACTTTCATCTAAAATTTTAAATTAGCCTGTTTGAAATTTGTCAAAATAATCTTTTTATTATATTTTATGTTTTTCTATAATATATTTCCATAAATAGTAAAGTTCATCAAATCAATTATATCGTTGGTAAAATAATTACAATAAATGTTTTAAACTCTAGTAGTTTTTCAATTTCCGAAAATCATCCTAGATTTAATCCAAAACCAATTTAGGGGGAAAACTCTGAATTAAACAAAAAAGTTATATCTATAATCATATGAAACAATGTTTCAATATAGTTAGAGATTTGAGTTTTATATATATATATATATATATATATATATATATTTGACACATTTTAAAATCAAAAGACTTTTAAAACTTTAATCCTAGATTGTACTCCCTTCTATTGTAAAAAATTACAACCTTCTCCCTTTAAGATATAAAAAATATATATAATTTTATTTATTTTGACAAAATTACCTTTATATTTATTATTTATATAATTAAATATGTATTTAACTAATATAAAAAATATTTTATTAACTTAAAATGAAATAAATTTATTATTTCTAACTGAAAGCAAAGAATAGTAAAATATTATAATTTTTAAAAATATATTTAAAATAAATTATAATATTTTTAAAAAAATTAATAATTCTATTAAGACTAGTATTTTAGTCAAAATAAATAAAATTCTAAATTTTTTAATTTTTTTTTAAAAAAAAGAATGTACATTTTTAAAATAGAAGAAAGAAAAATATAATTTTAACAACTCTTACAAAAGAAGAGTATAATTTACTTAAACTTTAAATAATATTAAAACATGAAATTATTACGTTATAATTAATAGTTTCTTTTCTCCTTTTCCCTTAATAGACATACTCGGAATACTAATTTATACATAGTCCACCGACCAAGCACTTCACCTAATCTCGTGCAACCACGTCCTTATTAGACAAAATAAAATCTCAACAACACAACTCCTAAATCGTGTGCCCCACCTTCTCTTCACCTATTGTTTCTTCTTCACATTCCTATTTAATCAACTTCTCCTCTCCTTTCTTGTCTCAAAAACCCACCACTATCAATTAATTAATAATGCATGCCACTACCAATATGCCTACCTTACTCCCACAACAACTTGTATCTCTTTCATGCTTTCTTCTTCTACACTTTGCTAATTCAAACGCAGATTCAACAGACAAATACCTTCCTACTCCCAAACCCATTTCAAACTACATCAACCCCAAAACTCCTTACATTAATAATAATGTTATCTTCAACAAGATTGATTCTTGCTGGCGAGCCAAATCCAATTGGGATTCAAATCGTCAAGCCCTAGCAGATTGTGCCATTGGGTATGGCAAAGATGCCATTGGAGGGAAGTATGGAGCTATATATAAGGTCACTGACCCCTCTGATGACCCTGTGAACCCTAAACTTGGGACACTTCGTTATGGTGTAATCCAAACACAGCCTCTTTGGATAATATTCGAGAAAGACATGGTTATTACACTCAAGAATGAGCTTATAGTGAATAGCTATAAGACCATTGATGGGAGAGGAGCCAAAGTGGAGATTGCTGATGGACCTTGCATTACCATACAAGGTGTTAGCCATGTTATTATTCATGGGATTAGCATTCATGACTGTAAACCAGGTAATTAACTAATGCAGTATTATTTATGTGAATGCTAGACACAGTAAGACTAAACACAAACACAATGGTATACTAAAATATATATATATATATATATATAGTATTAATTAAATACTATAATTGATCATATGTTGTGTGTATTTGCAAATTTTATTAGAAATGGAAAGAAAATTGATCTCTACTTTCAAAAGGTTGAATCTTTTAACTATTATAGTGATGTTTAGACTTGTTAAAATATATGGGTGGATTAGGCTAAGGTTTAAACTTTAAATAGTTCTTTTTGCATATGAATTTTAGCTCGTCCCATCACAGTTCCTAGGACTATGGTTTTTAATTTTGTTGCTTATAAATAAATTTTACTTATAGCAAATTAAATTAATATATTAATTATAGATATTGAGTTGGATCTTCATGTTGTACATTAATGAACAGCAAAAGGTGGCATGGTTAGGAGTAGTATAGAACATGTGGGTTATCGTGAGGGATCAGATGGAGATGCAATTAGCATATTTGCTTCTTCAAATATTTGGATCGATCATTGCTTTTTAGCTCGTTGCACTGATGGCCTTATTGATGTTATTCATGCCTCCACTTCTGTCACCATCTCCAACAATTATTTCACCCAGCATGATAAAGTAAGTATATATAGATTACCTTGAAAGCTCCTTTGCTTATTGTTACTGTAACTTGAATAACATATATATATATATATAAATATATAAATATAAGATTTACAAGAAATTTATGAAAAGAATCAATTATGTAATAATAATTAGTTAAGTTTTTGGTTCTAAAATAAAATCCCATGTGTGATCGATCAGAATCAGAATCACTCATTTGTTGAATGACTGAATGAGGTTATGATTGAGGAAGTTGCATGACGTGCAGGTGATGCTGCTAGGACACAGCGATGAATACACAGCTGATAGAATAATGAAAGTGACGGTAGCCTTTAACAAATTTGCTAGTGGTCTTATAGAAAGAATGCCAAGGTAAGACTCTAGTTTCAACTTAATATTTTCCTGGGATTTTGACTTTATTGAGAAATTGAATTTCTTTACATAATATAATAATAACAACAACAACAACATTTTATAACATCATGAGGTCACATATTTAGTCCACAATCATGCCTGACGCTGAGTAAAGTATAATTTATATCTTTATCATTTAGTTTTTTAATTAGAGACTCATTAATTTATAACTTATCTCTCTTATAATTAATTTTTTTAAAAAAAATTATATTTTATTTGAATTAAAAATTTTAATAACAAAAACATAAATAACTATATATAAATTTAATTCAACTACAAAAGGATCGAAGCTCTTTTCGTGAACTCTAATGGTCAGTCAAGGGGAGAGGAGAAGGTTGCGAAAAGGGGAGTGTGACTAAAGTAGATTTGGGTTTAGCGTAGAGATGGAAGAAGAGATCATATATATATATATATATATATATATATATATATATATATATATATATATCTATATATCTATATCTATACCTTAAAGATAGAATAGTCGTCACTAGCTAATACATCTAGGTTAATTACCCAATCCAATAACAAATTAAATAGCCTAAATATATACTTATCAATACAAATTTTAAAATATAATAATAATAATAATAATAATAATAATAATAATAATAAAGAGCTCAATTTACTGAAAAGTTGAACTACAAATTAATATGCCCTTTAACATATACAAAATTTAAGTGTGTGTAATTTAATTTAAAAATTTGAGTCATGTGATTTTAAACATGAGAACAACCTTCAAATTTTTGACATTGAGAATGAATTGGTTGGTGAGGAATGCAGGGTAAGATATGGATATGCACATGTGGTGAACAACCAGTATGACGAGTGGCTGATGTATGCCATTGGTGGCAGTGCAGAGCCTACCATTTTCAGTGAAGGGAATTACTTTCTAGCTTCAAATATAAGCGCTGCAAAACAGGTAATTAGTTAATAGCATGAGCATGAGGATGAATATTATTTGATATATGAAATTAAGAATGTTATTTAATTAATGTGGATATATATATATATATATATATAACTGACAGGTAACGAAGCGAGAAACAAGTGAGAAATGGAATAACTGGAAATGGAGAAGTTACAGAGATGAATTCTTGAATGGAGCATACTTTGTTCCATCAGGTTATGGAAGTTGTGCACCATATTATACAGCTGCTCAATCTTTTATTGCTGCTCCTGCGTCCTTGGTGCCTCTTTTAACACTCAATGCAGGTCCATTATTGTCGTGTGTTGTTGGCAAACCATGTTAATTATTCTTTTTGGTTTTCAATTTCTCAAGCCCAAAACTATATATATATGGCTTCTCGGAAACAAACGCATCCATCTGAGGTCAAAATTGTGAGCAAAAATTAATGTATTTCATTTCTTTGGAGAAAAGCTATATTATGTTAGCTAGTGTTTCTCACTTGAAGGTGCAATTTTGCTTAAAGAAATGCTCAATTAATTATAGATTTTAAAAGCAGCAAACATTGTACTCGGGGTGGACAATTCAATTAAAAACAAAAAATGATAATTAATTAAGATTCAGGCCATCGCACTATTGGGGACAATTAAATCTTTTTTAAAAAAAATGAGGTACAAGTATGTGTGTGTATATATATAGTTATCTAATTTTTTTTTCTAACTTTCTATTATTTTTTTTCATATCTTCACATATTATATTATATTTTATATTGTATATTTTAAAATATATCAATTTGTGATACTACTAATTATAACGACTCAAAATTATTATAATATAAATATATAATAATTTGGAATCACATGATTAGTTACTAGTGTAATATTTTTCTTCAATTACATTTTTCTTAGTAAATTTTTTTAAATGCCTAAAAAAAATCAATACATCCAGATACTGAAATCTTAATTTAATTTTAAGTTTGTAACAAATTACTCAAACTTTTTATCACTAATTATATTCACTTTTTAAGGGTTGACTAGAACCAAACAAATCATAAAATGATCATCTTTTTTGTTTTGGTAAAAAAAGAAAATGATCCTCTATTAAATCTGTTAAATATGAGAGAAATAAAAAAAATTAATAAAAAGATTATTTATCTTAAATAAATTAAGGTACAAATTTTTTTTATGTCTCTGTTACTTCAAGAACTTTTTCCCCCTTTCCGCTACTTCAGATGACTCAAAGTCAAATAAATTAATATTAATAAAGGGAAATGGAAAAAGGATTCTCTCAAATACTTGATAGGACTAAGTTTCTGAAGTAGAAAAGAGATTGAGAAAAAAAAAAAAGATTAGAAGAGAGATAAATAAAAAATTTATCTTAAATGGATTAAGGTCCAATTAATTTATTTTTTTAATTTTTTTCTTATTTTATGAACTTTATAACTTCTTTCTCCTAATTTAATTAGAAAATCCAAGTCCAAGAAAAAAACTTAAGTATAATTTTTATATTTTTTTAATCAAATTTTCTAATAAAAAATTTACACATGTACAATTTATACAATACATTTCTTCTATGATTATATTTTTAATTATTTTTATATACTTTATTTTGATTGAAAATTTAATTATAACAAAAATATAAAAAATTACATATAAGTTTAATCCATCCAAAAAAAATCACATATATATTAATTGATTTAATAAATAAAGAATAAAAAATATGTGACTTCGTATCAAAGGGAAAAAAACAAATAAAAAAACACATATTTATATAATAGGATAAATGACATCATGGAAAGTTCAGCCTCTCAAAAAAAGTTTCTTCATCGTTAGATGATCGCAACATTTATACATATACTTCAAAAATAGTATCAAAATAAAGGTGAAAAGTACATACTATTTTTGTTCGAAGTTTGGGTCATTAATTATTGCCCCTAAAATTTACAAACCATTCAATTTCGTTATAACTCTTAATTAATATCATTAATTCATTAACAAAAATTGCTTATTAATTACGCGTAGATTTATAATTAGGCTAATATGTAATATGATATTGTTTACATGGATTTTTATGAGTTTAAACTTTTTAAAAAGTTGAGTTATTCCTCCTTACATCTTTTAGACATTTATATATGTAAATTAAAGTATTTTTTATTAATATATATATACACAAATTTCATCATAAAGTTGAACTCTTTATAATATCTATGCAATGCTCAAAGTTGAACTCTTTAATTAGATCTTTCAAAAATTTATGTATAATTAATATTTTTTATTATTATAGAATGATATATTTAAGGTGAAGAGCTCAACCTCTCAACTTTTCATAATGTGATTTTTTTATTTTTAGAACAACAGAGCTACAATTCAAACAAAGTGAAAAAGATCATATTAAAGAAGAAATTAATCTGAAAATAATTACTCCAGACACATTGCTCAGCATCGACCAATTAATAAAAATTATAAGAGAACTGGTCGAGGGAATATAGACTTTTAGGGTAATTGAGGCTTCTGTTGACAACCCGGACGAGCTGGCATTGGAAGCATAGTTCGTGATGAGTTTACGTTTGGGAGGATCTCTCTCATGAAGTACCCATGAACTTGCTTGCTGATAATGTCTATTGCTTCTCTTAGAGAGTAATTTTGTGTTCTTTTTCTTGTAATTTCTTCTTGTCACAAAAAAAACAATGAAAACAATGCTTCCAATATTAGAACCCATGGGACACACATTCTAGGGGAATAAATTACGTTGAATCTATTGTGATTCAATGCCTTTTAATGATTTTTCAACTTCAAAACTGCTACTAATCCGTAAATCCCTTTATAATGGCCACTTATAAACCACCAACTCTACCCTATAGATGTAATAGCCGTTGGCTGTTAAAACATAACTTATAGAAGCAAAACTTTATAATAATAAACCAATAGCATGTATGTCCCGAAAGAAAAAACAAAGGAAATCAACGATTAAAATATCACGAATTACCGTATATGTTGGGTCAGACTTAATTTTTATATTTTAAAAATATCCAAAATTAATAACAATCAACAAATGTTTAAATAAATTGAAATCTAAAAGTCGGGTCGACGACCAATTCAATATTTCTAATCACACACACACATTCTATTGCCACTGACACCGTCCAACTATTAGATTTTCCAGAAACATATCATACTGTTAATTAATTAATTAATCACTACATATATAAATATACATATTTATTAATTGGATCTTCATTTTTATCCTCATATGCAATAGAGGTCAACCAACTCTTAGCTCGTGCAACCACGTTTTTTGTTGAAAATTCTAAACAAATTAAATCAATAAGCCTCAAAACATTTCAAGTCAAAATTAATTAATTAATTTAAAAAACTCTCAAATTAAATTAAGTCCAAACCCCTCTCTCCTACCTATAAAATCATCCCACATCACATCAAACCCTAATTAAGCATGGCCACCTACACACAACTCCTCTTCTTCCTTTCATGCTACCTTATTATCACACTCCTAGCTTCAAGTTCAACCCTAGATCCCTACTCTCCTCAAAATTACAATCTTATACTCAACAACATTGACTCCTGCTGGCGAGCCAAATCCAATTGGGATTCAAATCGTCAAGCCCTAGCAGATTGTGCCATTGGGTATGGCAAAGATGCCATTGGAGGGAAGTATGGAGCTATATATAAGGTCACTGATCCCTCTGATGATCCTGTGAACCCTAAACTTGGGACACTTCGTTATGGTGTCATCCAAACACAGCCTCTTTGGATAATATTCGAGAAAGACATGGTTATTGCACTCAAGAATGAGCTTATAGTGAATAGCTATAAGACCATTGATGGGAGGGGAGCCAAAGTGGAGATTGCTGATGGACCTTGCATTACCGTACAAGGTGTTAGCCATGTTATTATTCATGGGATTAGCATTCATGATTGTAAACCAGGTAAATATAATTAATTAAAAATTTTTAAAATAAAAAATTTAAGTTTAATTTTTATATCTTTGCTATTAAATTTTTTAATTAAAAATTAATATATATATGATTTATACGACACATTTATCTTATAATTAATTTTTTAAAAAAAATATTTTTATATGTTTTATTTTAATTAAAAAACTTGATAGCTAATATATAAAAAATTGTATATAAGTCTAGCAATTTTTAAAATTATAATCAAGGGTAGAATTAAAATTAAATTAAAAGATTAATAATTTAACTTTTTTTTTGGATGAGCAGGAAAGGAAGGAATGGTTAGGAGCAGTAGTAATCATGTGGGGCGTCGAGGAGGTTCAGATGGAGACGCCATTAGCGTATTCAGTTCCTCCAATATTTGGATTGACCATTGCTTCTTGGCTCGTTGCGCCGATGGTCTCATTGATATAATTCATGCCTCAACTGCCATCACCATTTCTAACAATTACTTCACACACCATGATAAAGTATATATACTATTTTATATAACTTTGTATTCTTCGTCTATCTGATTTTTAAAAAATATAATTATAATAATAAATATATAAAAGAATAGAAAATTAAGAGAATTTACGAGAAAGGAGAGGAAGTTAGGAGAAAATAGGAGTTTATTTAAATTTTTATTTATATTTAAAAAAAAATTGGCATACATATGCATAATGATGTAGTTACTATTCTTCTTCGTCTTTCATTCATATACATGCGTAGCTGTTAGCTAATAGCTATGCAACGACTGCTTCAAAATGGGTATTGGAATGTGTCTAATACATCAAAAATGAATTTGAACTTCAAATTTGAGGCTCAAATTTGATGTAGACATTTTTTTTACTCAAACTTGAATTAATTAAATTGATAGCAGGGTGTATATTATTTTCTTTTCCTTATATTATATAGAACACAAAAATTAATCAAATTATATCTAAACACTATATTATTTATCATGTTACCATGTGTTTGTTTCTTAACCCTTTCATTATACATTTTTATATGCTACAGGAAGTTATATATAATATTTACTCAATTTTAAAATAATAAAAAATTATGTATAATTAATTATTTTCTATTCTTTAACTTTTTACTATCTTTAATTTCTCTCTCTTCTCTCATCTCATCATATTACATATTTTTTTATATTTTATATTTTATATTATATAATATAAAATTTGTGAAACTAATGATTAAAAAATTTAAAATCATTATAATATACACCGAATTCAATGTATATTGGCAGTGATTAATGACTAGTGCACCAAAATTGGGGTCTAAATCTTTTAAATTTAAAAAATATCTTTTTTACATTTAGAGAGAAATAAAAAAAAAATTAAGCATTTAATCCTTAATCTATTTAGAATATGTCCCTCTCACTGTGGATTTTTATTTATTTTTTTATATTTTTCTCTAACTTTTGAGAAGCATAACATTTTTCAAATTTAAAAAATAAAAAATCCAAAATATGATGCAAATTAAGCAAAACCCTGACAAATGGTTTAATCTGAGTTGTGACTGATGTGCGTACGTGCAGGTGATGTTGCTAGGACACAGCGATACATACACAGCTGATAAGATAATGAAAGTAACAATAGCCTTTAACCATTTTGGTACTGGACTATACGAAAGGATGCCACGGTAATATACAACAGTATGAATTATATAACATATATATATATATATATATGTATAGTGGAAGAATTCATGTTCATAATTAAATTGAGCTATATATATATTGATGAACATGCAGGGTAAGATTTGGATACGCCCATGTGGTGAACAACAAATATGATGACTGGAAGATGTATGCCATTGGTGGCAGTGCTAACCCAACCATTCTCAGTGAAGGAAACTATTACATAGCTCCCAGTAATTCCAATGACAAACAGGTACATAAGGAATTAAACCCTTTGAATTATACCAAGAAAACCCTTGATATGAAGTTTTACAGATATATATTGAGTGTGGTTTTTTAAAAAAAAAATGACAGGTTACGAAGAGGGAAGTGAAGCAAAACTGGAAGGATTGGAAATGGAGGTCATATAAAGATGCATTCATAAATGGTGCGTATTTCGTTCCATCTGGTTATGGAAGCTGTGACCCAAACTATTCAGCTTCTCAATCTTTTGTTGCTGCTCCTGCTTCCTTGGTGCCTGCTTTAACTCTCAATGCAGGTCCTCTCAATTGCGTTGTTGGAAAAGCATGTTAGTATAGTTTGGCTTTGGCCCCATCAAATTTTTTTTTTTGGGGTTTTTAATTCCTAAAATATAAGTGTTTGGAAATTAAATAGTGAATTTCACTATCATATTTTTAGTGAGATTGTTCTATTGTTTTCCTTGCACAATATGTGTAATATAATTACTTTTTAGGAGTTTCTTGTAACTTTAAAGTTGTTTATATGAATTTTAGATCCTCTATTTTTAAAAAATAGTTAATTTATC
Organism: Senna siamea; assembly: GCA_031216115.1. Lineage (NCBI taxonomy): Eukaryota > Viridiplantae > Streptophyta > Magnoliopsida > Fabales > Fabaceae > Senna > Senna siamea. The sequence goes on along the minus strand of CM062355.1, from coordinate 4,245,987 downwards.
TACATTTAAAAAAATATAAGAAGTAAAAGAAATAAAAGAATCACATTGATAGAGATTTATCCTGAATAGATTATGAACCAAATATTTTTAATCTCTTTTTAAATATAAAAAAATATATTAATTTTCAAATTTAAAGAATCTCAAAACTTATTTATGTCACAATATATATATATATATATATGTGTGTGTGTGTGTGTGTCTTTTGTCAAACTAAGTATCTTATATTAAGTCTAGGCCCTAATTCAATATTGACAAAAGCCCAAGGTCCACAAGAGGATAATGAGTGGGCTTATAAGTAAGGCCCATAGTAACAACTGAAGAATAGGCTGTGCCCCAAAATTTCCCAAACGTTTTCTGACCCAAAAATAATACCCAAATGTTTGACCAACTTTTTTTTGAAAAAATTTTTAGTTTCTAAAAATTCTGTTAAAAAAACCTTAAATTGAAAGAAAGTTTAAAGGATTTTTTGAGAAAAAAATTAATTTTATTGTCTATTTTTTAAATTAATCTTATTTAAAAAAAACATTTATTATATTATGTGAAATGAAATTGACTTAAATTACTATAAGTTTTATTTAATGTTTTAGTTTAACTGTTATCAAACGATAATATTCCTATATTAAGGAATATATATATACACACACACACCATTGATCACAATTTGAAAATTCCAAAAATGTTTTAATTATTTATTATTTTCAGTATATTTTTAAAAAAATTTATTCTAAAATTACACAAAGCACTCTTAGTTAGATTTTTTTTATTTTCATTAAAAATAAAATATAAAACAACAAAACCCAATGCAGCGTTAGTGTGTATTATGAGAAAAAGAAACTCGTGTGGAAGAATATGTTGAAATTTTTGATTCATCAAAGTTGTAAAATATATATTCGAAATAAAATTCAAAGGCAGTGATTAATTAATTACAAGGGTTTGAGAGTCCAGCATGACATGTACTAGTCATAATTAAGCAACAGTGATGAAGTTTGATTTTATCTTCGTCTAATTTAGCCAACTCATGCTTAGTCATATCTAACATAGATCCGAAGGCGCTAATAAATTTAGGCGTTAAAGTCTTGTGAGGGTGTAAACATTTGAAATTTTCAACTTGAATTTCGGTTTCATCAATGTGAAGAAACTAAGATTTGCAGAAGAAAGAACAAATTTTATCTCACTCAACAAACCAACAATAATTAAAAAAAAATTATAGACAACACGTCGACGTCTCAATCTTATCCACAAAGTATGACTTCACTTTATAGGAATAATATTTTTTTTTTACATTTAAGATGGTATTTTTACTTATAGTTATTCATCAATGTTTATCTGTTTTAAATCAATTAAAAAACAACTAAATATGATAAATATAATCTAACAATGTTATAATTAAGTAACATTTGTCGTTTATCTCGGTTAAGAGAGTCTCCCAAGGAATTCCCATCTTGTTTAGATTAAAAAGTGAACAAGAGAGGAAGCCCATGTAAATAATAAAGGGACGCATGAGTTTTTTACACACACCACAAGCCTAGGCAATAGTATATTGGGTTTGGGGTCAATGTGCATCACATCAGCAGTCCAGTCCAATTAATAGAGGGTCCTAGTGCCATGGTGAGAGTGACGCATCATTAGTGAGTCAGGAGAGAGATTGATTTTAACTAATTATGATATTCTTGTTTCAATTTTTAGGATAATTTTTTTAAAATTTGAATTGTTTTGTAATACTTATGGCTAGTTATTTGAGGGGTAGTATCTAATGAGAGGTAAATTAGATATAATGACCATTGTAAAGTTTAAAATTTTGTTATTTGACAGGAGAAATAGATTTTATATTGTGATAATGTATGATTTAAGATTATTTAGTTTAGTAAGACCTTAAATTTATATTTTAAGATAAAAAGTTAAGCAAAATGCAAGATTTAGAGTGGAGTATAATTTAGAAGAAAATTGTCAGTGTAATTCAATTGGCATTAGCCCCACGTATAAAAGTGAATTTGTTGAAGGAGACTTCACCAAAGAAATTGTGGGACTCATTGGAAAGCAAGTTTGCATCGAAGACATTATCCAACCAATTGATGATAAAGATCGATTTGTGTTCACTTAAGATGAAAAAGGAAGGTAAGGTGATTAACCACGTTAACAATTTTAATGAGCTAGTATCTAGATTGTTGAATGCAAACGAGACTATTAAAGATGAAAGCAAGCATTGCTCTTGCTGGCTTCATTACCAAAATTCTTCAACCCACTAATGTATTCAATGTTAGTGGGGAAGAGTACACTCTAACTGGATAACAACTTGGGATAGTCATTATTACAAACAATTGGATAACTCACTGATCACATGCCTAAACTTTATGGAGGACTTCCAATGCCTGAAGAAAAGGAGAAGCAAATCGAGGGGTTCTTATTCATCAAATGCAGTCAATTATGGTGAGGATCTCCTAATTTGTTCAGCAAAAGATAAGAAAAAGTCTTGTTAGTTAAAAGATTAATTCTGCAATAAGAGAGGATCATTATAGAAACAAAGGCAATCAAAAAGTTGAGAAAAGAGTTTGGTTGTCTGATAGAGAGATAAGAGATGTTGGAGTTTTGGATGAGGAAAGATTTGTTAAGAGGGGATTCTCTAAAAAAGTCCCACTTAGATTACAGATTGAAGAGTAGAGGTTTACACACATCACAAGCCTAACTAAGGGTGTATTGAGGTTTAGGTAGTTCTGTATTAGTGAAAGAGAGTTTATAACTTTTCCATTCAATAATTGTATGGAGGAGGGTTTGCAATTTTCTCCATGAAAAAATATAATTAGTGAAATTATTCTAGTGGAATCATAGTGATAGATCTTGAGGATCGACCCATATTAAAAAAAATTGTGTTTGTCCTTCGTTTGTATTTCTTTTATTTTGTGCGTGCGCTTTCTTTGCCAAATTCAAGAGTTGAGCGTAAGTAGAGTGGCCTTCCTATGTTTTCAATAATATCTAATACATACTTGCCTAGTGTTTATAGTTTTAACATGAAATTCTTAAGAGTATATGTTGTATTGTGTCATTTATATATTAATTAATTATATTCATTTAATTTTTCTTATTTTAAGTTAAAATTTAAATTTAAATATAAATATTTAAATTTTACAAATAAATTAATATAGCATGCCCACTTAAGAATTTTTTGTACATATCAATGAAGGAATAACACATTGGCTAATCCATCCCTTTGATTGGATTGATGGAAAGTCATTTGTATTATAATAAGAGATCTACCAAGAAAGTTTATTTAATTTTAAATTAAAATTTAATTTCTTTAATTAATTATGGTAAAATTCAAATTTTAAATTTTTTTAATTAATAATTTACTAATCACACATCATATAACTTTAGCAAAGGATTATACGGGAGAGGTTGAACTTTTTGTCTCTATTTCCCTTTTTTAATTTTTTAATTTTTATTAAATAAAAAATAGAATACAGAAAGATAATAGAGGTCAACTTCTTTTTTTAAAAAAAAAAAAATCATATGACAAGCTATTGTGATTAAGATTGAGATTGACAAATATATTGTCAAGAGTTACCATTGGTGCACAAGTTGACAAGTTGTCATGGTTATACCAAACAAGCTCTCTCATGACACTATAATGACTTGACTTTTCTTATTTGGAAATTGTACAAATTGTAATGGACTTCAATTCATTGCGTTGGCAAATATAACTTTAAGATAGAAACATTTGTCTCATTAAAATTTGTCTTATCCTTCAACTTGGGAAGAACTAAATTCATTTCATTTCATTTCATTTGGAATCAAACTTGGCTAGTGATTAATTGTGATCATGTGAAGTCCTTATTTGGCATTGTTTAGTGTCATGAAAACATATTCATTAACATCATATTATCGTAAACATTAAATTAAGATAAATATATTTTTTAAGGATGAAATGTATAATTTTAATTTTTTAAAGATTAAATTAAAATATAAATACATCAAAATAATAATAATTTATTCAATTAAATACAATTGAGTAAAAAAATTAATTACATCTTATTAATAGTTATACTTTGTAATTAACTCAGTAAGCA